>VZQC01014015.1:796984-826950 GCA_009823505.1 Rhizomys pruinosus | reverse complement strand
TTTTTTTTGGTCTTTTTGAGACAGGGTCTCCTTGTAGCCCCAGCTGTCCTGGAACTCGCTCTGTAGACCAGGCTGGCCTTGAACTCACAGAGATCCGCCTGCCTCTGCCTCCCAAGTGCTAGGATTAAAGGCGTGCGCCACCACGCCCGGCAATCTCTTTAGTTTTAATTTGAAGTCTATTTTGTCTGATATTAGAATAGGAACATCTCCTTGCTTTGTAGTACTATTTTTTCATCCTTTCACCTTAAGATAGTGCCTGTCCTTGAAGGTGAGATGGGTTTCTTGTAGACAACAAAAAGATGGATTCAATTTCTTGGTCCATTCTCCCAGTCTGTGTCTCTTGATTGAGGAGTTCAGATGATTAATATTTAAAATTATTATTGAGAGATGTATATTGCTTCCCGTCATTTTAGTTTCAGTTTGCATTTTTGTTATAGGTTTGTATTTCCACAGTTATACCATCTTTAATTATTTTCTCTTGCTTGTTGGGTATAGTCGTTCCTTTCTTCTGCTCTTTGTATTGCTTCAAGTATTTTCTGAAGGGTTGGTTTTTTTGGACATATATTTTTTTCAGCTTGTCATGTAAGATTTTTCTTTCTCCTTCACCTATAATAGACATTTTTGCTGGGCAAAGTATTCTGGGTTGGCATCTATAGTCATTTAGAACTGGGAATACTTTGGTTGAAGCTTTTCTGGCTTTCATGGTTTGCACTGAAAAGTCAGCTATAATTCTGATGGGTTTTCCTTTATGTGACTTGTTTTTCTCTTATAGCTTTCAGTATTCTGTCTTTGTTTTGAGCATCTAGTGTTTTTACTATGATATGGTATAGGGAATTTCTTTTCTGGTCCTGTCTATTTGGTGTTCTATGTTCTTCTTGTATTTGTATGGGTGTGTCTCTTCAATTTGGGGAAAATTTCTTCTATAATTCTGTTTATGATCTGGTTAATACAATTATCCCAAGATTCTTCTCCTTTGTCTATATCTATGATTGTGGAAGTTTGATCTTTTCGTGGTGTTCCACATTTCCTGATTGTTCCACTCCTGTATTTTTTTTAATTTATCAGAATCTTTCCTTGAGTGATACAGTTCTTCCATATTATCTTCCAATCTTGATATTCTATTTTCTACTTCTGATATTCTATATTCATTCTGTTACTGAGGCTTTCTCCCATCTCTTCCTGATGGCTGGATGAATGTTTGATTTCCTTTTTCATTTCAACCTGAGTTTTCTTCAGTATTCCCATATCTTTTGGGACTTCATTCTGAAGTTTATCATTCTCTTCTTTTATTTTTTTTTATTTTTTTTAACTTTAAAAAAAAATTTCTGTATGTGTATGAATGTACTGTCTGCATGTAGGTCTGTGCACCCGTGTCGTGCAATGCCGCGGAGGTCAGAAGAGGGTGTCGGATTCCCCTGGAACTGGAGTTCTCCTGGAATTGGAGTTTCAGACGGTTCTCAGCCGCCATGTGGGTGCTGGGGATCGAACCCGGGTCCTCTGTAAGAGCGGTCGGCGCCCTCAACCGCTAGGCCATCCCTCCAGCCCGCAACGAATTTTTTCTAATGTTATAATCAGCCCAAAGAGAATTGAAGAGTCTAGAGTGACACACAGGTACAGGGCAAAGAACGAAGGTGATTGCAAGGGTGTTAGAAAAGAGGTCAGAAACAGAACGGATGGCAGATCTGGGAGAGCTCTTCCTAAGAACAGGGAATGGAAGTCCCAGACTTCAGTATAATGTCCAAGAATTCAAATGAACTGTCAGCAGGGAGCTGACTTCCCAGCCCTCTGCACCAGGAGACCCCTATGTGGACATAGTGCTGTGGGCCTGGAGCACCTGGACACGTGTCCTCTTCCTCTTTCTCTTACTCCAGCCTGTGAATTTTCTTGGTTCATTATATTCTAGTCCTTCATCCTCCCAAGAGGCGCTTGGCTGAGGGAAATGGTCATAGTTATTTCTAAGTAAGCTTTAGATTTTTGACTTTAGCATGTGTCTTTTCCTATTTGATTGTGTTGTTGTTGGTGGTGGTGGTTAGTGTTTTTTATTGTTGTTGTTATTGTTGAGACAGGGGCACGTTATGTAGCCTTGGCTGTCCTAGAACTCACTGCATAGATCAGGCTGGCCTGGAACTCACAGATGTGGTCATCACAGCAACTGACGTCGGCATAAGCCTGTCTTCCTGGTTAAGTTATTCTGTATTATTGTGTTAGAGGAAGGGTTTCAGCCTTGCCTTACTGCTTTCTTTCAAGAAAGAAACAGGCTGGGTATGGTGGTACATGCCTTTAATCCTAGCACTCCAGAGGAGGCAGAGACAGGAGGATCTCTGTGAGTTCAAGGCCAGCCTGGTCTACAGAGTGAGTTCCAGGACAGCAGAAGCCACAGGGAGACCCTGTCTCAAAAAGACCAAAAAAATCAGAAATGAAACAATAACACTGACACCACAGTCATTTTACCCTTTTGCAAACCTTGTCAACTGGTCAAAAAGAGTGGAAGTCTTTGTTCTACCAAATCCAGCAGGTTTTGAGAAAGCTGTCTCATCTTTTGCCCATTTTTGAAGCTTAATTTAAATTGTCTGCTCTTGTATTCTCTGTCATTTGTAAACATTTTTCTCAGTGTGCCCTTACTTTTTGATTATTTACCATGGGACATTGATTTCTTTCTGCATCATGTGCCGTTTTAATATTTAGGGTAGGTTCTAAGTTCTGAGATGCTCCTGCCTGTAAGTTATCAGTGACATTGGCCCTGCTCATTGGCTGAAACTGTGCATCTTCCTGGTCTCATCAACCAGATGANGGCATTGAAGTTTTGGAGTATTCTTGGAGAGTCATGAGTCTTCCGTCCATACTTGGGAAGGTTGAAAAAAGCTGTGTCTCCTGTCTTTGAAGGATGGCAAAAAGCAGTGGCAGCCCACAGGGTAGCTGCACTTCGCTCAGTTAAGGAACAGGCAAACCAACACTTGTTGCTCATTTTTTTTTTTTAAAAAAAAAACTTTTTGTCTTTTTACTAGGATCTCAAATTTTACCTGAAGTACAATTGCGGGCTCAGGGGGGGAGGGAGCTCCTGACTCCTTTTGGTTTTTATTTACCAGTTTCCATCCACTTGAGGACAAGTCATGGTCTTGCTAGACCAGGCTTCCTTTTGAAACATGAGCAGACTTTCCTCTTTATAGACTGGACGCTGGCTGAAGGGACATCATTCTTAATGCCTTGCAGTTACATAGGAGCTGGACAGCAAAAAGTGAGCTTTAAAAGCTTTTACACAATCGAGAACTTTTCATTTTTCTTACTTTAGTTTCTTGTTCACTCAAAAAACCTGAAGCCATTTCGTGGCTGATGTGATTTTGATTTCATATCTGTTTTTTTTTAAATTTTTTATTATTTTATTTTTATTGTGTATGAAGTGTACTCGTCTGTATGTAAGTTTGGGCTGCCACCTGTGTCGTGACATGCCCTGGAGGTCAGAACGAGGGCTGTGGATTCCCCTGTGGAACTGAGATTAAGATTTGGGTTCTAGCTGCCATGTACGGGGTTCGCTGGGAAGTCCGAACCGGTTCCTCTGCAAGAGCAGTCAGTGCTCTTAACTGCTGAGCCATCTTTCCAGCCCTCTTATTTTTTTTTATAATGCTTTTATGATGTTTCATGTATTTCAGGCATCATTTCTCATTTCAGTTTAGACATATTCCCCTTTCCCTTCCCTCCCACCCCACACAGGATCATGGATTCTGCCATAACAATGCTGCATCTTTCTCTCCGTCTTTTTTTTATGTTTAAGAAATTCAATTTTCCTCCTTTAATTTCATATTACTCTAAAATATGCATACATACTTTCCACCCATTATACCGTATGTTCTAGTTTGTGTTCCATGCTGTGACAAACCACTCTGACGACACCAACTTGGGGCGGAAAGGAAAGGTTTATTCAGCTTACCATCTCGTGGGTCACAGTTCATCACTCAGGGCGCCCAAGGCAGAAACTCAAGGCACGGAACCTGGAGTGAGGGCAGGAAGCTGAAGCACAGGCCACAAAGGAATGCTGCTTTTACTGGCTTTCTCCCCTGCCCATGCCCAGCTTGCCCTCTTTATACCGTACACAATAACCTGCCAGGGTGGCACCCACCCATGGTGGGCTGGGCTCTCCCACCCACTTGCTTGACAATTCAAGACAATCCCTCACAGATGTTTCCACAGGCCAATCCAATGGGAGCCAATTCCCCAATTGAGGCTCCTCAAAACCCCCAGGTTGTTCAAGTGACACTACAGCTATCAGCCCACACAGGAATTACAGAGTCTTTTCGAAAAGTAAGTGGTGGATCCAAATTCTAGAGGCCATTAAGGAGCTTTACCTTATAACAACATAGTGCTTTCAGATAAACAAGAATATAACCATATTGTTGTTAGCTTGCCTTTCATTTAGGGATTTGGTTGTTTAGCAGCCCCAAATGAGGGAGACCATTGCCGCTTGTTTTTTGGGGTGTGGGCATGTTTACTTCACTTAGTATATTTACTTCGAGTTCCATCCATTTACCTGCAAAAGTTTATTGATGTCATCTTTCTTTTACTTGGCTTGATGAATAGTTATCCATTGTGTAAGATGTACCACATTATCTCTAACCACTCATCAGTTAAGAGATACTTGGATACTTGGGTTGCTTCCAACTCTTCACTCTTGTGAAGAGAGCTGCAATTAATATAGATGTGCCTGCAGTCTTTGCCAGTCGGTCAGTAGGTTGAGTCTTTGGGGTCTATACCCAGGAGTGGTATGCTCTGGGGCATCTGGTTTTTATGGTTAGTTTTTGGAGAAAGGTCATAAGTAGTGAATTACAGGCATTCCTTTATGTAAAACAAGGGGTTTTGCAAGTAGCTATGCCCCCAAACTTATACAACCTGAGGCCCCCACTGTCCAGCTGGGGGAACTTATATGTACTACCATGTTAATCAAATAAGAGTTCCAGGCTTATGTTTCTGTCGTTCTGAGTTCACCCAATCGCCGCACCGTACATGCCTACCCCACTCCCCTTTTCGCAGATCGCAACCTACCTTCTATAATTTAGTACTGCTTAAATGCCTTGTATATGGAAACTGTTTGTGCTTCATCGTAGGGAGTAAAGGGTGTCATTGTTTTAATTATTGGTCATGTTTCCTCAGTTTCTCTCTTTTACACCTCCTGCTGAGGTGATTTTCTAAAGACTATTAATCTTTGAGTCAGAACACTTTAGAAGCTGAGCCCTCACCGTAGTTGAACTTCGTGCCCTACAATCTCTCTGTTGAGGTTAAACCTACCATGAAATTGATCAAAGTTCCCTTTTTTTAATTTGGGCCAATCTGTTGCAGGATAAGTGTTTGTAGAATTTTTTTTTTTAATTTTACTTTATTCTTTTTTTAAAATTTTATTTATTAATTTTTATTATTTCTGTATGTGTATGAATGTACTGTCTGCCATGACAAGTTTTGCACCCGTGTCGTGCAATTGAGCAAGGTCAAAAGAAGTGGTGTCGGATTCCCTGGAACTGAGTTTTTCCTGGAATTGGAGTTCAGACAGTCTCTCGGCCGCCATGTGGGTAATGGGGATCGAACCCCCGGGTCACACCGTAAGAGCGGTTGTCGGCGCTCTTAACCGCTAGGCCATCTCTCCGCCCCAATTTTTTTTTATTCTTGTCTGTGTATGAATTTACGTCTGCATGTAGGTTTGTTTGCACCCGTGTGGTTCAATGCCACGGAGGTGGTTTCAGAAGAGGGCGTCGGGGATTCCCCTGGAAATGGAGTTAAAGATGTTATCTAAGCCGCATGTGGGTGCTGGGGATCGACCTGGGTCCCTGCAAGAGCATGTCGGCTACTCTCAACTGCTAGGCCCCCATTCTCTCTAGCCCTAGAGTATCATACTTTTAAGTGTGTTGTGTGTGTGTGGTGTGTGTGTGTTGTGTGTCTTTTTTTGGTGTCTTTTTTGAGACAGGGTCTCCCTGTAGCACCAGCTGTCCTGGAATTTGCTATGTTAGACCAGCGGCCTTTTGTAAAACTCACCAGATCCACCTGCCTCTGCCTCACAATGCTAGGATTAAAGGCATGCTCCCCCCCCGCTGGCTCATTTTTTTTTTTTTTTTTTCATTGTGTATGAGTTATACTGTCTGGCCCGTGTTGTGCAATGTTGCGGGAGGTCAAAAGAGTGTGTCAAATTCCCTGAAACTGGATGTTAAAGATGGTTCTTAGCCACCATTGGTGCCTGGGAATCAAACCCAGGTGCTCTGCAACGAGCCGTCGGCACTCTTAACACTGAGCCATCTCTCCAGCCCCCTGACCTCATCTCTTGATACCCAGGTCCAGGTGGTGCAAAGATGTTCTGTGCAACCTCCTTCAATTTCTGTAGCCTGACTGAACACTTCTCCCATAGGACTCAGAGAATGCCTGGCATACTTTGGCACTAGGTGCTCAGCAGGGTCTTGCCCCATGGAGGATAAGCTATCACAGTACGAGCTTCTTTGGCAGTGTGCCAGACACATGAGTCTGTGGCAGTCCAAGCAGGATCTAGACTTCCACTTGTATCAAAGTCACCTTTCTGTTTATCTGTTCTGATTGCAAGTGGGATATGCCTCCCTAGCTGGAAGGTTTCAAGGTTAGGGGACAGGAGCTGCACATCTGTGGTTTATGTGTGGAATATTTTTGTTCTACCCTTAGAATCCTTAAAAAGTTAGTAAATGTCTTCTCCTTGCTGCCAACATTTAATCTCTCATTTTCAGGACTTTTTCAGGTTTCACATTGAGGTCTTTGATCCATTTGAATTGATTCTTGTGTAGGGGGGGGGGGTAGAGGTTAACGGGTTTAGTTTTATTTCTTCTTCAAGTGGTTGATGCAGTTCGTAGTTTTTTTGCCAGAATTCTTTCTTCCATTGCGTCTTCTTGACCCCCCTGTCAAATATGAGGAGGCTGAAACAGTATGTGCTGAAGTTTGGATATTCAGGTTTGATCCATTGGTCTATGGATCTGTTTTTTGTTTGTTTTTAATTTTATTTTATTTTTTATTTATGTGTATGAATTAGTTGCATGTAGGTTTGTTGCACCTGTGTCGTGCAATGCCGCGTGAGGTCTAGAACTAGAGGGTTCTGTCGGCTTCCCCCTCCCCCCTGGAAATCTGGAGTTCTCCTGGGAATTGGAGAGTTCTCCTGGAATTGGAAAAAAAAAAAAAACGGTTCTCAGTCGCCATGTGGGTGCTGGGGATTGACCCCCGTTCATCTGTAAGAGCAGTCGGCGCGCTTAACCCCTAAGGCATCCGCGCCAGGATCCTCGTTTTATTCCATTGATCTTCCAGGTCTGTGGTGGGGCCAGTACTTCAGACTGTTTTAAAAAAAAAATTTTTTTTTTTAAGTTTTTTCTTTTATTTATTTTTTATTTATTTATGGTATGACTGTACTGTCTGCATGGGTTTGTGCACCCATGTATGCAAGGCCCGGCGGTCGGAAAGAGGGCATTGGTTCCCCTGGAATGGAAGTTCTCCTGGAACAACTGGAGTTACATGATGGTTCGAGCCGCCCATTGTGGGGTGCTGGGGATCAAACCCAGGTCCTCTGCAGATGCGGTTCTGTGCTCTAACCGCTTCTATTCGGGCCATCTCTCCGCTCCAATACTGTTTTATGAGTATATCCCATGTTTTCTGTAATCTAGTTTGAAGTCAGGTATAGTAAACCCTCCTGCATTACTTCTCTTTTGCTCCGGGGGGCTTTGGCTTATCCAGGTCTTTTGTTTTTCCATATGACTTTATGGATTTTTTTTTCTAAATTTGGATTGGCAATTATAAGAATTTTAAGGGGAATTACAGCGAATCGGTATATTATGGGTTAGGATGGTCATTTTGTCTTTTTTTACTATATTTATTCTTCAATCCATGAGCTGGGAGGTTCATCATCTTTCTGGTTGTCTTCAATCTCCTTCTCAAGGGATTTTAGTGTCACTAAAGATGATCTTTAGTGTCTTGGTCAGGTTTGTTCAAAGTCATATTTTATTAAACACTAAAAATTTTTTGAGGCTATTGTGAATGGAAGGTCTCCCTGTTATTCCTTCTCCAATTGCTTGTTTGTTTGCATAAAAGCAGTGTACTGATTTTTCTAGATCTACTTTTTGTAATTCGATACTTCACTGAAAGTGTTTATCATTTCTAGTAGTTGTCTGGTGGAATTTTTTGTGATTGTTAGGTATACTATTATCAGGTCATCTGCAAAAAGGGATAGTTTGACGTTCCTCTTTTCTAATTAGTACTCCTTAATTTCCTTTCTCTTGTCTTATTGCTCTAGCAAGAGTTACCAGCACTGTATTGAAAAGGACCGTTGGAGATAGGGGGCTGCCTTGCTGTGTTCCTGACTTTAAGGGACTGCTTCTTAATTTTTCTCTTCCTTAGAATGATGTTGGTTCGTGGTTTGTTTGTCTTTGGCTCATGTTTAGGAGCTTTCCCTCCAGTCCAATTTCCCTCTAGGACTTTACAACATGAAGGCATGTTGAATTTATTCAAAGCCTTTTCTGTATCAGTTGAGATGACTGTGGTGTTTTTTTGGTTTTGTTCTTTCCGTCTCCTTAAGTGCTTTATGACATTTATTGCTTTACATATTTTGAGCATCCTTGCCATTCTCTGGTATAAATCCGACTAGTCATGTGGATGACCTTTTTGATGTTGTGCTTGCATTGCAGTTTGTATTTTGGTGAGAATTTTGCATCTATATTCATTATGGGTCTATAGTTTTCTTTTTTTGTGGTTGTATCTTTGCCTGGGTTTGTATTGAGTAAATGCTGTCTTCATAGAACGACTTTGGACGATTCCTCTGTGTCATTATTTTTGAATAATTTGAGTAGTAGTGCTTTTAGGTCTTCTTTAAATTTCTTACAGAATTCTGCCATAAATCCGCTGGCCTGGGATTTTTTTAGCTGGGAGGGTTTTTATCACTGGTTTCCTTTCCCATAGGTATTATGGTCTGTTTAAGTGTCAATCTCTTCTTGGTTAAGTTTGTGATTTCCATGATTTCAGATATTTTTTCATCAATTTCTCTTAGGTTTTCAGATTTAATACAAGTATAGATTTTTTAAAGTATTTTGTCTAATTGTCTGGATCTTTTTTATTATCTGTTGTGATGTTTTCCTTTTCATCTTAATTTGGTGATTGAGAGTTTGCTCTTTCTTTTTGGTAACTGGGCTCGCGGTCTGTCTATTTGTTTATCTTTCAAAGAACAAGCTCTGGATTTCATTGATTTTTTTGTATGGTTTTCTTTATTCTTTTTTTTATTTTTATTTTTGAGACAGGGTCTTCTTTAGTTCAAGCTGGCCTGGAGCTCTATCTGTACGACCAGGTTGGCCTTGAATCATAGAGATCCACTGCCTCTGCCTCCCAAGTTACTGGAACTCTAAAGGTGTGCACCCCCACCACTTGGCATTTCTGTTCTATTTCATGATCTCCCACTTCTGATTTTTGTTTATTCTTCCTGTCTGTTGGGTTTTAGGATCTCATTTGTTTTTGTCTCTCAAGTGTGTTTTAAGTTGCAGTGTTAGTTGTTTCTTCTATGTTTTGTTTCTTTTTCTGAGGACAGGGTCTCCCTATAGGCCTGGAACTCAGTCTGTAGGTAGACCCAGCTGGACTTGAACTCACAGAGGCCGCCTACCTCTGCCTCCCATTTGCTAAGATTAAAGGTTTTGCGCCACCATGCCTGGCTTAAAGGGGGACAGTTCTTAGCCACTATGTGGGTGATAGGAACTGAACCCAGGTCCCTTTGCAAGAGCAGTCGGTTGCTCTTAACCATTTGAGCCATCTCTCCAGCTCTCTTCTCTCTCGCTCTCTCTCTTCTCTCTCTCTCTCTCTCTCTTTTTAATGTAGGCACTTAGAGCTATAAATTGCCCTCTTAGGACTGCTTTTAAAGTGTCCAGCCCATTTGTTGTGTTGTATTGTCCTTTTCATTTTATTTCAGGACTACTTTCTTTCTTCTTTCTTCCCTTGACCCATTTATTATTCAAAAGAGGTGTTGTTAGTCTCCATGAGTTTCGTTAGATAGTAGGGCTCCTTCTGGTGTTAATATTAAACTTTACTGCATTGTGTTCTGATTGAATGCATGGAATTCTTTTTCTTTCTTTCTTTCTTTTTTTTTTTTTTTTTTTTTTGGTACTTGTTGTGAGATTTTTGTTCTGGTGTCCCAGTTATCTTGGTCAATTTGCCATTTGGAGAATGTTCCATGGTTTTGCTGAATATATTCTTTGGTGTTTGGGTGGAATATTTGGTAGATGTCTGTTATGTCCATTTGGTGTATCTCATGGTTCAGCTTTGTTTATTCTTTATCCTGTTGACCTGTCTAATGGGCACAGTGAGATATTAATTTGTGCATTAAAGTACTATAGATTCACTTGGCATATTTTATAAAAAAATAAAGTACTATAGAATGTGTTATGAAGTTCGGTGCTCCAGAGTTTGGTGCATGTATGATCATGATTGTGAAACCTTTGGTTAATTGTTCCTTTAATTAAGAATGTAGTGACCTCTTCATCTCTTTATTTTTTTTTTTTTTTTTTTTTTTTTTTGGTTTTTTTGTCTTTTGAGGACAAGGGTTCCCCTGTAGCCCCAGCTTCCTGGAACTCGCTCTGGTAGACCGCCTGCGGCCTTGAACTCACAAGAGAGCCGCCTGCCTCTGCCTCCAAGGTGCTAGGATTAAGGCGTCGGCCACCCGCCCGGCAATGCTTTTAGTTTTTATTTGAAGGCTATTTTGTCGGATATTAGAATAGCGGAACATCTCCTTTCTTTGTGTATACTATTTTTCTACTCACTTGTCAACCTTAAGATATGGCCTGTCCTTGAAGGTGAGCATGGGATTTCTTGTAGCACAACAAAAATGGTTTATTTCTTGGTCCATTCTCTCCCAGTCTGGTCTCTTGAATGAGGAGTGCAGATGATTAATATTTAAAATTATTATGAGAGATGTATATGTTCCGTCATTTTAGTTTCAGTTTGCATTTTTGTTAAGGTTTGTATTTCCACAGTTAATATTACATTTTATATTTAAAAAATCTTGCCTTGTTGGGCTAGAGTCCGTCCTTTCTTTGGCTCTTTGTATTGCTTCAAGTATTTTCTGAAGGGTTGGTTTTTGGACAGATATTTTGTCTTCCAGCGTGTCCAGTCACTGATTTTTTTCTTCCTCTATAATAGCATTTTTTTCTGGGCCAACAGTGGTGGGGTTGGCAAGCTATATCGTCACTGATAGAACTGGAAATATTGGTGATGCTTTCTTTTATAATTAACATGAAAAGTTAGCTATAATTCTGAGGGTTTTCCTTTATTGGACTGTGTTTTCTTCTAGCTTAGTGATTCTGTCTTTGTTTGAGCATCAGTGTTTTTACTATGATATGGGTATAGGCAAATGTCTTTTCGGTCCTGTCTATTGTGGTGTTCATATGTTGCTTCTGTATGTGTATTGGGTGTGGTCTCTTCAATTTGGGGAAAATTTCTTCTATAATTCTGTTTTATGATCTGGTTCATTACATTATCCCAAGATTCCTTCTCCGTTGTCTGACGACTCTATGATTGGAAGTTTGTATCTTTTCGTGGGATGGTTCCCAGCATATTTCATTTGATTAGTTCCACTCCTGATTTTTTTTAATTTATTAGTATTTCTTTGATATTTATTCTTTTTTATCTTCTCTTTTTTTTTTTTTATATTCTATTTTCAACTTCATCGATATTCTGTTTATTCTGTTACTGAGGCTTTCTCCATCTCCTTCCTGACTTGACTGGTAATGTTTGATTTCCCTGTTTTCCTAGTCAACACTTGAGTTCTTCAGTATTCCCATATCTTTTGGGACTTCATTCTGAAGTTTATAGCTTCTTCTGTTATTTGTTTTTTATTTTTTTTAACTTTTAAAAAAAATGTCTGTATGTGTATGAATGTACTGTCTGACATGTAAGTCGTGCACCCGTGGTCGTGCAATGCGCGGAGGTCAGTCGAGAGATGGTGTTCCGGATTCCCCCTGGGAACTGGGAGTTGCCCTGGAATTGGCATTTTCAGACGGTTCTTCAGCGCCGCATGTGGGTGCTGGGGTTGAAACGACCTGGGTCCTTACTGTAAGAGTGGTCGGCGCTCTTAAAACTGGTAGGTCCATCGCTCCAGCCCCCAGGTCTCTTCTTTTAGACTACCAAATCCCTTTAGTTCTTTGATTTGTTTGGTTTGTGTGTTCTGTAAGTTCCCGTTAATTCTTTGATCAGTGTCATGATAGGTTCTTTAATAATCTGTTCTGGGTTACTTCCTGGGGGCTTCTCATTGTAGGAGATCTTCTACACATTGGGTAGTATTTACCTACAGGTGTTGGTAGATTTAGTTAATATTTGGGTTTTTCATGTACTGTTTTTTTGTGTGTGTGATTCTTGCCACGTGGATTTGTTTTTGTTGCTTGTATTCCATTAGTTGAGTGGAAGGGCTGACTTTTTGTTCTCGTTCAGATGCCTTCATTATCTTCTTATTCAGATATGAAAGACCTGCATGGTCTAGGCTTTCGGTCTTCCTTTTGAGTTTGTACTGGAAGGACCAGCTCGTTCTCACCCATCTAATCTGGTGCTTCTCCAGAGGCCCAGAACAGAGTAACTATCAGGTTGGCTTCAACCCTGGACTGCATGAGGTATGCCTACTGGTTCTCTTGGGGTGGCTGCCAGGGGTCAGAGCTGTGGTCCAGGTGTAAGGGCTTCTGGGTGGGTGGGTAGGTCTTGTACTTGCGCTGCTGGGGGTTCGGTTTCAGGAGCCAGTGACGGGTTGCTGGGAAGGAGATGCAGAGCCTGAGGAGCTGGACCATCGAACCTGGACCTGAGGATCTGGGTTGCTGGACACTGGGTAACAGTGCCTTGCGGAAGTCCGGAGGGCCAGAATGGGAAACTGTGGCAGGGTTGAAAGTGCCTCTGGGTAGGTAGGTAGGGCTCTGACTCACCTCCCAGGAGCTGTGAACTGGGGTTCAGTAGGTGCTGTGCACTGGGAGCAGATCCTGAGGAACCTCCGGAACTGGGGCTGTCACAGGGTCAAAGGTGCCTCTGGGGAGATGGGTGGAGCTCTGACTCACCTCCCAGCCAGGTGCTGCTGTTGACCTGCAAGCCTGGCAAACCAGCGTAGCTTCTCTCTTTTCTTCATTCTTTATTTTTTTAAATAGAAAAATTGTGTGTTGTGTGTGTGTGTGTCTGTCTGTCTTCTGTTGTCTGTCTGTCTTTCGAGTGCAGGTTCCTTCAGAGGCCATTGGTGCCTGATGTGGCATTAGGAGCTGACATTGGGTCCTCTGGAGAGCCATCCAGTACTCTTAACCACTGAGCTGTCTCCACTGCATGCCCCTCTCCTCCCCTTTAGCTTTCTAATATATTATCTTATAAGGTCATTTTTACAAGAACTCAATTTATGTTTTTTTTTTAAGTGCTAGGATTAAAGGCATGCGCCACGGGTGTGGTGGCGCACCCTTTAATCCAGCACTTGGGGAGGCAGAGGCAGGCGGATCTTTGTGAGTTCAAGGCCAGCCTGGTCTACAGAGTAAGTTCCAGGACAGCTGGGGCTACAGGGAGACCCTGTCTCGAAAAGACAAAAAAGAAAACAAAACAAACAAAAAAAGATGGTTCTTAGCCACCATGTGGGTGCCAGGAATCGAACCCAGGTCCTCTGCAAGAGCAGTTGGTGCTTCCCAACCACTGAGCCACCTCTCCAGCCCCCCAAAGTTATGTTTTATAAATACATTTAAATTATCACACAAACCTAAAAAGTACAGTATTATTTTCAGCCTATTTGCAGTACCTGAGTTTGTGGTTGAACTTTTTGTTTCATGTTTGACTTTTGCCTCTAGGAGGCTGAAAAGGAAGACACTGATTTAGAGACTGCTGGAGCTGATGAATATCTGGCCAGTTTTGAAGAGGATTTCGAAGTATGTATAAAATTTAAGTTTTTCTCAGTTTAACAATGTATTCTTGAAAATCAGCTTTTGCATGTAACGTAATGGCCCTTTTCTCTGTTGTTTGCACCTGGTAAGGTTTGCTTTAGTTGTCCAGTTGTTACAGTGTGAAGTTTGCTGTACTCCCACCTATGCTATCCTTGCTATGTTAGGTAATTAAATATTTTATAGTTTAACCCATTTTAAGTGCACCACATTTAAACTTACATTTATGTGTATGTCTCTAACTACATAAATGCATAAGTCTCCAGTCTTAGCACAAATGTTTGTACATTATTAATAGTTCTTAGTATACATGATTCTTTATTTTGTGGTTCATTTTTATAAAAACAAAGGCAGCAGTGTTTTACAAATTTGTTACCTAACAACATTACAATCTGTGAACTATGAAATAGGCATAAACGTTTTGCTTATCTCAAATTATAGGTTGTAATATTTTATTTCATATGACTAACTCATTTGTCTTTAAGGTACCAAAAACCTTTTTATTGTCTGTAGGACTATGAAGATGACTTTGAGGTTTGTGATGGAGATGATGACAGCAATAATGAGCCTGACTCCAAGGAAAAAGCTGAAGAACTTCCTCTAGCCCAGAAAAGGGAGATACAAGAAATTCAGAAGGCCATCAATGCAGAAAATGAAAGGGTCGGCAAGTTATCTTTGAAATTGATTCAGAAACAAGGTAGAATGGAGTATGAGAAAGAACCCCAGGCAGGTGTGTTGGGGAATGCTCATTACTGGGGCCTGTGTGCTGAGACCATTTACATATTTGGTACAGAGTCTTGCCAGGTGGGCAGACTGTGTATTTCATGCATCAGGTGATGCCATGTCTTGTGCTTCCAACTCCTTTGATTCATTCCTGGCATGAATTGGTGCATGAAGACTCATCTTTTGAAGAGACCCTATAGGTCCCTTTCTGCCTACCACTAAGGTCTGAGGAGGCTATGAGCTGTCACTCCTTGTCCTGCATGTGCACCTATGTACATTGTCCTGTACTGTTAGCTTCTAGTGCAGTCTGTAGGCACAGATTCTTGTTCTCTCTGGTAATGTGTTGTCCTTGAATTCTCAAGGGACAATCACAGTTACTGGCAGGAGGCTTAGGCTGTGAGTTAGCAGAAGAAACTACCCTCGGTAGTCCCCTACAGGCCCAGAGATAGCACCCCATAGCATTTCAGGAAGCAGCTTGCTTAGTGAATCTTTTCCACAGTGATTTCCTTTATAAAATACATGTTGGCATCCATTCAGCTTACCCAGACTGTTTATGTGCTACCTGCCCCCAACTCAGTTACTCAGTTTCAGTCACAGCTACCAGATCAGTTATCTTGGTATCACACTGCTGGAGAAACACTTAATGAGAGCCTTAAAGCACAAGAATAACAATGCTGGCTGGTTTATGTCCCAGATGGGGACACCTGAGGTTTCATCATGCTACATAGAGCAGCATGTATTTTAATACTTAAAAATTGCTTAATTTTAGAATTATTCATTTAATATTTTCAGACCATAGTTGATTGCAGGTAACTAAAGTCTTCAGAGAGTGAAGCCACAGTTAAGAGTTTACCATAAATCTTTATGTATTTATTTTTGCAGGGAATATAAGATAGGGATGTATGCTTTCGTAAGTAATTCTAAAACTCCTAGTGACATGATTGACAAATAGTAGTCAACAGTCAGAAAATATTGCTTTGTAGCCTGAAGTTTCAGGTGAAGTTAGAGGTGGAGGCCCTTAAATGGCCATGGAGGATCTTTGTCATTGTTATTTATCAATTATAAGTAAAAATCTTACCGTGCATGATTGCTACAATAGCTATAATTGTTTTACTCTTTATTTTTTGCTTTGAACGAACTATTTCATTGTCACAAAATAATTTTTTTCTTTATACAGATGCAAATGATTCTCCTTCCAGAGCTCCTGTTTGTGGAATTTTTGTAGATTTTGCAACAGCTTCACACCGGCAGAAGAGTAGAAATCAGGCCCTTAAGCAAAAGTAGGTATATGGGAAACTCTGCCAGTGGTGGTATTATTTGTGTGTGTGCAGATGTGGATGTGGTGCTGGAGTGTACACTCTGGGCAAGTGTTCTGCCACTGAGCTAATCCTAGCCTTATGCAACATGGTTCTAATATACTTTTCCTCAGCATGCTTTTTTTTAATTTTTAATTTTATTTTTTATGTGTATGAATGTACTCTCTGTATGTAAGTTTGTGCACCTGTGTCGTGCAATGCCTCGGAGGTCAGAAGAGGGTGTCGGATTCCCCTGGAACTGGAGTTGAAGATGGTTCTCAGCTGCCATGTGGGTTCCGGAGGATTGAACCTTGGTTCCTCTGCAAGAGCAGTCAGCACTATTATCCGCTAGGCCATCTCTCCAGCCCCGGCATGCTTTGTTTTTTCTTTAAACCACATTTTTTATTGGTTTTGTATTTTATACAACATTTGTTAATCAGATTTATACCTATTCCCCCTTTCTTGCCCCCTACCCCACCAGAGCTCATGCATTCTACCATACATATCTTTCATGTTTTTCTCAGTCTTTTAAAAAATTTTCAATGTATAAGTTTACTGTTTTGGGCAGAAGTTTGCTGTTTCAGTCAGAACTTAGACTCAGTATCTTTTTTTGTTATTGTTGCTCCTTTCAATTTGTATCCCTCCAGTTCCAGGGGCTCTAATGCCCTCTTGTGATATCCACAGGCCTTGCATGACATGGGTGCACTTACATACATGCAGGCAATACATTCATAAACTTAAAAAAATGGGGATGCAGAGATGGGTCAGTGGTTAAGAGCACTTCCTGCTCTTGCAGATGACCTGAGTTTGGTTCTTTTTTTTTTTTTTTTTTGCGATTCTCAGCCTCAGCCTTTAACGGCTGCGCTATCCCTCCAGCCCCTGAGTTTGGTTCTTAATACCCACATGGTGGCCAACAGTGAGAGCTGTGTGTAACTCCAGTTCTAAGATCTGACTCCCTCTTCTGGCCTCCATGGGCTGCATACATGTGGTATACTTATATACATGCAGGCAAAACACTAATACACATTAAAAAAAAGAAGCTTTCCCATTTTATTTTCATTGTTGACTGCTGAGGTAAATTATTTGTTTAGGGATTAAATCCAGATACTGTTGAGTGTTAGGCAAGCACTTGATCACTGAACTGTATCCCTAGCCTAGGAAGTTCTCTTTGTATTCATCTGATATTCTGGCCCTATGAGTATGCACTGCTGTGTACTACTATGTGCTTGCCATCTAATGTCTGAAGTAAGTACATGGTGTACTGTTGAGGAGTCACCCTGGGAGTCTATGGCCTGTCTTGGCTGTGACATAATCAGAGTCACACATTTACAGATCTGGTGGCCAGAATCCCACTAAGCAGAGTGAGCCTGACTTATGCTGCATCTCTGTGCACTCATCTCTTGAAATATGGATGGAGGCTTTCATCACCTCTTAACTCTTATATTCTGTATACTTGCAAATCATGTGGATGGTGCCAGGGTCGGCCACCAGCTCAGGCATTATTCAGACTTCTTTGAACCATGGCTATAACCTCCAAGTGTCTGGGTGGTTGCCATCTTCCATCATAGGGGCCTAGAATGGCAAAGAGCATGAGTTACTCAATAGAAAAGTTATGCTGTCAGTAAATAAATGGAAATGTGCTCTGTTGAATGAGGAGTCAGATATACATATGCATACACAGATGGAACAGGCGAGGTATTAAAAAAATGACAATGTTCAAATGTTGATGACAGTACAGAATAAAGTCTTGCCTGTAATGAATTGGAAGGACCTTTGCGGAGGCAGTTTTCTATAGTGTATAAAACACATTTACCCAATGACAGGTACTGTTGATCTGTGTACAATGTGATAGCTATAACATTCCAGCTATATGAGTGAGTGAGTTCCAAAGGATCAGGACAGGACTTCCACTGACTTCTATGATGCACAGTTTGTGTCAGAGAAACTGTCTAGTAGAAAGCAAGTATGAAAGTAGAATGTAAAACAACAATAGTAACCATAACCTCAAGATGGCTACATGAATAAGTAGGAACAGTGGGGACTTCCAGGATGAGAAAGGCCAAGCTCCCCAAGAGAAGGCCACTTCTTGTGTTGCTGATTTTCCCATTCCAGGCTGTGTGTTTCTCAGGGTGGTCAAGTAGGACAGAAAGTGCTAGTAGAGACCTGGTGACATTCACCCAGGACTGAGGAGATGGAAATTGAAGGTTAAGGACTTTGGAGTAGGGGAATTCCTAGGGGAATTCCTAGTAAATACCCCGGGCTTTGAAAAAAATATTATTTTTATTTATATGTGTCTTTTGCCTCCATGTAAGTGAACAACATGTATGCAGTGCCCGTGGAGGCCAGAAGAGGATATTGGATCCCTTGGAACTGGATTTACAGATGATTGTTAGCCACCATGTGGGTGCTGGGAACCAAACTTGGGTGCTCTGCAAAAGCAATCATTGCTTTTAACCTTTTAGCCAACCCCAATATCCAGGCTTTGGTTGAGGCTCATGTTAGGAAGGCAAGTCTGAAATAGGCATTGTACAAGTGGGACGTTAAGCCTCAGATCATTCCAGTAGATCTGCTTGGTGTGATCCACTGTGCTGTGCCTTCTAGGATGAAATTTAAAAGATAACATCCAGGGGCTGGAGAGATGGCTCAGTGGTTAGGAGCACTTGCTGTTCTTTCAGTGGACCTGGGGTTCAATTCCTAGCACCCACATAGCAGCAAACAACTGTCTAACTCTAGTTCCATGGGATCTGACACTCTCTTCTGGTCTCTGTAGGGCAATGCATGCATGTATTGTACTTGCATACATATAAAATGAAAATAATGAGTAAAATATTAAACAAAGATAGTATCCAAATTTCCTACAAATTTTCCTATACAATGTCTAATATCTCATAAATTACTAGTCACACCAGGAGTTAGGATCAAATAGCCAAAACTAAGAGTGAAAAACAAAGATCAGTAACAGATCATGTGCTCCTGAGACTGAGACATGAGATGTGGATTTTATTATCAGCTCATAGTAGCCAACAGCCAGTTGTAACTCCAGTTCCAGGGGTTCTAATGGCCTCTGTGACCTCCATAGGCCTTGCATGACATGGGTGTAGATTTTATTATAAGCTTATAGTAGCTAACAGCCAATTGTAACTCCAGTTCCAGGAGTTCTAATGGCCTCTGTGACCTCCATAGGCCTTGCATGACATAGGTGCACTTACATACATGCAGGTGATACATTCATAAACTTAAAAAAATGAGGCAAGATACAAGTGAGACTAAAACATCTGCACATTCAGTCAGATCTCAGAAAGGGGAAGTAGAGGGTCTGGGGCAGATGCACTATTTATATACATACTGTCTATGGGTTTTCAAAAATCAAATGTCAACACGTTAAAGCTTAAAAAATTCAAGAAGCACAAGTATAGATAATAAGAACAAACAAAAGTTTTTTGGGAGAATACAGTCAGACTGCTGAACACCAGGAAGATGTCTTAACAGTACCCAGAGAGGTGGAGAATCTGCAGCTTTTCAAAGCTGAGGCAGGAAGATCAAGTATGAATTTTCAAAGGAAAATGGAGGCCACAGTGACAGATGTGCTCCATGTGCTGAAAGGAATAATGTTCTTTAGAAATGAAAGCAAAAGATACATATTTTCAGACCTATAAAAACTGTGAGAATTCCTTGCCAGCAGACCTATATTAAAAGAAACAGTATTTTTAGGTAGAAGCAATTGACGCCAGATGAAAACAAATATTTTACAACTGGAAAAATTGGCATCTGTTGCTTTTAAGAGAGCTATTTTACATGCCAAGATGCAGAAAGGTTGAAAATAAAGGGACAGAAAAAGATGTGTCAAGCACCACAAAATAATGCCATGCCATCCTTGTCAAACAGAACAGCTTAAGAATGAGAAGGCCACTTTTCTTTTTTTTTTTTTTTTTTTTTTTTATTTTATTTAATTTCTTTATGTGGTTTGTGCATTTTCATACATCATTTTTCATCATTTCCAAATCAGCTAAGGCATTTTTCCTTTCCTTCCCCCCCACCCACCCACCACCTCCCAGATCATGTATTCTGCCATATAATGTCCTGCATCTTTCAGTTTTTTGTTTTTTTATTGCATTCTGTTTACTATAAGTGATATACTGAGTATAAGCATCCTTCGTGAAAACACTATATTTGAATAGCTTGCCCACAACCCCACAGTCCCACCATTCAGATGGAGGTTTACAGGTTGTTTGTTTCTCAAGTTGAAATAAAATGAGTGTCCACGACTACATCCGCTGTAGTTTACACCGTTCACCCCAACGCAGCCCTTTAGATTCCTACAACAGCCCCTCTTCGGCAAAGTTGTTTCCCTAGGCTTAGAAAAGGGCACAGGTGGATGAGAAGTTAAACTGTCCCTCTCTCTCTGGAGCTGTTGACCTATGGATCTTGTCATTCTGGCTGTTTCCTTCATGGGCTGACAGGGTTTGTTCAGGAGTAACCTTTTGATACTACTATTGAAGCACAAGCGAAGTTAGATATATAGGTATTTAACAGCACTGAATAGTTATGGTGGCTTTACTTGGTACACTATGTTTTTTGTTATTATATTTACATTTTTCTCCCTTTTTTTTTTTTTTTTTTTTTTTCAGTGTTCAGACTAGGGGTTTGGCTTATGACATCCCATAACCCTGTAGAGGATAGTAGACTTGTGGCAAGCCCCATGGGTTATTCCTCCAAGGAGAGAGCCAACACCAATTTAGATTTGGGATATAACAGGCACATGCTGACTTGCTTGCCACAGTATTTCCAGGCAGGTGAAGTGTAGCCTGCGTGCTGATGGTGTGGAGTTTTGCTTACTCAGGGAGACCCGTATTTGCTTTAATGGTTTATGTGGCCTTTGGTAACACTCTCAGGTGATCCAGAGGCCATCTGTCCCTTGCATATTCGCGGTCTCCATACATCCCTCCCATGTTAATGTCAGTCTTCGGCAGCAGGGCTTATGCCTCTCCTCCTGCAGGTATCCCAACATTAGGGGCAAGACCCTTACTTTTGTGGGGCCTTGGATCCGCTGGCCAACCACCCCTGGTGAACATCATTGCTGATCAGAGCTCCTGCTAATATACTTTTGCGCTAAGTGCATAGCCAAGACTTTAGTATTATAATTTGGTTTGAACAGAGTATAATCCTTTTCAACAGTTCTTATGTCTTTAGTCAATTAAAGAAAGGATTTTTAACCAGGTTTTAATAGAGATCTACCTCCTATATGTTGTCTCATTTACACATTGGAAATGACATCATCATGTCATTTTCTCCTTGTTCTATGGGGGGGAGGTAAGAAATTTTCTTGTATTAAAACCTTTGTTGCACCTAGCAGGTATAAGTTTCATTAGGACTCATTTATGATAGTTGTTACA
The DNA here is from genome assembly GCA_009823505.1 of Rhizomys pruinosus. Taxonomy (NCBI): domain Eukaryota; kingdom Metazoa; phylum Chordata; class Mammalia; order Rodentia; family Spalacidae; genus Rhizomys; species Rhizomys pruinosus. The sequence continues at coordinate 805,635 of VZQC01014015.1, read as the reverse complement.
GTAGGATCCACAGAAGGGGTTGATGTTTATGGCAATCTGGAGGCTTTTTCTTTTCCTTTCAGTGTTTTCAGCAGAAGACCAGCCTTCATACTTGACCCTCACCCCAAGTAGAAAACGATCCCAGTTTGCCATTGGGAGCTTAGATGTTACAAAGACGGTGGCAAACTTAAGGTTGTATCAGTGTTGCGACTATTTTATTGTGAATATGGCCTAAACTACTCAATCGCTAAAGCTGTAGTCTATTTATACAAATTTCTCAGGACGTTAAGTGGTGACTCTGTTGATCTGCTTGGCACAATGCTTTTCACATAAGTTATGTATTTTTAAGATGTTGTCCATATTGAAGGTTATTTGACTCTTTCGATTAAGTTGGGTAATGTCTGTGTACTGCCCTTTTTTTTTAGGGTATGAGTCTCCAGAAGACTTTTGTATTATACATAACTATAGGGTGGAATCAAGGCACGAATTTCAATTCCAATTCACCATGTTGTTTTGGGTGACTATATATTGATTAACTTGGGAAGCAAACTTCATTTTTCGCTTAAATCATCTTAAAGAGAATGCTACAAGGTGATCTGGTACAACAGAGAAAATTATACAGAACATATGTATGTGCCAATCCAAAGAATTCTTGCTCTACGAGAATTATATGTGTAAAACAATGGTGGACAACAGCAATTATATCTACATTTTACTCAGATGCATTACGTTTTTTATCAGAGTCTGTAAACCAATGTTGTTTAATATACACATATTTACTTTACTAAATCCTAAAACACCATGTATCCTGTAAGACAGTGGTTAGGTGAAACTGAGTACTTGCTGAACTCACATCAATTAAATATTGCCTTGATTGATCATACATCCGTGTCCCTGCTCCACCCATCCCCCCTTCCATTTCACATTTCAGTCCATTTCTGATGCGTCTTTCTGTTGTTGTTCTTTTACTATGGCATCCATCTCCAATGAGAAATATTTATATCTGGGTTGTTGGTATAGCATCCACTAATGAGGGACACCTTTGTCGTTGTTTTTCTGGGACTGTGTTAACTTCACTTAACATAATGTCTTTCCAGCTCCATCCATTTACCTGAAAGTTCATGATGTTGTCCCTTTACTGCTGCTAGAACTCCATTGTATACATCGACCACATTTTCTCTATCCACTCGTAGTTGAGGGCACCTGGGTGGTTTCCAGCTTTTTGCTATTGTGAACTTAGCTGCAATAAACATAGCTTGTGCATGTATCTTTGGCAGTAAGTCGTGTCTTGTGGTATATACCCAGGAGTGGTCTGATGGGTCAAATGGAAGGCTCATTTTGAGTCTTTTAAGGGTTCTCACCTGTTTTCCATAGTGGCTGGTATAATTTACATTCCGCGCAATGGTGGAGTGTTCCCTTTTCCCCGCAACCTCTCCAGAATTTGGTACTTCGGTTCCTTGATCCTAGCTTACTCCTTATTGGAGTAAGGTGATATCTCAAGTGGTTTTAATTTGCATATTCCTTAATTATCAGAGATTTTGAACAGTTCTTAAGATGTTTCTCAGCCATCTCTAATTCCTCCTCTGTGAAGTCTCTATTCAGATCTTTGCTCATCTTTTGAGTGAATCATTTGTTTTGCTTTCTTTTTTGGTTTTTTGAGTAGCTTGTATCCTCTGGCAATAGTTTCAAATGCGTTTATGTCTAGACCTGGATGTGTGGCATCGGCTTGATGTGTAGGTGTTCTTCTTCGACTACTCTGTGGGTCTGTGCTAATACCTGGATCTTGGATCACTTCTAGGATTCAGACCTTCCTCATTTGTGATAACAGTGTACTGTTTTGGAGAGTTTAATTTGGCAGGTCCACACTTGTGCTCATATTTGTGATGATTGTCATGGTTATTTTCTTGGTGCAGACCTCGCGTAGTATGATTTTTAGGACATCTTTTTCTACACCTATGTATTGTAGTCTGTGCCAGCTTCTCTTCTATCACCTCCAGAGTTTGGGGTTTCACATTGAGGTTCTTTGGTCATCTGGAGTTGACCCTTTGTACAAGGTGAGAGTAGGGTTTAATTCATTCTTCTACAAGTGGTGAATTCCAGTTTTGTCAACACACTTGCTGAAGATGCTGTCTTTCCTCCTTGTGTAATTCTGGTCCCTTGTCAAATAGAGGTGGCTTGAATTGTATGAGCTCAGGTTTGGATCTTCAGTTTTTTATTCCATTGGTCAACTGGTCTGTTTTTTGTGCCAGTACCAAGCTGTTTTTATGACTATGCCCCTGTATAGTTTGATGTCTGGTTAGCGATCCCCTGTATTGCTCTTTTCACTCAGGAATGATTTGGTATTTGGGGCCTTTTGTTTTTTCCAAATGATTGAGGATTTTTTTTTTTCCAAGCCTGTGAAGAACTCTTGGGGATATTTTTGATTGGGATTGCATTAAATCTACCGTACACTAGTTTTGGGTAGGATGGACGTTATTTTACTATATTTTTCCCAATCCATGAGCATCGGAGGTTTGTCCATTTCTGATGTCTTCCTCAATTTCCTTTTTCAAGGGTTTAAAATTTTTGTTGTAAGAGATCCTTGGGTGTCTTTGTTAGGTTTGTTCTCGGTATTTTTTTATTGTTTTTGAGGCTATTGTGAGTGGGAAGGTTCTTTGAAGTCCTTCTTACGTTGCTTGTTGTTGGTGTAAAAGAAAGGCTACCTGATTTTTTCTAGATTTATTTCGTATCCTGCACTTTACTGAAAGTCTCTATCATTTCTAGGAGTTTTCTGGTGGGAGTTCTTAGCATCCCTTAGGTAGATCATATCATATCAGCAAAAGGGATAGTTAATTTCCTCTTTTCCCAATTAGAACTCCTTTAATTTCCTTTTCTTGGCTTTTTGCCCTTGCAAGGGTTCCAGCACTATATATGAAGAGGAGTGGCACAGGGGGCAGCCTTGTCGAGTTCCTACCTTCAAAGGGAATGGTTCTGTCATTTCCCCATTTAGGATGATATTGGCTGTGGTTTCTGTATATGGTTTGATTACATGAGGAATGATACCATCTAGGCCAATTCCCTCCAGGACTTTAACATGAAAGGATGCTGGATTTGTTCAAGGCTTTCTCCGTATCAACTGAAATGATGGTGTGGTTTTTGTCCTTCAGTCCATTGATCTGTTTGATGATGTTTATTGATTTTCGTATGTTGAACCTCCCTGCTCTCTGGTATGAATCCACTTGGTCATATGGTGGATGATTTTCTTGATGTGAGTCTGTATGCGATTTGCCAGAATCCCTGTTTAGAATTTTGGCGATCTGTTTCATTAGGGAGATGGGTCTATGTTCTCCTTTTTGGTTTGTACATCTTTCCCTGGTTTTTGGTAATAGCCGTAGATGCTGCCTCATAGAAGGAATCTGGGAAAGTCCCTCCGTTTGTATCCTTCTAAAAATTTAAGTAGTAATGGTTGTCTGTCTTTTGAAATTTTTATAAAATTCGCCGTGAAACATCGGCCTGGGCATTTTTTGGTTGGAGGCTACTTATTACATCTTCGTTTCTTCCTGTCTATTGGTCTGTTTAGGCTGTCAATCTCTCTTGGTTGAGCTTTGGCGTGATTCCCAGGATTTTCGATATTCATCGCATTTCTTCTCGGTTTTCAAACTTTTAGTAGAGTAATAAGTTTTTGAAGTAGTCCGTATGATTGTCTGGATTTTTTCATTGGTCTGTCGTGATGTTTCCCTTTCATCACTGATTCTGTTGATTGGAGTTGTTCCTCTTTCTTTTGGTTAACTGGGCTGAGGTCTATCTATCTTGTTTATCCTTTCCAAGAACCAGCCTTTGGATTCATTGATTTTTTGTATGGTTTTCTTTGTTCTATTTTCATTGATTCTGCTCTGATTTTTTGTTATTTCTTCTTGTCTGCTCCCGTTTTAGGTTCATTTGTTGTTGTTTCTCAAGTATTTTTGCTGCAGTGTTAGGTCATTGCCTTGTGTTCTTTCTAGTTTTTTTAATGTGGCACTTAGAGCTATAAAACTTCCCTCTTAGGACTCGCTTTTAAAGTGTCATAGATTTTGCTGTGTTGTTTTCTCATTGTCATTCGTTCAGGATGTTTTTATTTCTTTCTTTATTTCTTCCTTGGACCCACTCATTATTCAGGAGAGTGTTGTTCTGTCTCCATGTGTTCTTAAGGATGTAGGGTTTTATTCTGGTGTTGATATGAGTTTTATTGCTTGTGGTCTGATGAATGCTGAAATTATTTCAATCTTTTTATATTTGTTGAGTTTTTCCCTGTGTCCAAGTATATGATCTATTTTGGAAAATGTTCCATGAGGTGCTGAGTAGAAGTGTATTCTCTGGTGTTTGGGTGAAATATTTTGATAGATATCTGTGAGGACCATTGAGTGTATTGTGCCATTTAGTTCGGATGTCTCTCTGTTATTCCTTTGTCTTATTGAACCTGTCTAGGGGATTAATGGGGTATTGAAGTCCCTAGTATTAGTGTGCTGGGGTGTTAATCTGTGCCTTGAGATCACTGAGAATTGTCTTTATAAAGTTTGGTGCGCTACCGGGTTGTTTGGTGCCATATATATTTATAATTGTGAAATCTTCATCGTCAATTGTTCCTTTAATAAGATGTAGTGCCGCTCTTTGGTCTTTTTGATTTTCTTTTTGATTTGAAGTCTATTTTGTCCTGATATTAGAATAGCCACACTGCCTTTCTTTTGGTACCATTTGCTTGGAATACTTTTCTTCCTCCTTACCTTAAGTTGGTGCCTATCATTGAAATTGAGATGGTGTTTCTTGTAGACAGAATATAGATGGGTTTTTGTTTCTAATCCATTCTCCAGGTCTATGCCTTTTTGATTGGTGAGTTTTGCCCATTAATATTTAAGGTTATATTGAAAGATGGATGTTGCTATCTTTCACCTTATTATCTCTCTGGACTTTTAGCCTCTGATTTGCTCCTATGGTTATGTTTTATTAGTTTTTTTCTAGGTGCTTTGAGGATTGTTGTCCTCTCTTATACCCTTTGAATTGCTTCAAATATTTATGAAGAGTTTGGTTTTCCAGACATGTATTCATCATCTTGTTTTGTCATGGAAGATTTTTCTCTCTCCTTCAAGTATAAGTCCGACAATTTTGCTGGGTAAAGTATTTGGTTGGCAATCCGTAGGCCCTTAACACTGGGAATGCTTTGCTCCATGTTCTTCTTGCTTTCATGGTTTGAGGCGAGAAGTCAGTTTTTTGTAATTCTGATGGGTTTCCCTTTGTATGTGGACTTGTTTTTCTTTTGTAGCCCTCAGAATTTTGTCTTCATTTTGGGCATCTAGCATTTTAACTATAATTGGCGTGGGGTGTTTTCTTTTCTGATCTGTCTGTTTGGAGTCCTATGTCTTTTGTATTTGTATGGGTTTGTCTATTTTTAGTTTGGGAAGTTTTCATCTATTATTCTGTAAGATCTGATCACTACTATTCTCTTGGAATGCTTCTCCTTCCTCTATTAACTATGATACGGAAGTTTGAACTTTTCATAGTGTCCATATTTCCTGGTTTGTTCCGCGTTGTGTATTTTAAATTTTTCATAGTCTTTTTGAGCTTTTTAATTGCTCTGTGTTATTTCCAGATCTGAATTATTCTTTGGTTCTGCTTCCTCCTTCTACTTCTGAGGCCTTTTTCCTTCCTTTCTTTCTTGATTGAATGTGTGTTTTAATTCCTTTTTCATTTCATCCCTTTTTTTTTTCCAGCTACTTCCATTTCTTTTTGAGCTCCTCAATCTCTTTCTTGCTGTTCTCAATTCTTTTTGGTGGCCTCCTTCTACTTCGTTGGTTCTTTGCTTCTTCTTTTTCCCCACGTGCTTTCTACTTCTTTCGGAGTTTGTTTTTATTCTCCCTCTAGTTCTATTTCTGGAGTTGGTTGGTCTGTTCCTTTAGTTTCTTCTGAAATTTGATCATTGTATCCCTCTAGGTCCTTTTTGAGTTTTTCATTCTCTCTCTTTAGTTCTCTGAATTCCTCTTTATGTTCTTTAATTTCTCTGCATAGGTCTGCAATTATTCCTCTAAGATCTGTTCCTTGGTTCTCCTCCAAGGGGTTCCCATTGTAGCTGTCTCCTACAGGTTTGGTAGAGCTTGGTGCAGGATTATCCTGTGTCTTTCCCATGTTGTCCCTTCGTCGTGTCCCTGGCATGTGGGCTTCCCTTTTGTGGTTTAGATCACAAATAGCAGACGGTTTTGCTGAGAAGGCCACTTTTCATAATGACAAAAGGGTTACTTCAGCAGGTCCGTCTGACAGCTCTACGCTCTGTATTTAATAGTAGTAGTGTTATATAGCGTGTGTCAAACCCTGACATCCAAAAACAGAGTTTAAACATACTGCTCTTTATAGGTGATAGAAATTTAGTGCAGACAAAAATATGGTGAAGTTTTGTAAGATTTAAACAGCCTCATTGACAAACCAAACCTAACATACATCAGAAATTATACTCAACAAACTGCAGGATCCATTCTTTTCAAATGTACATCATGCACTTATCAAAAAGATCATATTTTGTGAATTTGGGATTGAAGTAATACAGAGTATGTTTTCTGAACATAATGGGATTAAGCTCCAAATTAATAAACAAGGCAATTAAAAAAATTTGAAAATCAAATGTTGGTAGAGAAAGGCCACCTGTGGCTGCATTCGCACCTGACTCTGGCCCCTAGGTGAGAATGACTTGTATCAACAAACCATGTGAGACAAACCTGTGATATAGAACTCATGATCTTTACAGAGCATGAGGCAGGGGGTCAGAGAGCAGGCCTGAGAGATGGCATCATTCTGCTTATATAAGGGAGGTGCTGTATACAGTACATGGATTCCTCTTTGCCACCAGATGAGAGTCCCCAGTCTGTTAATTTCCATGAGTGTGTGGAAATTAAGCCATCAGGCTTGAGTGGTGAACTTGGCTGAGAAGAACCAATCCACTGCCAGCCTGTGAAGTCCAGCAGCATGATAACTGGTGTGAGTGATGAGTCTGTGCTGGCGAATTTGACTGAGGAGTGCTGATCAAGTGTCAGTCTGGGGGTCCAGCAGTGGAATCAATAGGGTACTGCTTGGGGTAGATGTTAGGTGTTAACGGGTGGGCTAGAGGAAGGTTATCAACAACTAGCCCCTAAGGTTAAAGATAGCTGCAGGTGGCTGCCTTTTGTTCTTTCCCTTTTCCCCTTTAATCCAGTGGATGTGGTTTGTGTCTCTGCCTCTGAGTGCAGAAGAACACAAACCACAATCAAAAATTATTATTTTTGGCAAATCATGAGTCAAAGAAGAAATTAAAAGAACTTAATTTTTCACTTTTTTGTGCTGGAGGTCAGAATCAAGACCCTGTGCATGCTAGGCACAGCAACACTCCAAGCCATCCAACTACCTTTTTTTTTTTTTTTTAATTTTTTGAAACAGGGTCTCACTATGTAGCTCTGACTGGCCTGGAAGTCACTATGTAGATCAGGATGGCCTTTGCCTCCTGAATGCTAGGATTAAAGGTATGGATCACCATGCCCAGCTCAAACAGCTTTTTCAGTGATAATGAAAGCCTCTGCCTGTGGAATTTGCTGAAGCTATTATCAAGAGATGAATGCTGGGAGAGTAAAAGGCTAAAAGCCAGTGGGGCCAAGCATCTAGGCCAAGAGCCTGGTGTTGTAGAGATTTCTTCCCAGAGGTTTGGGGAGAGTACCCACACATATAGTGTCCTGACCTGCCTCTGCCTCCGGTTTCCCAGTTACAAGGCAAAGTAAGGAGCAGACTTTCTAATCTTAATTTCTAGAAGACTATAGTGTTTATTAGGCTTGCCTATAAAGTGATGGAGGGAAGTGTACACTCACTAGCCAAACAGTGATTCTCGTTTCCTAACATGGGCTGCCTACAGTCCTGGCATAATTCTGTGTCTTCCATCCATGATGGCAAAATGGCGAGTGATCCTCAGCCCTCCATGGCAGATTTTCATATGCTCCTGGCATATAAACCCTGGCCCCAACATGGCGCCAGCGGTGTCCCAGACTTCTGTGAGTGGTATTGCAGGAATACCACACCAGCCCTTCACTCTTAAGTAAACTAGACTCCATCTTTGTAGTTTGCAGTTTGTCTGATGATAAGTCCATTTCAAAGAAGGGGTATTTTATCCTACACCTGGGAAAGCCAGCAAATTAGAAATGAAAAGAAATGAAATAAAAAAGTAAAAGTAGGAAGCTTTAAACTTAAATTTAAAGCATTTGTAATGAATTCAACAAAGCCAAAATTATTCTTGGAAAAGTTTCATAACATTTATGTAGGTCTTGATCAAGTACAAAAAAGAAAGAAAATAAAGCGATAAATAGTAAAAATGGAAAAGGAAACATTACTGCAGATCTTAAACATTAAATAAGATGATAGGAATAACCATATCAATAGAAATTTGGATGAAATGAGCAAATTTAGAAAACTATAAGTCGGGGCTGGAGAGATGGCCTAGTGGTTAAGAGCGCCGACCGCTCTTGCAGAGGACCCGGGTTCGATCCCCAGCACCCACATGGCGGCCGAAAACCGTCTGAAACTCCAGTTCCAGGAGAACTCCAGTTCCAGGGGAATCCGAGACCCTCTTCTGACCTCCGCGGCATTGCACGACACGGGTGCACAGACCTGCATGCAGACACTACATTCATACACATATGGAAATAAATAAA
>VZQC01014015.1:726552-796568 GCA_009823505.1 Rhizomys pruinosus | reverse complement strand
CCTCCTCCTCCTCCTCCCCCTCCTCCTTCTCCTTCTCCTGTATTGTGCCCCCCCCCCAGCTTTCTTCTCAGACTGCCTCCTACCATGCCTCTCCTCTCCTACCATGATTGACTTTAGTCCCTCTGGAACCATAGGCCAAATAAACTCTTCCTTCTCTAAGTTGCCTTGGTCATGTTTTATCATAGCCAGAGAGAAAGCAGGTAATATAGGAGCTTTGGCTCATATGGCTATAGAGGCCATTCCAGTTAAATGCCAACCTGCGCTGATTGTCAGTTTCAGCAGAGGGGCACACTCAGGCCTTCTGAAGCATCAAGAATAGCAAGTCCTCTTCAGCCATCTGAGTATCCCTAAGTCCAGTCAAGTTGAAACCTAAATCAGCCATTACACAATGATACCCGAGGAGTAATACCTAGAAATTAGGGATGCAAGGTTGGGTTGACTTAGAAATTCAACCCATGGCATTCATTACCTTCCTAGACTGGAAAACTATAGAGTCATTTCAGTAAATGCAGGGAAAAAAAATAACATCAGACATGTTCACCAATTTTGAGAAACTAGATAAACTAGAACTGAAGGGAACTTTATTTGACAAAACATTTTAATAGAAATTCTACAACTACTTCATACATTCGGTTGAAAGCTTTCAGTTTTGGAGGCATATGTGGATATTTTCATTTCTACTCAACACTATTCTAAGATTACAGTATAAGTAGGCAAGAAAAAATATTACAAAGAGAAAAAGTCTCTTTCACTAGCTACTTGTGTACATAGAAACTAAAGTCTATATATAAGCACTAGAATTTAATAAATGTGAATAAGTGAATTTAGCACAGATATTGGGTAAAAAATGACAATCAATTGTATTTCTATATACTAGCAATTAAAAATACCAAAATTTCACCATCTACAATAGGGCTGGAAGAAACATGATCACATAACAGATCTCCACATAGAAATGTCGCACATATTACTGAGACCCAGGAATAAAGTGCTTTTCTGATAAAAATCCTAACAGAATGTGTGTGAATTTATAGATTTTAGGGTGCTGATTCTGAAATTTCTATAGAAATACTGAGAGTCAAAGGTAGTGAAGACAGAATTGAAGAAGAGGAGGCTTTGATCTCAGGTGTCAAGGTTAGTTATGTTACAGTGACTATACTGTGTTCTTATCACAAGAAATCAAAATGACTGAGTGCAGGAAGGGAGCAGCAGACCTGGACATATTGTCAGTGATTGTTTTGGGCTGCAGTATGGTGGGGCTAGGGCAGTTTTCCATGGCCAGTGTTGGAGAAGCTAGGTTAATGTATAGGAATGGGAAACCTAGCCCTGTCCTGTGCTACACACATAGAGGATATGACAGGAAGAGAAAGTGGAAAGTTCTGTATAGGGCCTTTGTAGCTGAAGGATTTTGTAGAAAAAAGGACTGGAGGTAATAAGTAAAATATTACAGGATGGTGGCCAGAGAATAGAGTGATGGAAAAGTGACACCTGTTGTAAAGACCCTGAGTGTGAGTGGAGAGTGGGAAAGGAGGAGGAGGAGACGTGAGAGCACATAAGCTTGCTGAGATTCCGGGTGATCAAGGAGGACCATTCACTCATTCATCCTGTATCTGCTAAGCATTAGCATTGTGGAAGTACTGGTACATGGAAGAAATAAAAGCTCTTTTCTGCTGAGCTTGCATTTAAGTGGAGTGGGTGACAGAGGTCCATCAACGTTGAGGTGTGTGGGAGAGAAGAAGAAAGGAATATAGGTAATTGGGAAAAAGACTGAAAAGTGAGGAAATCAAGGGATGGGTGCTTTTGGAAGTCCATTGGTGGTGTCAGATGCTTCTCCTTTGGGAACAGGCTGCCATAGCCTTGTGCTGTCCTCCCTGCATGTCCATTGATGGTGTCAGATGCTTCTTCTTTGGGAACAGGCTGCTGCAGCCTCTTGCTATCCTCCCTGCATGTCCATTGATGGTGTCAGATGCTTCTCCTTTGGGAACAGGCTGCCATAGCCTCGTGCTGTCCTCCCTGCATGTCCATTGATGGTGTTGGATGCTTCTCCTTTGGGAACAGGCTGCTGTAGCCTCATGCTGTTCTCCCTGCATGTCCATTGATGGTGTCGGATGCTTCTCCTATAGGACCAGGCTGCTGTAGCCTGGTGCTGTCCTCTCTGCATGTCCCTGTTATATTACTCAATTTAATTTTTGTTTCCAATTTGTTTTAAAGGACTCGAAGTACAAAACTACTCCGGCTGATTGACATAGACTTTTCATTTACTTTTTCTCTCTTGGATCATCCACCAGTAAATGAATATGACATGTATATCAGAAACTTTGGGAAAAAAAACACCAAGCAGGTTAGTACAAGATGTGTTAACTAAGTGACAAAAATATAAGTACAGTGTAAGATAAGTGTGTTCTGTTTCTGCTCTAGAATGTTGGAATTGTGTATGGTCTGTGAAGGTTTGGAGAAAGGGTATCTGTCATCACATGGTACTCAAACTCAGAGAGAAGGATGAAAAGCTTAAAGATCACCCTCAGCCTCTAGGGATGTGGATGAATGAGCACAAATGTCTGCTGTCTTAGTTTCTTTCTGGCTTGCTGTGATAAAATACCCTGAAAAAAGCAACTTAAGGAAGAAAAAGTTTATTCTGCTCACTTTGCAGGGGTATAGGTCATCAGGCAGGGATGACAAGTGGGAGGAGTCACAGTGAGGCAGAAGTTTCAGCCTTTAGTTCATGTGAAGTACAAATGATTTGTTTAACAAACACAAAGTTAATTTCAGATTTGGTCTCAGGTTGTAGGTGAGCATGTAGCAATCATACTTGTTTGTTTAAAATCTAAAAAAAAAAAAAAAGCCAGGCTTGGTGGTGCACGCCTTTAATCCTAGCACTTGGGAGGCAGAGGCAGGCGGATCTTTGTGAGTTCAAGGCCAGCCTGGTCTACAGAGTGAGTTCCAGGACAGCTGGGGCTACAGGGAGACCCTGTCTCGAAAAGACCAAAAAAATAAAATAAAATAAAATAAATGAATAAATAAAATCTTTGTAATCCTGGGTTGTCAGAGTACTCTCTTCCTCCTGTTCTTTCCCTAATCTGGACTCACTTTAATACCCAGGTGTCTGTGTGATTCTCTAGCTCCCTCCATTCATCATTGCATAGGCCATTTCTCCTTCCCAGTCTACCTGATGCTCCTCAGTGCCCAAGACCTTAAAGATAGGTCCTTCCTGAATGACATCTTCCCTTCTAGTGAGGCTGTGAAACATGGTTTTGTTCTAGTCAGTGGTGTTTTCAGTCAGTGAGTAGTTATGAGAGAATGTCTTAGCTTTGTTTTTCTCTTGCTGAAATAAAATAACCCTGACAAAAGCAACTCAGGAGAGAAATGGTTTAATTTTAGCTCCCAATTCCTAGTCCATCCTTCAAGGCAGGAAAGTTTTAGTGGCAGGAGCTTGAGAAAATTAGTTACATTACATCCATGGTAAGAAGAAAACAATAAAACAATAGATGCATACGTTCATGGACTCAGTTCCCTTTTCCCTTTTCTGTATGGTTCAGGACCCAAACCCAGGGAATGCTGCTTGCCACTTTGAGGCTGGGTCTTCACACATCAATGAATGTAACAGCTCCCCACAGTCATGCCCACAGGCCAAGCTGATTCCAGCTCCAAGACTATTTAACTTCTGCACTTTAAAAGTTCATGAGGTTTTGCTGGGCGTGGTGGCACACGCCTTTAATCCTAGCCCTTGGGAGGCAGAGGCAGGCGGATCTTTGTGAGTTCAAGGCCAGCCTGGTCTACAGAGCAAGTTCCAGGACAGCTGGGGCTATAGGGAGACCCTGTCTCGAAAAGACAAAAATAAATAAATAAATAAATAAATAAATAAATAAATAAATAAAAGTTCATGAGGTTTTAAAAAGTTGTAGTTGCCTTTTCAGTAATGGCATATTGCTCTGAAATTGAGATCAAATGTTAATTCCAGCCTATCTTTGTCTCCAAGGCATATGTCCAGTATAATGAAGATAATGTTGAGAGAGACATTCAGACTGAAGATATAGAAACCAGGGAAGTGTGGACCCAGCACCCGGGAGAAGGTGCTGTTGTGTCTGGAGGTAACCTTGGTGTACTTGAGTGTCCTGTCTACAAGGTTTTGTTTTGTTTTGACTTATTTCCTTTCTTATTTCTCATTATGCATTCTCTTTGATGTGGTTGTTAGTATATGACCTTTTCCTTGTTTCTTTGAAGAAGCAGTTAGCTTATACTTATACTAATGCCTCCTGAACCACAGAGGATCATTAAATTGGCATGGAGCCCTGGTCTGATATCTGACCATGATTTGTAATCCAAGGGTGTAAGTTCCACATTCCAAACATACAGCTGTGGAACACACTCTGCTTTTAGGTTGGGGACAATCTGTTCTCCTTAGTGTAGAATTTTCAGTTTGTTTTTTTTTCTTTCTGGTCTTTTTGAGACAGGTAGCCCCAGCTGACCTGGAACTTAAACTGTAGACCAGGCTGGCCTGGAACTCACAGAGATCTGCCTGCCTCGGCCTCCCAAGTAGCATTTTCAGTTTTTAAGGGCAGTTTGAAGACATGTTCTGTCAGTGCAGCTCAAAGGTCCTTGGAAGACATGGATACACAGCTACTCACATGGAACACACTTTAGTGGTTTGTTTTCTTAAGGAATTGTCATTATATGACAGGAAATTGTATTTCTTCAAGTCAGCTTTACTGAAAGCTGAGTATCTCTTACCAAAGTGCAGATTTCTGATCTTAAGATTAGAAATGCCTGACCTGTATACCTAAAGCTAACATTCACATAAAACTGGTTTCTTTTATTGCATTCCATAAGACATATGAGTCAGTTTATAGACCTACTACTGTATGTTAGAAAATGTTAGCTGGGCATGGTGGCACATGCCTTTAATCTTAGCACTTGGGAGGCAGAGGCAGGCGGATCTCTGTGAGATCAAGGCTAGCCTGGTCTACGGAGACTCTGTCACAAAAAGACCAAAAAAAAAAAAAGAAAATGTTAGATGACTAAGGCAATGTGAAAATGAAAGAGAAACCCCAACAGGAGGAGATTGTTCTTTATTAGAACAATGAAAGGTCACAGTTTCTCTGAGGAATGTAAACTGTGAACTGAGGCACAGTTGTTTTGCATTTCTATGGAGCTTTGAAGGAGGAAAGACTGGGAATTTTTCTGCAATTCTGTTTTTTTGTGGTTTGTAGTTTGAGGGTTTGTGACAAAATGCTGCTTTTACAGTCTGGGAATTGAGAGAATGAGGGCTGGCAAATGTTTTCCCAGGTACTATAGTCTCTTGATTGGGGATTTCAAGTCTGAGGTGAGGTTCACTTAACCTGGCTTGGTGCCCATTTATCCTTGAGTATGAAATGGGGAATTGATTATGGAAAAATTACCACTAGGTCTAGAGATTATAAACTGTGTTTTGACTTTTCTTGGGCTCTCAGTATTCATAATACTGCATTGAACTCAGACATGTAAAATGTAATTATTTTAGAGTCAGCTTGATTGATTTAATAAACCTTTGTTTTAGGCAGTGAAGGAGACCTCTCTGATGCCACAATTGTACCAAAGATTGACACTCCACGGTTGTCTAACTTTCTCCGGGCTGCATGCCAGGTACATTCCATGCTGCATGTTCTTTTCTGTATGTTAGTGCTAAAGGGTTTATTATATTCAGAAATAGAGCTACTGAAATCTTGGAGCCTTTGTGGCCTAGAACTAGTTCTTTATATTCTAGTATTTTCTTACATGTTATGAGTAATACATTGATTAAGGCCTTGTGTGCCAAATGACACTAGGTAAATGTAGATCACTGAAAATACTATTTGTATTCTATAATTTAATATTTCTTTTTTTTTTCTTTTTAAGACAGGGTCTCCCTGTAGCCCCGGATGGCCTGGAACTCACTATGTTGACCAGGTTGGCCTTTAACTCACAGAAATCTGCCTGCTTCTGCTTCCCAAGTGCTGGGATTAAAGGCATGGGCCACCATGCCTGGGATACTTTAAAAATAATTTTTTTTTGAACTGGGAACTTCATACTACAAACATTGTTAATAATTTCTAATATATTAAGATATGATATTGATGTTATTTCCTCAGTGGTCTCAAACTTTTTATATAAACTTAGAATTTAAATATAGAGGAGAAATAAATGGCATAATGTTGTTAAGCCTTGACACATTGACTTGGATCTAGCCTGTTCATCAGACTCTGCTATAAATTCCTGGTAGGTAGTTTATCACAGTGCTTGTTATATAGGGGTTTAGAAATATGATTAAGCTTGACATAATTTTTTAAATTATTGAATTCTGTTTTAGTATAAACTTCTTGGAATTGGTAAGAAGAGAGTTCTTGTGTGGAGTTCAGTGACAAAGGAGATGAGGTGAAAAGGCAAGGAAGTGAAGGCAGAGAGGGTCAGCCCAGACCCGCCCTACTCACAGGCAGCTTTCGTGCATACTTCAGCCTCATCCTCCTTAAATACAAACTTGTTGGTCCTCACTGCTCATGTATTGCCTCACTTAACATTATTCCTACCAATTTCCAAGTGTCTCTTCAGATCCCAGAGATGTCCTGGTAATACCAGTTGTGACTTAATGCTGACTTAGGATCCAGTGGCAATGCTTGCCTGTTTTTCTGTAGTGCCTTGTTCATTTGAGGATATTAGATATTCAACCCCCTTTTTAAAACTTTCTGAATTTTCATCAGTGTATTTAGTGAAAGAAAAAACATTTAAGATGATAGAATGGCTTCATGTAGCATATTACTTTAATTATGATGTGGTAGAGCTAAGGATTTATTTGCAGAAATAGAATCTATGAAAGGTAATAATAATAATAAAATAAAAAAGATAGCATGCTGTTAGCTTTTTAAGGAAGACTGCACACTGTCTTTGAAAGGTGATGGCTGTTTTGCTTGAAGAGGAACGTTTGGCAACTGGACCCAGCTGGAATCCCCGGGCTCAAGACAAAGCTCTGAACATCAGTGACAGCTCCTCTCAGCTGAACACAAACCTGCCATTCCTTCAGAGTAAGAGCTTCTTATGGGGGCTAAATGTAGCCAATCACAAACATTTATATTGAAATAATGATTTTTAATGTTACATTTTTTAATATGATGGGTTTATTGCATCAAAGAGACTCAGTGTCTGCAGAACTGCACAATGAACAGTGAGGATTTTCTTAAATGTGTATATTAAATTTACAATGAATGATTTTTATAAGTTGATTAGAAGAGGGCTGACAGTAATTTAAATTAGTGAAGTTATTTACTGAATGAAAACTGAGGCTGTCTCTGTTTTAAATCCTATAATTGTTTTCAAGCAGTCACTCAATTTATATTGATTTCTTGAAATAGAAATGTTTGGAGCAGCATGATAATATTCAAGGCAAAGCTGTAGTCCTAGCTTCCAGCTGGATTTGTGAGTAAGACGCTTGGCATCTAGCACAGATAACATGTACCTCCATTTTTCAGCTAGTATATGTCTATAGAAGTGCTAAACAAATGAAGCACATGATACCAGAGTATAATTACATGCAATTATTTAAATTAATTTAAATAAACTGCTGCTATGAGGACAAATGTAAATTTCTTTAATTTTAACTTTTATCTTATTTTCTTGAGATAGAGTCTCAGTTGCCCAGGCTGGCCTTAAACCCTTGAGCTTCTTACCTTAGTCTTACCAGTGCTGACATTATAGGTGTGTACTTCCATGCCTGGCTGCATTCAGACCTTTAGCTACGACAGCCTTGCTTATTTATTTATTTATGTCTTTTCGAGACAGGTTCTCCCTGTAGCCCCAGCTGACCTGGAACTCACTTTGTAGACCAGGCTGGCTTTGAACTCACAAAGATCCACCTGCTTCTGCCTCCCAAGTGGACAGCTTTGCTTTTAAAAAACATGGCCAGTTATGTAGCTGTAGTGGGCATGGTGCTGGTTGTATGAATACTCGGCAAGATGGGGTGTCTTGTTGGCCTCTCCTTCAAGAGATGGGGTGAAAACACGCTCTGGCATCAGTGAAGACAAAGTTGTTGCTGTTTCTTTTGCCCTGTATGTTGCTCAGAGATTGATTCATGTGCTTTCCTGTATTTTTTAAACAAAAATTATACTATCATTTTCATATTATTTAGAATGTTTTCTTCATCCTTTAGAAAACTTGTACATCATTGTACCTATAGCATTGGAAGCACTGACATCTCCTTCCCCAGACAGAAGGAAAGCTGATTCAAGAGTGATGGGTGCAGAAATGGAAAAGTGTGACTTATACTAATGTGTAGTTGTTCCTCAAGGACTTCTGCATGATAAAGGAATAGAGGCCTTTTATTCACTCTTGTGGATCTATAGATGAATATTGTGATAAAGGAAGGAAAGTAAGTCTGGGGATGTAGCTCATGGGGACAGTGCTTTCCTAGCATGTACACAGCTCAGAGTTTAACCCTTAGCACCACATAAACTGGATGTGGTAGTGCATGCCCATTAGCCCAAGACTCAGAAGGTAGAGAAGCAGGAGGATCTGAAGTTCAGGTCATCCTCAGCTACATAGTGAGCTGAGGGCACCTGCAGATATGTTGGAACTTGTGTTCAACTTTGAAAGGACATGTTTGGTTCTTCCTTGAGTTGGAATTTATGTGACTAATTTGAAATGTTTTAATCACCAAAATGCAAAATGTTTTTCTTATCTTCAGGTCGGAAAGTAACCTGTTTGCATGCCTCTCGAGTTCAGAGGCAGACAGTGGTCTCCGTTCATGACTTACCTGAAAAGGCTTTCGCCCCGTCACTGGATAGCAGGCACCTCCTCTGTGTGTGGGATATTTGGCAGCCTTCAGGGCCCCAGAAGGTTCTGATATGTGAGTCAAAGGTATACTCAGGAGGAGTCCTGTGCTTGCTTTGAGGAGGGTGGTAGCTGACAGTGAACATGCTAACAACATGCTAAGAAGAGGTGTAGAGACAGCCAGTGGGATCAGGAGCATGAGTCACTTTCTGCTTCTCCATGCCCTTGCTCCACAGAGCTGACAAAACATATTTGTTTTGACTCTAGATGGTATTAGTTCAGCAAGTCAATTCAAATTGAGAAATCCAGGATTATCATTTAGAAGCCTCTCAATCAACTGAAAAGTTGGAGATGAACGTAGTTATAAGCATAATAAAACCATTATGGTCAATCTGGCTATGGGGCTGGGATCTTTGAATTGCACTATTTGGCTGTTGATATTTTGAGGTATCTGATACTTTTAGTTGTCTTAATATTCTTATGATTTTTTTTTCCCCTTTATTTTTTTGAGACAGGGTCTCATGTAGTTCAGGCTCACTAGGTAGCTGAGGATGCCCTTCAACTCCTGATCCTTCTGCCTCCATTTCCTGAGTGTTGGGATTATAGGTGTACCTCATCATGCCCAGCATACTTTTAAAATTGCTTGTAGTGCTTTTGTTACTTACTCAGATCCTTCTGCCCTTCCACCCGTCTCTGGTCCTGTTGCCAATGGATCATCTGCCCTTTCATGTTTGCTTCATTGATTTAAAAGTACCATGTTTGCTTCATTGATTTAAAAGTACCATGTTTGTATGTTCCTCATACAGAACCATAAGCTTCTTCCAAAAGTATGAAGAATACCTTTATAGGTGCCCGTTTGGATGGCTTGAAAGTGAAAGTGTTTGCAGTAAAAGCTATAAATAAAGTGAAAAATGGTAGAATTGTCACTGAGTGGAAGGGATCATTGAGCCACATTTATGAGCCCAGATGTGTGAATCATATTCCTTGGTCCTGCTGCCCATGTTAGGAAACCCACATGTGGACATTTGTGTTTTATTTGTGTGCACAAGTCTGTTCTACCAACCTCATCCTGTGGGGACCATCATGTGTGTCAAATGCTGTAGTCTGTGAGTTAATCTTTGTGAACATGCTGTCATATTCTTTACCATCAGTTTTCTGTGATTTACTTTTCAGGTCACATGTTGCTGCTTTAGTCCCTTCAAGGCATTTTTGCTGTTTGCGGGAACAGTGCATGGCTCTGTGGTCGTGTGGGACTTACGAGAAGACTCCAGGATACACCATTATGTGAGACTTAGCGATTGTCTCTGGGCCTTCAGGACCCCAACATTTTCTACAGGTCAGTGCTGTTTGTCTGCCAATCATTTCTCTAGAAATGCCCTGGCAGATGTGAGGACTCAAGTTTTAACTTTATTTGCATTTACTTAGTCAGATTATCAGAGAATGAGATCTGATTGTTGGCAAAAGAGGTATTTGAAAAATAAAGAAAATGAAATCCACCCAAGTAATTTGTATCACATGGCCATTAATAACTGTGATATTCTTTCATATTTAAGTTTTGAATTCTAAAAAAATCTTTAGGAACTAGACATAGTGGCTCATGCCTTTAATCTCAGCATTTGGGAGGCAGAGGCAGGTGGATCTTAGTGAGATCCAGGCTAGTCTTGTCACATAGGGAGCTCCACACCAACTGGGGCTATGAGGCCATGTCTCAGAAAACTAAAACAACAACAGCAAAACCCCAACAACTAACCAACCAAAAAACAAAAACCCTTAGCAAAATAAAAGTTTGATTGATTAATTATGGTTCTGGGGATCAAACTTAGGGCCTAGTTAGATGCTGTGTCACTGGGCTGCATTCCCAGCTCTAATGTTATTGTTTTAAATAGTCAGGGTACAGTGGTATGGTAAGGTAAATGAGGCATCTTGGAGGAGTATCAGTTTTACCCACATGAACAGTTTGCACCCTGTCATACCACAGCCACCAAAACAAAATGCAAGAATTTCTTGGGTTGGAGAGATGGTGCAATGGGTAAAGTGCTTGCTATGCAAACATGGGGGCATTTGTTCAGATCCCCAGTAGCCATGTGTGGGATTGTGGCCCTGGGTTCGAACTGCATTTTGCTCATGTGTGGGCAGGCACATCTGCCGCCATGAGCTGATTTGCTCACCCGCATGTCCCTTCCTTAACCTGATTCACGGGAATGATGTGTGATGTAAAGGGTCTGGGGTTGGCTGTTAGGAGGTGATGTCACACTGCCTATATAATGACATGTTGCATTTGAATAGAAGAATTACACTTGGAATTGCTCTCTGCCATGTGTCCTCAGGCTGTTAATGAAGTAGATATGCATGCCCTCTCCACAGCCTGTTTCCAAGCAGGATTAAGAACTATATTCACACCCTTTTTAGTCAGGTGTGGTGGTTTGCACTTCTGATCTCATTGCTGGGGAGATGGCAGGGGTAGGGGCAGGAGAGGTAGGGCTCACTGGCCAGCTAGCCTTGCCCGTTAGCCAGCTCCATGCTCAGTGAGAGACCCATAGCGCAGCTGTTAAAGGCTGAGGCTAAGAACTGCAAAAAAAATGGGACGAAGGGTGATTGAGGAAGACACTTGATGTCAGCCTCTGGTCTCCACATACATGCCTGCACATATACCCACACAAATGTGCACACAAATGAACATGTATTCACACATGAACACATACATAAAGAGCAAGGATTTCCCACTTGTAAGACATCCTCTAAGTTGTGTACATGGGTGTGTTTCTTATACTAGTCCTTCATCCTTGCCACCCAACAGCTGAAATGTTTGTCTTGGCTGCAGTGACCACACAGGCAGGCTCTGCACTTAGAGCTAGGGTCTAGTACCACAGCTTCACTGATTGGCCTTTTCCAAAGGGCAGTTTTCTTGAACTTTCATAGTTTTAGGTTTTTACATTGGAGTCTGTGATGTATTTCTGTTTGATTTTGTATGAGCATTGGTCAACCGGGACATTTCTCAGTATGCAAAAGTCCTGCTGAACTTCTCATTCCTGAGTGGTCGTTTGGGTAGGTATACAGTTGTGGGCACACAGCTCATTCCCTTCTTCCTTCTGCTGCTCCACATCCCACTGTGTAGTTCCTAGTAAGAGCCTCACTGTTAATTGGCTCATTCTCCCTGCAGGTGCTGAGTCTTTTTCTTCACTGTATTTGGGATTTTCCCTGTGCATGTGGCCTGGTCAGTCTGATTATGATGATCAGCACAGCTTTCTCTGCTAGCCCCTCTTGTTCCTGGCTATCACTGATCATTTCAGTGTCTCCGTAGTTGTGCCTTTCCAGAAAATCCTATAGTTGTAATCGAGCAGAATAAGCTTTTTCAGAGTAGGTCAGGCAAGTGTATAAGTTTCCTCCATGTCTTTTCATGGCTTGATAGCTGAGTTTTTCTTCCTTTATGTCTTTTTTTAAAAAATTGATTTATTTTCATTTGACGTGTATGAGTATTACGTCTACATATGTGTCTGTGTACCCATGTTGTGCACTGCCTGCAGAGGACAGAAGAGGGCATTGGATCCCCTGGAACTGGAGTTACAGATGGTTGTTAGCCACTGTGATGGTTAATCCTGGGTGCCAACTTGACTGGACTAAGGAACAAATAAGAGAAAAAGGATCTTCGGACTGGACCACCTCAACCCGGATGGCCCACCCCAAATGTGGGCATTACCTTCTGCCGGCAGGCAGTATTAAAGGCCACGGCAGAGGGAGCTGGTCCCTTTTTTCCTGCGGCTTGCCTCTCTCACTGGTGAGTTTGTCTTGCCGCTGTGATCAACCCTTTGGATCCCAGCGTGTACTGAGACCGGCAGATCTCCTGGAATCCATCGGGCCTTCAGCACCAGATTGGGACAACTGAGACATCCAGCCTTGAGGACTGAGCAGTTCCCTGAATTCTCAGCCTCTCCATTGCAGCTCGGCTACTGTTGGACTCCTTGAACTCTGTCACGTGAGCAAATCAATAAATTGTATATAGTTATATATTCATCCTGTTGCTTCTGTTTCTTTAGAGAACCCTGACTAATACAGATTTTGGTACCAGGAGTGGTTCTACAGAAACAGAATTCAAAGGATGAATTTCTTTAGTGGGCTTGGTAGTTTCTGGAGCCAGCTCTCCAACCCAATAAAGCCTAGATAATACAGATTTTGGTACCAGGAGTGGTTCTACAGAAACAGAATTCAAAGGATGAATTTCTTTAGTGGGCTTGGTAGTTTCTGGAGCCAGCTCTCCAACCCAATGAAGCCTAGAGTTACTGAAGGCTCTCCGGTGGCATGAAGAGGAATGATAATCCTTGGTGCAGACTATTTGATGTAATTATGAAGATAGATCCATTTGACTCACCTAACTCACCTCTTGTGAGAAGCAAGGAATTTAGTGACTCTATATATAAAACGTTTGAGAAATTGTGGAAAAATAAGGAAAATAATGATGTTGCCTGGTTGCTCCTAGCATCTCTGGATAAAGTGATAGAGGAAAATAAGGAGCTCAGTGATTAAAAATGACCAGCTCCAGATTCGAAACAACAGTTTAAAAGTTTCCAAGTGTGCTCTGGAAGAGCATCTTCTCTCCAGTAGCCAAAGAACTAAAGCGGCAGAAAATCAAGCTGGAGCCCTTATTATACATTTGGCTGATTTACAACGCAAATTTAAGTCCCAGCCATGAAGAGTGTCAGCAGTCAAAGCTGAGCACTGGTGGGGAAAGGGTGGAACCCTGAAACTTGGGATGGAGATGTATGGGAGAACCACGATGATGAGGACTTTGAACCCTTGGATTCTGAGGGATTAATCTCCCCACCCTCAGCAGAGAATCTACACCCTGAAGATCCCCCACCTTGCCTGAGGAAACTAATCTCCCCCTCCCAGTGGGAGCTAATGTCCCTCAGGGCCCAACAATTGTTGCCTCTAGACCTATAACCAGAGTCAAGGCTAAGCAAGCCCCTAAAGGTGAGATAGAAAGTGTGGTCCACGAGGAGGTGCGCTACACCACTAAAGAAATTAATGAGTTTGCCGATTCATTCTGGCAGAAGCCTAAGGAATATGTGTGGGAATGGATTTTAAGGGTGTGGGATAATGGTGGAAGGAATATAAAATTGGATCAGACTGAGTTTATCGATCTGAGCCCACTGAGTAGAGAGTCTAGGTTTAACATGGAAGCTCGAGTGCTTAAAAAAGGTGTTAAAAGTTTATTTGAATGGTTGGCTGATGTATTTATTAAAACATGGCCTACTAACAGCGAGTTAGAGATGCCTGATATTCCTTGGCTTAGTATTGATGAAGGGATTGTGAGGGTCAGGCAGATGGGCATGCTCGAGTGGATTCGAAGTGTAAAACCACATTCTCCACAATATGAGGACCCAGAGGACATGCCTTTCACTGAGTTTATAAGATGGAAAGTACTGAGAGATACACCAGAACATTTGAAGAGCTTTGTTTTTGCTCTATTTCTTATACCAGATCTTACAGTTAGAGAAGTAGTTGCTCACTTGCATAAATTAAATGTACATGTAATAGGTTTAACAGGACCTTAAGGGAGGCATCAGGTGGCAGCACTGAATCTCAGAAGGCCATATGAGTGTAGTTATCGTAGTTATCATAATGGGCGGCAAAGGCAAAACAATGCCCATAATGGCATGACCCGAAATGATCTTTGGAACTGGCTAATTAATCATGGTGTTCCCAGGAACCAAATACATAAGAAGCCTACTAAGTTTTTATTTGATCTGTATAAGCAGAAAAGCTCTAGAACAAATGACAGGAAGTCAACATTTGATTTTAGGAGTAGCGAATCCCGCCCAGTTGACCGGTTTCCAGACTTGAGACAGTTCACAGACCCAGAACCCCTTGAATGAAGGGGTGGCCGGGTTCCAGTGAGGAAGGACCTTGTCACAATACCAAAGAGTTATGCTGTTTGCCTTCCTCCTGTCCTTCCCCAGAGGGACCTGAGGCCTTTTACTAGGGTAACTGTACACTGGGGAAAAGGAAATAATCAGACTTTTCGAGGCCTATTGGATACTGGTTCTGAGTTGACACTGATCCCAGGAGACCCTAAAAAGCATTGTGGCCCTCCGGTTAAAGTAGGGGCCTATGGAGGTCAGGTGATAAATGGAGTTTTGGCTGAAGTCCGACTCACGGTGGGCCCAGTGGGTCCCAGAACGCATCCCGTAGTTATTTCCCCAGTCCCAGAATGTATAATTGGGATAGATATAATTAGAAATTGGCAGAATCCCCACATTGGTTCCCTGATCTGTGGAGTGAGGGCTATTATGGTTGGAAAGGCCAAATGGAAACCATTGGTGTTGCCTCTACCAGGGAAAATAGTGAACCAAAAACAGTATCGTATCCCTGGAGGGATTGCGGAGATTAATGCCACTATCAAGGATTTGAAAGATGCAGGGGTGGTGATTCCTACCACATCTCCATTTAACTCTCCAATTTGGCCTGTGCAAAAGACAGATGGATCATGGAGAATGACAGTTGACTATCGAAAACTCAACCAAGTAGTGACACCAATTGCAGCCGCTGTACCAGATGTGGTGTCCTTACTCGAGCAGATTAATATGTCTCCTGGTACCTGGTATGCAGCTATTGATCTGGCCAATGCTTTTTTCTCAATACCGGTTCATAAGGACCACCAGAAGCAATTTGCTTTCAGCTGGCAAGGCCAACAGTATACCTTTACTGTCTTACCTCAGGGGTATGTTAACTCTCCAGCGTTGTGCCATAACTTAGTTAGAAGGGATCTTGATCGCCTGACTCTTCCACAAAATATCACACTGGTCCACTATATTGATGATGTTATGTTGATTGGACCCAGTGAACAGGAGGTAGCAGCTAGCCTAGACTTGTTGGTAAAGCATATGCGCATGAGAGGATGGGAAATAAATCCAACTAAAATTCAAGGGCCATCTACCTCGGTGAAGTTTCTAGGAGTTCAGTGGTGTGGAGCATGCAGAGACATTCCTTCTAAGGTAAAGAATAAGTTGTTGCACCTGGCCCCTCCCTCCACCAAGAAAGAAGCACAACGTCTGGTGGGTCTTTTTGGATTCTGGAGGCAGCACATTCCTCATCTGGGTGTGTTACTACGACCCATATATCAGGTGACTCGTAAGGCAGCAAACTTTGAGTGGGGCTTGGAACAGGAAAAGGCTCTTCAACAGGTCCAGGCTGCAGTGCAGGCTGCTCTGCCCCTAGGGCCATATGATCCAGCAGACCCAATGGTGCTTGAGGTATCAGTGGCAGATAGAGATGCTGTCTGGAGTCTGTGGCAGGCTCCCATAGGGGAATCACAGCGGAGGCCCTTGGGATTTTGGAGCAAGGCTCTACCTTCATCTGCAAACAACTATTCTCCTTTTGAGAGACAGCTCTTAGCCTGCTATTGGGCCTTAGTGGAAACTGAACGTTTGACAATGGGCCACCAAGTCACCATGCGACCTGAGCTGCCCATCATGAGCTGGGTGTTATCTGACCCACCAGACCATAAAGTAGGACGTGCACAGCAACAGTCCATTGTCAAATGGAAGTGGTACATACGGGACAGGGCCCGGGCAGGCCCTGAGGGCACAAGCAAGCTACATGAAGAAGTTGCCCAAATGCCTATGGTTCCCACTCCTGTTACAATGTCTCCTGGGCTTAAGCATGCACCTATGGCTTCATGGGGTTTGCCCTATGATCAGTTGACTGAGGAAGAGAAGACTAGGGCCTGGTTTACTGATGGTTCTGCACGCTATGCAGGCACCACCCAGAGGTGGACAGCTGCAGCATTACAGCCAATTTCTGAAACAACCCTAAAGGACACTGGTGAAGGAAAGTCTTCACAGTGGGCAGAACTTCGGGCAGTGCACATGGTTGTGCATTTTGCCTGGAAGGAGAAATGGCCAGAGGTTCGATTATATACTGATTCATGGGCTGTAGCCAATGGTTTGGCTGGATGGTCAGGGACTTGGAAGGAGCATGACTGGAAAATTGGTGAGAAAGACATTTGGGGAAGAAGTATGTGGATAGAGCTCTCTGAATGGTCAAAGGATGTGAAGATACTTGTGTCTCATGTAAATGCTCATCAAAAGGTGATCTCAGCAGAGGATGAGTTTAATAATCAAGTAGATCGGATGACTCGTTCTGTGGATTGTCAGCCTCTTTCTCCAGCTATCCCTGTTGTTGCTCAATGGGCCCATGAACAAAGTGGTCATGGTGGCAGAGATGGAGGTTATGCATGGGCTCAACAGCATGGACTCCCACTCACTAAGGCTGATCTGGCTACAGCTGCTGCCGAGTGCCAGATTTGCCAACAGCAGAGACCAACATTGAGCCCCCGATATGGTGCTATTCCCCGGGGTGACCAGCCAGCAACCTGGTGGCAGGTTGACTACATTGGACCACTTCCATCATGGAGGGGACAGCGTTTTGTTCTTACAGGAATAGATACTTATTCTGGTTATGGATTTGCCTTTCCTGCACGTAATGCTTCTGCCAAAACTACCATCCAGGGACTTACGGAATGCCTTATCCACCGTCATGGTATTCCTCACAGCATTGCTTCTGATCAAGGAACTCACTTCACAGCCAAAGAAGTGCGACTGTGGGCCCATGGTCATGGTATCCACTGGTCTTACCATGTTCCCCACCACCCAGAAGCAGCTGGCTTGATAGAACGATGGAATGGCCTCTTGAAGACACAGTTACAGTGCCAATTAGGTAGCAATACCCTGGAGGGCTGGGGCAAGGTTCTCCAGCAAGCAGTATATGCTTTGAATCAGCGTCCACTATATGGTACTGTTTCTCCTATAGCCAGAATTCATGGGTCCAGGAACCAAGGGGTGGAAGTGGGAATGATTCCACTCACTATCACCCCTAGTGACCCAGTAGGAAAATTTTTGCTTCCTGTACCCACGACCTTGCGTTCTGCTGGTCTAGACGTTTTGGCTCCAATGGGGGGAGTGCTTTTGCCAGGAGATACAGCAAACGTTCTATTGAACTGGAAGCTAAGACTTCCCCCTGGCCACTTCGGGCTTCTACTGCCTTTAAGCCAACAGGCTAAGGAAGGAATAACAGTAGTAGGAGGAGTGATTGATCCAGACTACCATGGGGAAATTGGACTTTTTCTCCACAATGGGGGCAAGGAAGATTATGTCTGGAAGGCAGGAGATGCTGTAGGGCGCCTTCTGGTGCTACCATGTCCTATGATTAAGGTCAATGGGAAACTCCAACAACCCAAACCAGACAGGACAATAAATGGCCCAGACCCTTCAGGGATGAAGGTATGGGTCACTCCTCCAGGGAAAGAGCCAAGACCTGCAGAGGTGCTTGCTGATGGTGGAGGAAATACAGAATGGGTAGTAGAAGAAGGTAGTCATAAATATCAGCTGAGGCCACAGGACCAGTTGCAGAAATGTGGATTATAATAGATATTAACTTTTGTCCTATTTGGTTAAGAATGTGCTTGTTCATATATATATGTATATTAAGCGGATACTTGTGTTGTTCTCTTTTGAATGTGCAACTGAGATAAGTTAAGTGTTGTCATATTTAGGTTATTAGATACTGAAGGACTAAGTGTTCCTCAAGGACATTACCACCTACTCTAAGATATAATGCTTTGCTATTGCACATGAGACACTTATAACATGTTAGGTGGAATTATGACCTTGCCATTGTTTGCAATTGACATTTAAGCATAGCATAACGAGAGGCTATTTATTGGGTGTCAAGTTCACAAGGGGTGGACTTGTGATGGTTAATCCTGGGTGCCAACTTGACTGGACTAAGGAACAAATAAGAGAAAAAGGATCTTCGGATTGGACCACCTCAACTCGGATGGCCCACCCCAAATGTGGGCATTACCTTCTGCCGGCAGGAAGTATTAAAGGCCACGGCAGAGGGAGTTGGTCCCTTTTTTCCTGCGGCTTGCCTCTCTCACTGGTGAGTTTGTCTTGTTGCTGTGATCAACCCTTCGGATCCCAGCGTGTACTGAGACTGGCAGATCTCCTGGAATCCATCGGGCCTTCAGCACCAGATTGAGACTACTGAGACATCCAGCCTTGCAGACTGAGCAGTTCCCTGGATTCTCAGCCTCTCCAGTGCGGCTCAGCTACTATTGGACTCCTTGAACTCTGTCACGTGAGCAAATCAATAAATTGTATATAGCTATATATTCATCCTGTTGCTTCTGTTTCTTTAGAGAACCCTGACTAATACAGCCACCTTGTAGGTGCTTGGATTTGAACCTGGGTCCTCTGCAAGAGCAGTCAGTGCTCTTAACCACTGAGCCATCTCTCCAGCCCAGATAACTGGTCATCTTATGT
This sequence comes from Rhizomys pruinosus, assembly GCA_009823505.1. Classification (NCBI taxonomy): domain Eukaryota; kingdom Metazoa; phylum Chordata; class Mammalia; order Rodentia; family Spalacidae; genus Rhizomys; species Rhizomys pruinosus. Next base: position 777,474 of record VZQC01014015.1, on the reverse strand, counting down.
CCACAGTCAGAAGAGAGCAGTAGATGCATGCATTCCACAGCTCAGCTCACTCTCCCGTCAGTCAGGGCTATAGCCCAGGGCATGGTGTCCTGCCCATTTTTAATTAACATAAGATAATCTCTCACACACACCCCCACAGGCTGACCTGAACTAAACCATCCCTTATTGACACTTTTAGGTGACTGTAGATTGTATTAACTTGACAATTAAAACTAAACATCACAGGATTCAAAAGATGTATTTTAAAGCATTGCATTTTCTAACTTCTGATGTAATAAATCTTTGAATCTAGCACTGTTTCAAAGCACTAATTCCCTCAACCATACATGGTATTGACGAAAGATTAGTGTGGCACCCCCTCCTTTCAGATACCAAAGTCTTCAGAAGCTTCTTTGGTAAATTGGCACAGTGTTTGCTAACTTCAGGAAGCATGCCTTTCCTGTACTTTAAGTCATCTCTAGATGACCATGTGCATGTTGTATGAATAGCTGATGTACTCCAGTGTTGAGAACAATGACAAGAAATGAACATGATCAGTACGTACAGGGCAGTTATCCAAATACTTCTAGTCAGTTGGTTGAATTCACAAAGTACAGAGGGCTGACTAAATAGAAAATATTCTATGAAAATACTTCCTTTCCTCTTGCTATCTAAATATCATTAGCAAAACCTATAGAGTTTTGAGTAAGCTCTCAGGAGTATGGAAACTGTGGAGATTTTGATGGAAGCCCTGATCAGCAGAACTGGCTCTCAGCTTGGGTCAAAGTTCCATGTGAGTTTTCCTGCTGGAGATCCTGTAGTTGCTCTTCATTTCTGTGGTTTGTATTGTTCATCGATTTTCTGAGTTAAATCTAAGCACTTATTTTCTTTCTTTTTATTTATTTATTTTTGTTAATTTCTGTTTTAAAATTTTGATTTGAGGTGTTTTTTTGTTGTTTAAATACATTTCTAAGTGCAGTTTGAAGAGATTTCATTCAGCTTTGGCAATTGATTTTGGTTGTCTTCAGCTTTGTGGTAGTTTGTTTCTCTGGAAATGGGGTGGGGAAGCTGAGAATACTTTGATTTCTGGTTTCTAGCTTCTTGCTGTAGTAGCTGTGTATGTAATTTGATGTAGGCAGATGTTCTATTCGTTTGTGAATGGGGGTGTTGCTTGTGGCAATGATGGCTCTGTTTCTGTTAGTCTGAGTCTGAGGGTGCCTGGGCTTGTGCTCTGGCTGACACTGCCCTCCTCCCAGGCTGCTCCCCTTTCTCCTGTACAGCACTGCCCCAAAGCCCTCTTGCTTACTTACCCTTCTCTTCCCAGCCTCTTCTGGAAGATTTTGGCCTCGAAGTTAGGTTTTTTTCTGTGGGTGCTTGTCTTGAGTGCCTCATCTTCATAGTATTCTCCTTCGTGGAGTGTGCTGACCTCCCTTCCAGCCTTGCAGACTTCTCACCTCAGTGATAGGTAGCTTTGTGATGACAAACTTTGCTACTGTTTCTTGGTTTTCTTCTGTCTTTTGAGGTTGTAGTCTGTTTCCTAGAGATGTGAAAGTTGGGGTCATGGCTCCTGATGGGTGGCCCATATTAGTCCATATTAGTCTTGTGACTTTTTTTTGAGGGGGGTGCTTTTTGAGACAGGGTCTCCCTGTAGCCCCAGCTGTCCTAGAACTCTATAGACTAGGCTGGCCTTGAACCCACAGAGATCCGCCTGCCTCTGCCTTCCGAGGAGTGCTAGGATTAAAGGCATGCGCCACCACGCCCGGCTTAGTCTTGTGACTTTGAGGGGTGTGTGTGGAGAGGTTCTGATCTTTAGCCCTAGAAGCATCCTCATGTTTATCTGTGTTGAAATGATACTCACATTGCCAAGATGTATCATTTACAGTAGGTGCTGTTGGCTTATAATCTCCAGATGGAATCCTTACATCAGTGAACCACCGAAGTCCTCTTCAAGCCATAGAGCCTGTCTCCACCTCTGTCTACAAGAAACAGAGCTTTGTTCTTTCACCCTTTTCTACTCAAGAAGGTACAGGATCCCTCACACCCATAAAATCCTTTAAGCAATAGTTATGCAATGTGATATCCTTATTTAAGGCCATTTCCTTGATTTTGTTTCTGCGTTCATTAGAAATGGCAGGCCTGTCATTCCACATTGCTTCCCTGGATGAGAGTGGGGTTCTCAATGTGTGGGTAAGTAGGAAGGCCAAGGCCACACACAGAGCAGAGCGAAATGGTCTGGAGGAGAATGGCACCTGGCTGGGGGAGCGGTTATGGAAGAAGGAGGGGGGTGATGCGACACTTAGCTAAGATTAGAAAGTCAGGAGAAGACGGGTCTTCCTTCTGTGAAGAGGGTACAGAATTGTACACTTGGCACATCTGGGGCTGGAAGCTCACGGGGCTCTCTTGAGGCTTTTAAGAACATGTAACAAGGCTTCTGTGCTGCAATGTATCTAGGACTCGGGTGTTAAAAATGACATCACTGCGGGAGGAGAATGTTAAAGTAGTGAATAATGTTTAAGTCATTAGTCCTAAAGCTGATGTTAGTCTTTTTTTTAAATTTATGTTCTTTTAGCTTTTAATTATTACTTTGATAGCTGATCAGAATTAACAGTTTTAGCTGTAAGAAATATTTGCACATTGTATACTGACATTAATGATGTTAGTCTTTTTTTCTGAAGCAGTTATATTTTTAGGACCTAATTAGACCCATGCTTTGCTTAGATTGTTTCCTAGTTATAAAATGTATCAATATTAATTTTTAATATTCTCTTTTTAGGTGGTTGTTGAATTACCCAAGGCAGATATCTCAGGTTCAATGAGTGATTTAGGTAACTATTAAATTAAAAAGTTAATATTTGCTAAAATGAATAGAGAGTAAAGATGCCAATACCTGCTTTGAAAAATAATTAGCAACCTGAAAAATCGGAAGTCAGAATTGCATTTTGTATACCCTGTTGGCTGTTGGATGGACATCTGGTTAGAGTGATCAAGTGATGTCTCACTGGGTGTTTCTTTCTGTAAGTTCTGCTCACAACTGGGCCTCATTCTGTCCTCTGCTTTTCCAGTATTCTTCAGCTGTTCAGGGTCCTAAGTCCTCCTTTGGGGTTACATATGAATGCATTAAGTGTGGATCTCCTCAGGCCACTTGGAATGGGTGGTGGCACCACATACTGAAGTTCTCTGCACTGAGCAGGAGGGATGGGGAGCAAACCAGGCTCTCCCATGGTTTCTGTTCTCAGTGCCACATGACATGGCTTTCAGTTCTAAGAGGGCAGACATCATGGGACAGTTCAGTCCTGTTGCTTCCTGTGGTCTAGTTTGCATTAGAAACTCAACTTCCTTACTCGGAATTCCAGCTGCTAATTTTCTAATGACAAAATTCCCTGCTTATCTTGTTTGTGTCAGGGGGTATCCCCAGATAGATATGGAAAACAAAATAGGAGAAACCCAGGATTGATAATGGCTTTGCCTTAGGTGCTCAGACTCAGAACAAGGCACTTTACCAGGCAACTGTTGCTCACATCTCGTTGAGGTACCTGTCATATCAGCTTTACTGTGACTGTGGTTGATACCAGGGGCAGGCCTGCTGTGGATATCTAGGGCATGGTCATGTCTGTGACACTATCAGTCTTCTTGTGTGATGGTTGTAAGAATGATAGCAGTCCTTTCCAGCTGAGAGTTGAATTTATTTTTCTGTGCTTTTAATTCAGCTGTTCTCAAGATTCTGGGCAGTACCTTGCCTAGAATTTAGGTTTCAGCTTACATAGATCTCTGGTTCCTTCCACTGCAGTAATGAGCAAAAGGGAGGATGGTGTTGGGACAGACATTTGGCAGAGACAGTATGTAGCTGAGGGGTCCATATGTGGAAGACACTGAAGGGAAGAATGGAAAATAAAGCCAGACCTGGGAGCTGTAGCTCCCTAGTGTTTCAGGGCATGTTAGAAAAGCTAACAAACAGGAGCTGAGACTAGAGGCGCTCAGGACCCTACTGGCCATTCAGCAAAGCCTAGAGGATTTCCAGGGATGGCTTTGCAGAACAGGTTCTTTGGATGTTTATAGCACAGGATTTGCTATTGTGAACTAAGTGTTCAATACATATGCTGCCCACTGCCCTCGCTAATCTAAAGATGTGTGCGCATGTGAATTTTTACCTGATGGATGTCTCTTATGAGGCCCTGAGCTGCAAGGCACAGGTCTCTCAGAGTTAGGAGGAGTCCTCTCTGTTATTATATTTTGGTATTACTTCTAATAATAAGTAAGGAAGACTGAGTCTAGACAACTGTAGGTAGATTTTGATTTAGCTTGCATTAAAAGGGTGTGTGTGTGTATGTGTGTGTGTGTGTGTGTGTGTGTGTGTGTGTGTGTGTGTTTGGTTTGTCTGATTTTAGGTTTGATACCTGGAGGGAAGATCAAGTTGGTACACAGTGCTGTGATCCAGTTGGGTGACAGGTGAGAACTCCTACTTGGACTAAGTACTCCCCCATCCCACAAAGACCCACTTCTTATATAAATGCATGATCTGTTTTTTTGCAATGAAGACACATTTAATTTTGCTATTTATTAGTAATAAGCCAATGTAACAGTTTCCAGGGATAGTGCTAACATGCTTTCATAAAAAATATGCTTTTTTTTTGGTCTTTTTTTGAGACAGGGTCTCCCTGTAGCCCCACCTGGCCTGGAACTCACTCTGTAGACCAGGCTGGCCTTGAACTCACAGAGATTTGCCTGCCTCTGCTAGGATTAAAGGCGTGCGCCACCATGCCCGGCTTGCTTTGTATCTTATAAATTGATATGTTTGACTGTTTTCATTCAGATTTATGTGGACTTGAAGTTAAACTTGATCAGCTCAAGTTTCAAGAGCCAGAAACCTTGAAAGAAATCTTGGTCAAAAATTTACATTCCTAGCTGGGCATGGTGGCACACCTCTGTAGTCCCTGCATTTGGCAGATAGAGACAGGAGAATCAAGAATTCAGGGCCAGCCTTGGTTATTTGAGACCTTGTTATAAACAAACAACAATGAAAAAGAAATTTATATTTCTATTTTTACTCACATAACTCAGTGTGATATACAGATTCTTTGTGAATGTGTCAGTATTAGTGGTAGTTGGATGTTCCATTGATTTGTTTCCAAGTGTACATATTTCTGTCACTTACTCAGGGCTGACTGTCAGCACGTGAATTACCCTTGAAAAGTCTTTGAAACTAAGTCCTCTTCATCACACAGAATGCACCAAAATGCATACACATTTAGAGATTTCAAATCAACTTACTTGACTTTATTATAATTATGAAAGTGAATCAGTTAAAGTCATGAGTTACATTATAGGGCCAAACATGATACCCAGGCTAGTCCCCTACCCCATGAGCCACACAGTTTTCTTCTAAGCTTCTCAGAGTTTCTTCTTGTTTCTACTCTGGCCTTTTTCATTTCATATCATATACTTTATTTATTTATTTAGGTCTTTTTGAGACAGGGTCTCCCTTTAGTCCCAGCTGGCCTGGAGCTCGCAATGTAGATCAGTCTGGCCTTGAACTCACAGAGATCCGCTTGCCTCTGCTTCCTGAGTGCTGGGATTAAAGGCATGCACCACCACTCCCGGCTGGCCCGTATTTATTTTCTTAACTATAGTTTTCTCTAGTGCTTAACTGAATGCTCTTCAAAGGAAAACTCCCCTTCCTATATCCCTCCACCATATTCTAAGCCATGTTTGCAAGATCTGTGAGAAATGAGGGGAGGGGGAGGAGGCAGGACTAGACTATAAGGAAAGTCCTCATTCAGTGGCTTTCCCCTACCCTGGTGAACTATAGTAGCTGGCCAGACTGATGCACCAGGTCTTCATCCCTTCCCGTGCCAATCATGGACTGTGGCTGTCCTGGAAGGATGCCACCCTACGATGAAGTAGCCATCTGCCTTCAGTGCCCCCAGCAAGACTGCCACTGAAGGACCACATTTATTGTATGGATATAATAGAGTGTGGCCTTTTCTATCAGCATAAGCTTAGGTATGCGGGAGCTCCAGGGAGGGGATGGAGTTGGACTGGTTCTTCTTGGGAAAGTGATAACTGAGCTTGATCCTTGAAAGATAGTTTGGCAGAGGAGCATGTTACGATCCTAGTGATTGTGCAGGGTGTGTCCCTGAGGCAAAAGATGCCTGTATTTCAAGGCATAAGTAGGTCTGATGTTTAGAAAGATGGGGTGAGTGTGTGACTGACCCTGACATATCTACTGCTATGCTGACAATTGAAATATTACCTTGGAGATGACAGGGAACTGTCCAGGAGCTTATGCTGAGGAAGTGGCATGTCTTCCTTGAGATATAGGACAATCAACTCGGCGAAGTATGAGTTTGGAACAGAGAAAGGGAGACTGGAGTCAGAGAGTCCACTTAGGAGGCTGGAGTAGTGGCCAGTATGAAAGGCATCATGGGTGTGGAGAGCTGGATACTTTAAATGAATGGAATTAGAAAGCTCGGGGCCTGATTATATAAGCAGTGGGGCAAAGGATCCTTGGTTAGCCCCTACCTTCCACCATAGTTTGGTTACTGGGTTCTATAGATGAGGATGAGGAGAGGAAGGACTTTGTTGTGTGTGTGGTAGGAGGCAGAAGAGGGGCCTTAGCTTGATGATGGAGCTGTGAAGCTCATGTCTTAGGGGCAGGCAGTTCCACAGGTCAGATGGTGATGTGGTGATAGGTGACATCTGCAGTCCTGGAAATAATGTGAGAAGAGGGTTAGAAGAGGAGGCCCATAAGGCAGTTTCCTGATTTCTGACAAGGGCAACTGGCAGTAGCCTATAGGCCCTCTCTCATGATGGACACTTGCCGCACAGAGGGAAGAACAACAAAGCACAATAGTGTTTTAGAAGAAAAGAAAATCTCTTAATGCCAGGAACAAGGAGGAAAGTTAAGTTAGTGTAGTAAGCTTTTGAGTTGGTAGTGACAGCCCAGAGGCTAGGTTATCAGGCCCAGCTGTTTTAGGCCTTCACTGTAAGCCAGTGACTTAAGGCCCCCCTATACAGTCAGGGTGCCTTGGGCTTGCCTGAGTTGGAGACCTAGAACTGAGACCCCTGCACAGGACTCTGGAATTCACTGCCTCTTCATCTTGAGGATAATTTAGAAAGCCTCCCCTCTAGTTGAGGGAGGACAGGCACTTGGAAGAACTTGAAATCCTGAAATCCCAAGCTGGGTATGGGCATGGGAACTTGCAAGATGAGATCGACATTAGAATATTAGAGTCCCAGGGGCCTTGAGATGTAAAGACAACTGCCTGGTGGGAAGCTGAGGCTCATGGGATTCCCCTGAGCAGTGTGCCAAAGATGAATTCATGAACATTACAGAACCACAAGTAGAGAACAGTGTATGTTGGTGCATAAATAGGGTTAATGAACACACTAAGGACTGCCGTCCATTACAAGCTAGTTGTAGTGGTGTATACCTTTAATCTCAGCACTCAGGAGGCAGAGGCAGAGGCAGAGGCAGAGGCAGAGGCAGAGGCAGAGGCAGAGGCAGAGGCAGGTGGATCTGTATGAGATTGAGGCCAGCCCTGGTCTACATAGTGAGTTTCAGAATCCCCCCCCGCCAGAAAAGACCTGCCATCATAGTGGATTCATCAGAGTCAGCACTGACTCACCCTGTCTCTCAGCATTAGACCTGCTGGCAGATGTGCAGTCTAAAAACGTGAAGGAGGTGTGATAGCCTGCTTCTCATCTGTGATGATGATATGTATGGCCGTGTTGCATGAGTGTGGAGTGTTGCCACTCTTCAGGTTCCACAAAAGCCATCTGTTCATCTCTGCTGTTTATTTTTTCAGTCTTTCCCATAGAGATAGTGAATTCTGGGGGTCTGTGCAAACCTTGAGTGTCAAATTTCTGCCTTCAGATCCAAATCACTTTGTGGTTGGCACTGACATGGTGAGTATCAGTTTACATTTCATCTGCTCGCCTACGCTAGCGACAAACATCTCTGTATCTGACTTACTGTTTGTTTTTGTTCTAACGTCTGACTTCTTTCAAGAGTGGTAGCTTTGTCCAGCCTTATGCCTAATCCTTTTCCTTGGCTGTTCTTGGTATTCTCATTAGGGACTCATAAGCCATGGCACAAGACAGGACTGGAGAGTATCTCCCAAAGTGTTCAAGCCTCAGCAACATGGTGCCAGACCAATAAAAGTTACTGTGATTGACTTTTCACCATTTGAAGATACAGTGTTCCTGGTAAGAAAATCACTTCTTTTGGTTTGGTTTTTTATTCTGTTTTTTGTTTTTGGTCATTTTGAAATGGTCTTCCTGTGGCCCCAGCTGGCCTGGAACTCAAAATGTAGATAAGGCTGACCTCTATCCTCTCACACAGGTCTGCTTCTGCTGGGATTAAAGTTGTGCATCATCACACCTGGCCAGAAAGTCACTTTTTTTTGGGGGGGGGTCTTTTTGACACAGGGTTTCCTTGTAGTTCCAACTAGCCTGGAACTTGTTATGTAGACTAGGCTGGCCTTGAACTCATAAAGATCTGCCTGCCTGTGCCTCATGAGTGCTGGGATTAAAGGTGTGAAAGTCTCTTTTTAATGGTACTATTTGTCTGTTTAGGCAGGCATAACATTGCAGTCTTGTAGAAAATTTAGAAAGTTGACTACTTATTAGGCTTTGGTAGTGTAAAAATGAGACACAAAATATTGTTAACAAAAACCTAAATCAAATTTGACTCTTAAGAAATTCTTTAAGTTGCAAGCTATTTAGAATTTAACAGAAGATTATTAGTTGTCATCACAGTAACTAGATCAGTCCTGAGAGTTATCCTCATCCCCCCAAACAAGGACTCATCCCTTCTGAGGGCTTCATGCCCTGACCTAATCACCTTCCGCTTTGTCCTGCCCTTTCTTAGGTGAACCAGTGGGGACAAAGCTAGTTCAGACCTTAGCAGTGATTTATCATGTGCCTGACCATGTGTGCAACCCCAGAACATACAGAGCTTTTCATGCCCCGTGCAGAGAAGTTGCATTTAGTACTCAGCGCTCTTTTTGTTTCTGAGTCAAGTCGCACACCCAGACATTATGTTCCGAGATCATTTGGCATTGTTCTTGCCCTTCTTTCCTGTTTGATTTTGTTATATATTTGGAATTAGGCTTTTAAATGTGTTTCTGTTTATATTTTATTTTAGAATTTATTTTCCCTTCTTATTGCTCTTCTTTTCTACCATAGCTTTCTTTTTATAATTAAACTTTTGCTATTTTCATGCAATATAATTTGATGGTATTTAGATACCCTCTGCATCCCTAAGTCCCCATATTGTCCCCTGCCCAATTTAATGTATTATATATATATAATAAGGCTGATAGAGTCCAGTTTGTGTCCCCTAATATCCTTCAGGGAGGGTCTATCCACTGGAGCCTGGTTAACCTAACAAGAATCTCATCCTTGAAAGAGACTCACTGCACCCTTCCCAGCAGCCATCTGTTGCCATAGTTTCCTTAGGTGGGATTGGAGCTTCTAACTCACTTCCTCATGACTAAACTGGGATTTTTTTTTCTGGTTTGAGCTTGCATGGGACTTAGGCATGTTTTCATCACTGTTGCTTTGAGTTCATATGAGTAACTGACCAGCTGTCTGGAGAACTCTTATTTCCTGTGGTCATCCACCACCTCTGGCTCTTACAATCTTTCCGTCCCGCTTCCTCAATGATCTCTGAAGTTTGGAAGGTAGAAGTTTGATAAGGTGTCCTACTCAGGGATAAGCAGTCTGCAGCCTCTTGTTTTTTGCACATTGGACAGTTTTGGGTTTCTGTTTTAATCACTATTTTGTAAGGAAACTTCTTACTGCCTTTCTTTTTAAAATATATTTTGATTTTTTAATTTGAGAACTTCATGTAAGTATATCTTTTTGAGTATGGGAAAAGATAAAAGACTAAGGAAGGAATTAATTTTCTCTTTATAAGCTTGGTCTTTCACTAAACTAGCTAAGTTTTGTTTTATAGAAATTTCAATCCAAGGGGAACAAGTGACCATGCTGTCAGGGCAAATACAACAGTTTAAAAAGGCAGCCTACTACCTGTGGAGCCAGCCTTAGCATTTCTGTGCTGGAGCCAGTGGCATTCAGCTCCTATAGATGAATGCTGATTCATCTTCTCAGTGGGGGTGTCAGTCTCCTGGGCGAGTACTCATTGTTTGTAGGATAGGTGTGATGATATGACTTTATGTCCAGAAAACAAAAGCAAGACAAATGTTATTGTACAAACAAGGAATGGTATTGCTGTGAAGATATTTCCTGGCTGTTGAGATTTCTTTTAAAGAAGGAAATGGGCTGAGAGTTTCCATGTTCTGCTGCAGGCTGGCTGCTCAGATGGAAGCATCAGACTGCACCAGCTGACCTCTGAGAGGCCTGTCATGCAGTGGGAAAGCAGCACCCATGGCCATGCCATCACTGGCCTGCAGTGGTCCCCAACGAGGCCTGCTGTGTTCTTGGTCCAGGACGATGCATCCAGGGTCTATGTCTGGGACCTCCTTGAGAATGACCTGGGGCCTGTGGCCCTTCAGCTTGTCTCTCCAGACAAGTGAGTACAAGGCCCACCAGTCTCACCAATGGTCTTTCTTAAATCATAGCATATGCTTAAGTTTAAATTAAATAATGTATTTATGTATTATACAGTAAAAAATACTTAATTTTTAGAGCAGATTAAGGTTCGCAGCCAAATAGAGAAGAAGGTACAGAGAACTCCCATATGCCATGTGACCCCCATGCACAGCCTTCTCAGCACCAGCATCCCCATCAGCGTCCCTGCTATAGTCAATGACAACTGCAACCCTGTTTTACAGACTTCACTATTGGTGTTTGTTTAAGTAAAAACTCCTTTCAAATCTGATTATCTTATATTTAGTCTCAAATAGGATATTGGGTTGGAAATAGCATAATAGCTCCCTATCATTCTCATTCTGGAGGACACCTGTTCTGTGGGCGTCTCACAGATTTGACATGGGTCTGATTATCTACTTCTGTATTCTGAAAGAAGATGGGATGTGGGATTTAAGTCACAAAATCCATTTTCTTGTCATTCCTTTGCTCAGACTCTTCTAAGTCACTGTACCTAAGTCACATTAGTCCCTATGCACCCTCTCTTCTCTACCAATTCACACCCGCTGATGTGAATTTTAAAACATGTAAATTGCATTTATATTATTTGGTTTTTAAAATCTTTAGACATGTGGAGATGAGAGAATGACTTGGGGAGTTAGTTCCTTCCTTCTACTATGAGGATTAGATTCAGGACCTCAGGCTTGTTTGGCAGCAGTGCCTTTACCCAATGAGCCATCTTGCCAGCTCATTGATACTACCTTGAAGTCATTCTCTGCCTTTGCTGTTTTATTTCAAAGTAGCAATATTTATAAAAGATTCATTTTGAAGGTCTCTCTCTCTCTCTCTCTCTCTCTCTCTCTCTCTCTCTCTGTCTCTGTCTTTTTGAGACAGGGTCTCCTGTAGCCCCAGCTGGCCTGGAACTTGCTATGTAGACTAGGCTAGCCTTGAAATTACAGAGATCTGCCTGCATCTGTTTCCCAAGTGCTGGGATTAAAGGCATGTGCCACCACATTGGCTAGAAGGGTTCTCCCTTGACCCCAGTTTGTCTGGTCATGTTTGTTCTTGATATTTTACATTTCTTGTCAGTGCACCTGTGAAGGTTCGGGATAGCTAGGGAAGAAATTACATTACTGTTTTGTAAAGGAAAGAGAAATATAAAAATGATCAAAGACACAATGGTCTTGAGAATGTGAAGGAATTACATTTATTTATTTGAAGTGCTAGGTAGATTGTTATCTTAATTAAAAAGTATATGAGGAGAGCTAGCTGTAGTGGCGTTTACAATCCTAGCAGAGCTAGCTGTGGTGGGGTTTACAATCCTAGCAACTGAGAAGCTGAGGCAAGGGGATTACAAATTTGAGGCCAGACCCTAATCCTAACCTTAACCCAGCCTGGGCTTACATAGGGAATTCCTGGCCTCCCTGACCTACATATACATAGCCAGAACCTGCCTTAAAAGAAAAGGAAACCAAAAAAATATGTCAAGAGCTAAGCACAGTGGCTTATAGCTGTTGTCCTAGCATTAAGGTGAAATTAGAGGATTGCTGAGCTCAGGGATTGGAGATCAGTCTGTTTAGCATAGCACAACCCTGAAAAAAATTTAAAAATCATCCACCTAATTAGTCAGTCAGTTAATTAATCCAGCCTGTGGTCCACATATGGGCATGTTTGCATCCATATGCTTAAAAGTTGTTTTTTCCTATCTTTGCTTGATTTTGTACAACTTATAAATTTGAGAGACATTTCAAAGTATTTATCAGTGATAGAACTGACTGGTCTAAGTATACATCTACTTTAATTTTGGTCTTTTCGAGACAGGTGAGGTTCTTTTAAAATAGGGCCTCCTATTACCTAGGCTGCCTCATTCACTAAGTAGCTGAGGGTGACCTTGAACTTCTAACCCTTCTGATTTCACCTGTTTCTACCTCCCAAGTGCTGGGATTATAGGTGTGTACCACCACACTTGGCTCTATGTTTCTTTTCAATATTTGTTAGTTGTGTTTATATTTTTCTGGAAGAATTATTGAATATACTACCAGAGGATGGTTTGCTGGGTAGCAGGTAGGTAGAATACTGCCTGAAGCTTTTTTTGTGATTTTGAGACAGAGCCTCATTTATATAATGCATAATAGCCTCAAACTCATGCTCTTCTGCTTCAGCCTTTCCGGCACTAGAATTACAGATGTATGCTACCGTGCCTAGTTTAAATGGTGGTATTGTTTTAATCTAGAAGTAGTTTATCAGTGAACCGTGTTCACCCCCTGGAGTCCTGATGCCAGGGAAACCTTTGTTTACTACTGTCAACACTATTTCCCACTTTGCAGATACACTTCCCTGCATTTATATGCACGAACAGACAGCAGCCTTGCAGTCTAAAGCACTGAAAGTCCTAGCCACTGTAATTTTTGCTGAACTGTCTTGTTTGAGGCTTCATTCTCATATTCTCTAGGCCCTGAAAAGACTATGGGGTCTCCCTGGCTGTCCCTTGGTGGGCAGGGGTAGACCCTTCAAAGTGCTATCCTTAGGCAAGCTCTCAAATGGCCAGGTGGGGCCATGTAACTTGGGGATACCACAGTACCTGTGCAGGCTGCTGACACAGGCTGCCATGCTGACAGCACAAAGTCTAGGTATATAGACAGAGTTATGGATGTTAACAGGAAATTGAAGCTTGTGGGACCCTTAGGGGACCTTCTTTCCCTGATTGCAGATTCACCTGCTTTCCTTACTGGTGAGAGGTTATTCCTGTCCTACTGACAGTCTCAGAACCCACTGCAGTGGCCAACACTATGTGGCAGTGGCTACCCAGGGCCGTTGCTTAATAGACTGGCGTAGCTGTTTTAAACACAATATCTGCCCTTGAGTGATCAAAGCTGTGGTAATCCTGCTGGGCTGTGGCTTAATGTAATAGTAAGGACATCCTAGAAATCTCTGGAGGTGATGGATTGAGCTGTGGGTGAAAGGTTAAGTAAGACTGAACCATAGGAAGTTGCTTGGAAAAAAAGCCAAGTGGCAGGAGAGGAGCTCTTGATGTTCCTGCATTGTTGGTGCCCAGCAGTGAAGACATAGAAGTGAGGATTGGTTTTTGGAGTGGTTCTGGGCCCGGAGGAGTCCCAGAGAGGCCATGGAAGAGGAGTGGACTCTTTTCTGCTGGTACTGGGAAGGATTTGATTGGGGACAAGGTCACCTTCAGATGCGTGTTTCTGGGCCTGTCAGTGTTGGAGAAAGTAAGGATGGAGATGGGGACATATCTCCAGCATGGAGACAGTGATGTGGAGGGGGGAGGGGACACTGGGAGCAAGACCAGGTGTCGGAATGCCCAGATTTTTCACTAGAGCACAAGACAAATGTGATGGGTGCTACTTACAAAGGGTGATGCTGTGGAAGATCTCTAGCTCAGTGACAAACCTCAGCCAGAGGGCAGGCTTATGAGCTTTGATCTTCATCTGTGGCTGAGATTGGTGGGCTATGTGGGGCACTGAGGTGCTGGGAACTTCCACACCTGGGGTCCCACTGCCTATGTGGTTAGGAAGCCCTGCTCTGGGAGCCAGAAGGCCCTGCCGCTGGAAGGTGTTGACTCCCCAGGGTAGGCAGGAGCATCAGGTGGGGAGTGTCACCTTTCTTGGGGAGGTCCTCAGGCCTGTCTGCAGTAATGCATTCTTTCAGTTGCCTACATGGAACCCTCAGTCCAGCAGATCCCTGAGATGTAGAAAAGCATTTTCAGTAGACTTTCACATATTTACTTTTGTTCTAATTTTTTGTTTTAACATTTTTTACTCTTCTGTCTCACTCCTCCCTTGAATATGTGGAAGACTCAGGTAACCAGGTCTTATACAGTACACTGACCTCATGTGTCTTCTATCACTTGCAGATTGGTGTCCATGACAATCATGGGGGAACCTGAGAAAGCCAGTGGCAGCTTTGTGGCCCTGGTGCTGGCCAGGGCCTCTGGTGTTGTTGATGTCCAGTACCTGAAGAGGCGGTGGGCCACCCCAGAGACAGATGAACATAATCGGTTGTGTCTGGTTCTGCAGAAATGAAGAGTGACTATCTTAGAGGACAGTGGGTATATAAGTCCCTAATTTTTAAAGACTCTATTACAAGATGGATCCCTGACTGTGTGGTCATGTGCATTTGTGTACCTAGAATATGTATATTCTGTACATAATTTGTTTTACAAGAGTGATACTTTGGTATTCCCAGTAAATCACTATTTTTGAATGGAAGCAGTGAACATTTTAGTATATGCTAAATCTCAAAGGAAATGCTCTTTTGTGAGATTATTTCCAATTATTTTTGGAACAATTTTAAAGTCTACCATGAAAGTGTACTTTAATGGACTGTTTTCTTAGTCATGCATAAAATGGTGTACAGAACCTGTCTGAAGTAAAAAAAAAAAAAATGCTCTGCTTTTGAAATTACCTCTACCCACTATGTTATTCAAGTCTTCTCGAGTTCCATTTTTTTGGTATGATTTGAATATCACCCTCAGTATTGAGCCAGACACATTTTACACTGCGCTTTTGTATGAAAACTGTTTTCATATAGAAATAATACAATAAATCTTGAATTTTTTATTAAAATAGAGGAATAGGAGATGCCTTAGTCTCTGCTGCTGTAAAAATTTATAAAAAAAATTGGGTTCTCTGGGCTGGAGAGATGGCCTAGCGGTTAAGAGTGCCGACTGCTCTTACAGAGGACTGGGTTCGATCCCCGGCACCCACATGGCAGCTGAGAACCATCTATAACTCCAATTCCAGGAGAACTCCAGTTCCAGGGGAACCCGACACCCTCTTCTGACCTCTGAGGCATTGCACGACATGGGTGCACAGACCTGCATGCAGACAATACATTCATATAAATAAATAAATAAATAAATAAATAAATAAATAAATAAATAAATAAATAAATAAATATAAAAAAAAATTGGGTTCTCACAGTGGAGAGCCTGGAAACCCAAGACAAGGTTCTGCTTAGGTTTTGTCTGCCTCCAAGATGTCCCAGAGGGGTAGAGGAGGCTAGAGGGCTCCCATCTACCTCTCTTATGTCAGGTAGCACTAATTCATCCATGAGGGCTCCACCTCCCAAAAGCCTGAAGGTGAGATCAGGAGAAAACACCATGTGTGTTGCTGACAGAGCTGTAGGTAATGCAGGTGGTATATTTAAGGCAAGAGCTGGAACTGGGGTGTTGTGGACCTGGAAGGTGGCTGGAAAACTCTGCTGCATATATCACCCTATGGGGGGGTGTTTTCATTTCCCCATGACATTGTGACTGCCTGCTCTGCCTTTGCCTGTCAGTCTGTTCAACTACCTCAGCTTTTGCTTTCTTGTTCATTGTGTTGACTCAAAGCCCACATGTTTATCATGAAATGCGCACAGAATTGTGAAGCCTGGTCTATCCTTTCCACAGAGGCTCAGTCCTGTGTGGCTGTGCAGGCCTGTCTCAGTGTGTACGCATGTATACATGCAGGTCTACATACACATGTAGGTATTCACAGGTGCATGTGTAATGTGCACACACAGATATGTTACACATGTAACATGTACATGCTGGCCAGTGGGGAACTGCTACAGTTGGGTAGCTTGTCTGTACTAGGCTAGCACTGAGTCTTTATCTTCAGTCTTACTTGTCACTGGAACACAAGGAGCCATAGGTAATCTCCGAGGCAGTGGAGCACAGTGGCTTGTACAGGAAGCCCCAGGGGAAGAGGAAAACTTCAAGAATGTGAGTGTTGGCAGAGGGCATGCTTTTGTTTTTGTTTTTTAATTTTATTTATTTTTTTATGTATATGAATGTACTGTCTGCATGTAGGTTTGTGCACCGTGTCGTGCAATGCTGCGGAGGTCAGAAGAGGGTGTCGGATTCCCCTGGAACTGGAGTTCTTCTGGAATTGGAGTTACAGACCGTTCTCAGCCACCGTGTGGGTGCTGGGGATCGAACCCCGGTCCTCTGCAAGAGCAGTCGGTGCTCTTAACCGCTAGGCCATCTCTCCAACCCCGAGGGCATACTTTTGTAACTGCCCACAGTGCCTGCTGTGTGAGTTGATGTTTACCCAACCTGTGTTAAACAAAGGACTGGAATCTACTCTTCCTTTTGCAGCTTCATAAAACTCATGACTCAGTTAAAGATGAGTGAGGTGAGACACTAGGCTCTTGCAGGCTGTTCTCACTTGTAGAATGCTCAGTAATTGGTCTAGAATGTTTAAGATGGATGTTGTTTAAAGGTTATCTTATTTATGTTTAGAATCAGTATTCTCCTTTTTCTTTGTGCCTCTTCTTTTTCAGTGTCTGTAAATCTCAGATGTTCACAGTGCTTCCATAATCACATTCATCTTTTGCTTGGCTCTTATTACCAGATGGAGGTGCTTTGCTGGCTGCGGATGACTTCCTGGTTGTGCTGCGCTTCTGAGCTTTGTGCCCCAGGCATAGCAACATGTGAGAATTGTTTTTAATATAAAACCATCTGGACAGCTCACTGTGTGCTGGGCTTTGGTGAGGATCAAGACTGTGAACCCCCTGGCTTTTCAGAAGAGCTCCTCACCTGCCCTGAGCTGCCCAGACTGACTGGGATCATAGGGAAAGGTGTGATGGATAGGGAAAGCATGTGAAAGGTCAGGATTCTCACGGGTATATGGCCCTCAGGAAGGCCATGTATTTGTCTGAAGCACTGCTTTTGAGATGGCACATTGCTTTGTGACCAGAGCCATGCAATGGGTACAGAAGGGGATGGGAGCCTCTTCCATGCCTGGCGTTCAGCCGTACTTCTCCCTGTCACTCAGTTGTGTAGCTTTCACCTCACAGTGCCAAAGAATGTTTCCTTTCAGGGTCCACAGTTAAGTGTGCAAAGATCAGAGAAAGGAAAACAGAAAATCCAAGCATTCCCCTGTCCCCCCAAGCCTTCTCTCCAGGAAAGACAGCCCTCAGTATACCACTGTATATCCCTATACCCTCCTTTCAGACACACCCTTGAGCCATTGATCCAATCTCAGGGGAGTGCTCTCTACCATTGGCAACACCTCTTCAGAATGGAAATGAAAGAGTGATTGCAGCCTCTCACTAAAAAAGCACAACAGTCTATAGCAGGTTAACCAAACACGTGGAAGGCCAGCTCTTCCTCCTCTGTAGCTTCCCCTGGGCCAGCATCCTTGTAACTCAGTGAAGTAGACTGCACCCGCCATCCAGCCTGCTCCCTTCTTGCATTGTCTTGCTGCAAAGTGTAAATTTACCAAAAATCCCTGAGGATATAGAGATCAGTAGGCCATCTGAGACAGTAGGGACAGAAGAGCCCATTCCCCATGGAAATCCTCCACTGCTTGGAAATACGGAGGCTTCTTCCTCAGTGTCTAAAAGGAGGGGGCTTTCCCTCTCTTTTAACATTTTGAATAAATTGAGAATTTTAAATAATTATACTTTGTTTTATTGATGTATCATTTAATATCTCTTTAAAAGCTTTTAGTAGCTGGTGTGGTTGTGCACTCGCAGCACTTGGGAGGCAGAGGCAGGCAGATCTCTGTGAGTTCAAGGCCAGCCTGGTCTACAGAGTGAGTTCCAGGCCAGCTGGGACTACAGGGAGACCCTGTTTCAAAAAGATTTAAAAAAAAGTTTTTAGTTTTTTCCTGGAGTTCACAGCGTATTTTTTTTTTTCCTCTTTACTTAACCTTTCCCCTTCCTCCCAGCAAGGCTTTTGTGGTGGCAGGGAGAGATGATCTTGCTGTTGGCTTTGAGATCTGCTTCAGATTCTTCCCATGACATCTTAGGTACAGGGTCCTGATAATTCAAGGCACATGTGTCCTCTGGGCCTCAGTGACCTTGTGTTGAGGGGCTCCTCAGTGATAGCTACATACCCAGAAAGAAGTGCCTTTCACTACACAGCTCTTGTTCCACTCTCGTTATATGGGAATGCACTCTCTCTTGCATTGTGTGATCCCTAAGAAACCAGCGAGTGACTAAAGTGCATTTGTAAAAGCAGCATGCAGTATGACACATCAGCCACATGGGGACAGCAGTTTGCATCTGAGCACTGACAGGTCTCAGCTTCAGGTCTCCTCCCTCTAGCCCCAGTGTGGTATTCCAAACCCAAGAAGTAGTAAACTTAAAAACTCACACTAAAACATTCTTTTTATGTTCAAGGGAATGATTTTCTACATTGCTTAAAGTTACGGGGGTGGAGGGTGGGGGGTGGGGTTAAAAACTCCATTTTTGATAGTTGTTGAAGTGGATAGTTGAGATGTCTACTCCTTAGTCAAACTCTTTCCTCAGCGAGCCTGCGTCCTGGCAGTGCTTGGTGTCCAAAGGTAGCTTAGATTCACTGAGGCACAGCAAACACCCAGTGGGCAAGGAGAGACACCACAAGGGGTCATGTACCAACTCCAAGTTTCAGGAGGCAGGGTGATGCCTCCTCCCCTAATACAGGCAGTGGCTTTGCAGTCTGAGAATCGTATGTCCTGGTTTAGCTGCATTACTCAGCAGAAGAATAGCTTTGAGCCCAAAATGCCCCCCACCCCTAAGGGTGCTTGTCCACTGCTCACCTGAATACTGGAGGAGACTTTTGCTCTGAAGGTGAATTGCCATTCTCTAGGGTGGGAGCCCTATGGTGATCACATTCGAAGAATGTAGCTGGGAAGTGGGGCTATGAGGAAGCGGGAAGGTGAATGTGAGAAGGTGTTCTGTCCTCTGGGGACCAGGATGGTCTGAGCATTCTGTCTCGTGCTCCCTCTCTGGAGAAAAGCCATGAGTCTGGGAAGACACAGATCAGCACTAACAACCCCTAGGCAATCCCAAAGAAGCCCTGAGAAGGAACTTCTTAAAAACTTTCTCTTTTCAACATTGAGCTGTACTTATTTCCAGAGTTGTTAGGGTCAGAGCCTGCAAGATTTAACAGGCAGTCTTGGCCACCTGGCCTCAATAGGCCAATTAAACAAGTAAAGCAGAAGAAGGGGATCTATTCAGTGGTGCCACATTGGGAAGAGAAACAAAGGATCCAGTAACCTCCAAAGTTCATCTTTATGGTCCTGACATGAGACTTGGGTTTAAATAGAAAGCAAGAATGAATAGCTAAGCAGCCCTGGTCAGGAGGTCCTGCCCATCACTGCCCGTCATTGTCTCAGCTCTAGTATCTTTGCAAGATGGCCTGAGAGCTTGTTAGGACTTTGTTAAATCTCTTCTTTGGCACAAATTCCTCTTCTAGCTGACATCAGGCTTCAGCCTTTTCCTTTTCCCATTGTGAGATGCCTGGGCAGTTATGATTCCTTGGGGGGGGCATCATTTCAATAGTCCGATAGCCAAATGAGGGCATATGAATCTCTTTAGAAGATCTTCACTCCTTGTTCAGTCAAGGAGTGACCCCTTCAACGAAAGGTTATGGAACCTTGTGTAAGAGGGGGTTAGAAAGAGCTAGGGGCTGGGAAGGACTGGGGCAAATAGTGTCTTCCGGACATGTGAGGACTGCTGCACTTAGGAACTGACAGCAGCTTTAGTTGCCTGCAAAAGACCTGCTCAAGATCAAGACAGTTGTCCAGCTCCGGGGTGGGGAGGAGGGATTTATGACTTCCCCTACCCCCCAGCTGAGGAGCTACCCCCCAGCTGAGGAGCTGTTAGCAATTGATGACTTTGGGGGTAGGCCAGAATTGTTTTTCTTTTAGGTCTGTGCCCCTGAGGTTGGCCCCTCACCATGAGAATATGGGCAGCAGTGTTTGGACCCTGTGGGAACACATGTGGAACAGACAAGGCTACCAGCATTCAGCTTGGACTTTTTCTGCACTCCCTGAGCCATCTAGCTGTGTGTGTGTGTGTGTACATATAGTTTTATTGTAACAAAGCAGCTTGTACACTCTTTTTTTGGTCTTTGAGACAGGGTCTTCCTGTTGCCTCAGCTGTCCTGGAATTTGCTATGTAAACCAGAGGGCTTTGAACTCACAGAGATCTGCCTGCTTCTGCCTCCCGAGTGCTAGGATTAAAGGAGTGTGCCACCATGTCCAGTGCAACCTGTATACTTTTAAATTTTAAATGGAGCATCATCTTCTTTCTTTTTTTTTTTTTTTTTTTTTTGGTCTTTTTTGGAGACAGGGTTCCCTGTAGCCCCAGCTGGCCTGGAACTCACTCTGTAGACCAGGCTGGCCTTGAACTCACAGAGATCCACCTGCTTCTGCCTCCTGAGTGCTGAGATTAAAGGCGTGCACCACTTTCAGTGAAAAGAAAAATTAAAAAAATATTACAATAGAGAATGTTAATTTCAAATAAAATCCTATAGGTTCTGCTAATTCTCCCATGGAGTGGCAGGGCTCAAGTCACCATGAGGAGAGAAGTTTCTATCTTAAATGTGTTGTCTTAAACTGCAAGTATGTTTGTTAAACATCACAACACACCAAAGAAGCCATGTTGTTATAACCCACCCAAATATTTAAACCCACCATTAGCAGACCTTTTTTTTTTTTTTTTTTTTTTTTCAAAGCCAATTTTTGTGAAGCTTTGTGCATTTCACACAAATTTCCAATCAAGTTTTAAAACCATTCCCCCTTCCTTGCCCTCAACCCCCCCGAGAGCTCATGTATTTTGCCAACATGTTTTTCATCTTTTTTTGTGTGTATTGTTTTTTTATTTTTTATTTTTTCACATAAGTTTATTTTTATTTTTTTAACAAATTCTAGACCCGTGTTCCCGCCCATTCCCCCACCCCGCAGAGCTCATGCATTCTGCCAACACATGTTTCATCTCTTTCTCAGTCTTTCTCAATATTCTCCATGAGGAAGTTGACTGTTTTGAGCAGAAGTTCACTGTTTAAGTCAGTTCTTTGATGCAGTCCTTCTGTTTTGTTGTTGTTTGTTGTTGTTTTCCACATGCATTACGCCCAACTGCTTTGAACAAAAGCTCAGGGGGCCCTACACAAGAAATACTTACAACTAGGTAATTGGCACTAGCATCCACAGATGAGGGATACCATTTGTCATTGTTTTTCTGGGACTGGTGTTACTTCACTCAGCATGATGTCCTCTAGCTCCAGCCATTTTCCTGCAAAGCTCATGATGTCATCTTTCTTTACTGCTGCATAGAACTCCATTGTGTAGATGTACCACATTTTCTCTATCCACTCATCAGTTGAGGGGCATTTGGGTTGGTTCCAGCTCCTTGCTATTGTGAAGAGAGCTGAAATAAACATGGCCGTGCATGTATCTCTGTGGTGGGGTGAGTCTTGAGGGTACATGCCCAGGAGTGGTATGGCTGGATCGGGTGGCAAGTTCATTCCAAGTCTTCCAAGCAGACCTTTTTAAAAAATTTTTATTTATTATTTTTTATTTTTTTATTTTTTATGTGTATGAATGTACTGTCTGCACCCGTGTCATGCAATGCTGCGGAGCTCAGAAGACGGGATTGGATTCCCCTGGAACTGGAGTTAAAGACAGTTCCTAGCCGCCATGTGGGTGCTGGGAATCAAACCCGGGTCCTCTGCAAGAGCAGTCGGTGCTCTTAACTGCTGAGCCATCTCTCTAGCCCCAGCAGACCTATACCCAGTTTTTTACTTTTTAAATTTTTAGTGAAATGAGTAGACAGATACATGCTAGTAAATGGTAACTGTCCATATTCACATAGAGACACAGTGTAATCTCTGAGCCCAGTTTACAGGAAAAGGAGAAAAAAACTAGAATTCTATGCACTGCTACACGGGTCCAGCACCCCAGCTTCCAGCAGAGACAGGGAGCAGGAGGGTTTTCTTTTCTTCCCACAGAGCACGGTGCTGGTGTTGATTCCAGTTTTTGAGACAAGAGGGGATCCAAATGAACTTAGAAGAGTAGAGATTCTTTTCCTCTTTGTACATTGCTCAAGGTTATTTTTCCCCAAATATGTTGAGAACCATAGTGTTGAGAAAAGAGACCTCAAAACAGGGTGACTGAGTACAAGAGGGCCTACTAAAAAATAACATTTAAAAATGTTTGGAATCCATCAGTGTTCTTTCTTTTCTATTAGTTGTCTTTTCCATCTTCTCCTTCATCTTCATCTTTTTCACCTTCATTCTCATCAATATCTCCCAATCCTCCTCCTATTCCATCATCATCACCACCACCACCATCATCACCACCATCATTGTCATCACCACCATCATTGTCATCATCACCATCATTGTCATCATCATCCTTTTTCTCCTCCTCTTCATTGTCTGTCTCAGGAACCAAGTAGTATTGCAAGGGATTTGATCAAACATCATCTTTGATAATCCCTCCTAATTCATCTGCTCCTGCATTGGAGCGGTCACCAAACCAGGTGAGGAAGCTCTCTGGTTCTTCATGCTGCCTTTTCTTGCTGGCTTTATTCTGTGTTTGACTTGAGTGTTCCATCAGATCCTTCCCAGACTTCCACTGGTTTTAGTGGACTTTGAAGAGGGATTACCAACTCTCATTCAATGAAAGTAAGGCTTTTCATCAAAATAAAAATCCATTGTGTAACCTGATGTTATATTTTCAAATTCTGCAACTTCAGCTCTGGTCGAATAAAGAAGCCCCTCTTCACCCCCCTCCCCAAGCAGTGCAGACACTGGGAATGGTTGACGAATGTTGTTACCACAAAATCTGGGATTTTGATGATCAGTTCTGACATTTTCTGAAAAAGATGGTTGGCAGAGTAGCTTATGTATTTGTTCTACTTTCAATGGTCTTGGGGCTAACCACTTAAGTGTTGTTTTCGACTACCACTTATCCTGATGTTAGCTCGAACTCAACATTAGGAAGGTGTCCTGAGCAGCAGCTACCCTGGGCTGTGCATGTTCTACTCATGGAGGTTGCCCTTGAGAGGACAGGCCTTGCCTGCCCAGCTCTTCCTGAAAAGCTCACACACCACCAGGCCCCATGGGGGAGGTGGAGGGAGGTCCCAGCCAATGTCAGGTTCAAGTTAAATAATGTGATCTATTTAGAGTACTTCAGACACTTGAAAAATGCCACCAGGGACCAAGCCCTTTCTGGTAACATGTTGTACCCCAAATTCAGGTCCCCCAAAGAGCACCAAGGAGCCGATTCCAATGCAAGTACAAAAGGATCACTTTATTCAAGCTCGAGCCCTGACTCACCACCTGTTCCGATACAATGGTCCAGGAGAGTAAGCCCGGAACAAAGGCTCAGCAGGATTTTATAGTTTTTAGACAAAGGGAAGCAGGTTCCTGGCAAGAGTTACTTAATTGGTCCAGAGTTTGGCTGGTATAATTTGTCTGCATGTGATTAGGTAAGCCTTCCCAGGCTTATGGGCTGCTTTGATTGGCTAGTTTAAAGAGCAATTAAGGCTTGTCCCTCTCTGATAGACTAAGCTTGTGCAGGCCCCGGCCTATAACCTGATTGGCTGTTGGTGGGTACCCTGTGCTGAGTCATCCTGACTGGGTTTTTTCTTGTAGTTGTCTACAAAATGGAGTCCTACCCAAAATGGAGTTTTGAGCACCACAATCACATGTATTTTAGTGTCACATATATGCCTAGAATTTCATTTTCAAGCCCAGGCTGCAAATTAAAGTACTGGAGCATCTACAAAAATGCCATGGCAGGGTCAACCATGTCACTTTTTCAATCGCAGTTTCTGCCTTTGTCTCATATCTACCTCTCATATCTATCTATATCTCAATCTATCTATCTATCTATCTTATCTATCTATCTAATCTATCAATCAGTTATTCATCTATCTGCCCATCTCTCTATATCAATCTATCAATCAGTTATTCATCTATCTGCCCATCTCTCTATATCAATCATCTATTATCTATGTATGTTTTATCTATCATCTATCTGTTGGTTTATCTATCATCTATCTTATCTGTTTATCTGTTGGTCTATATATCTATCTAATCTGTCATTCCGTCATCTATCTGTCTGTCCCTATCTTAGTCACCATTAATATTCCATGTAGGTATCATCTATAGTCTGTCTTCTGCCTATTTTTCTGTCCATCACACCTAACTACTCGCCATCTGTCGCTCATATACTTACCAGCTCTTTCTCTATCATTTAATTATCTGTCCACCACTGATCTGCATATCCTGCTATCCAATGTCTCTCTTTTGTCTGTCACTATTTGTTTATTATCACCTATCACCTGCCTCTCTGCCTATTACTAATTATCTTTCCATCTTCTATCTGTACGTCTGTCATCTGTTTGTTACCTCTCTGCCATCTGTTGTCTGTGTGATCATGTCCCATTGCTCTCCCCAGCATCTGTGGAAATTTGTATTCTTAGGTTTATTCTGTAGTCCATGTTCTCACAAAGCTCTTTAAGAGGTGTAGTGTGTGAAGTTAAGGTGCACCTCTGGCTTGGATTAGGACTATAGTTTGGAAACACTTGTTTATTTCTCTCAGTTCTGGGGATGAGGAAGAGGCACTCCTGACTGGTGATTCACAGGTGGCACGTGCTGTAGGGCAGGTGTGCCCCAGCAGGGGTCGGAAGTGGAGTTACATGTCTTGGACTAAAGCCTTCTGCTACAGTTGAGTGAAACTTTAATATATACACTCTCAGTTTACTTTCACACAGACGATTTCCTGGAACTGTTCTGTGATATCAAAGAGGATAGACACGCCAGGACACAAAGACACAGCTCAGCTCTGTAGCAGAGGATTAGCCCTGGGTGCAGTAAAAGCTGTTCTTTGTGAGGAAAGTGATCATCATTACAGATTTCTCTGATAATGTTTTCATTTTCTCTGATTAATGCTTTCAGATCTCATCTGGATCACTGTGATAATCCCATGGGAGATCCCTGGGGACAGTTTGCCAGGTGACTGTTTCACATGTGTCCTAGTTATATTTGCTGTGATTAAACGCCATGGCCAAAACTAACTTAGGAGGAACAAGTTTATTTGGCTTACATTCCCTGATCACTGTTCATGATTGAGCAAAGCAGGGCAGGACCTCAAGGCAGAAACCTGGAGGCAAGAACTGATTAGACATGGAGAAATGCTGCTTACTGATTTGCTCCTCTGGCCTGTGCTCAGCCTGCTTTTTCTTTTTCTTTTCTTTTCTTTTCTTTTTTTTTTTTTTTTTTTTTTGTCTTTTCGAGACAGGGTCTCCCTGTAGTCCCAGCTGTCCTGGAACTCACTCTGTAGACCAGTCTGGCCTTGAACTCACAAAGATCCGCCTGCCTCTGCCTCCCAAGTGCTAGGATTAAAGGCATGCACCACCACACCCGGCTCAGCCTGCTTTTTCTACAGGACCCCTGCCCAGGGGTGACAACACCCACAGTAGGCAGGCCCCTCCCATAGCACTCAACATTTAAGATCATGTCCCCACAGACATGACCACAGGCCAGTCTGATAAGGTTCCCCAATTGATGTTTCTTCTTCCCAGGTTTGTCAAGTTGACAACTCAAGCTATCCAACATTTGTACTAAGCCATAACATAAAGCATTGCCTGACTTCTGTCACTCAACTAGCAGTCTCCCTCTGGCTGTTTCCCATGGCGTCTCTTGGGTCTGATGTGGAGCTCTCTGTGTGGATCATCATTCTCACACTGAGAACCCAGGGTATGAATCCTGCCTTTCCCAGTTCTGAGGATGTGGGAAAGATCTTCGGATGTGAGGGCAAGCTGGTGGGCTCACCATGAGGTTGAACTGGCATGTGGCCAGGCAAAGGGCAGGTCAGCTCCCTGGTACAGAGCAGGCCTGGTAGGGTTGGCAGAGCTTCTCCAGGCTCAGCTTCAAGGCCTTAGCAAATTCCAGCAGACAACTTTCTCAGATCATCTTCATCTTTGGCTCCTGGTGGCCTCTGGGCCATGCCTTTAACTTTGGGGCCCCAGATTCTGAAGTTGCCTTTCAGGGACTGTGGTGGTTTGAATGAGAATGTCCCCCATAGGCTTTAAGTATTCAGACATTTTGTCTCCAGTGGTGGCACTGTTCTTGGAGGTCTTAGAAGGTGTGGCCATGCTGGAGGAAGTACGTCATTGGGGGTGGGCTTAGTGAGTTTAACAAGCCTTTCGGTCTCCAGTCCCGGTCTCCAGATGTGACCCTTGGCTTGCTGCTCCAGCCCCGTCCACCATGCTTCCCGCCACAATGGACTCTGATTCCCTGGAACCATCAATCGTAAGCTCAAATAAACTCTTACTTTTATAAGTTCCCTTGCTCATGGTGGTTTTATCACAGCAACAGAAAAGTGACTAATACAGTTATTTGATACCAGACAGTGGGCTGTTGGCTGTTGGCTGTGAAGACCCTGACCATTTGGATGTTTGGAGAAATGTGGAAGACTTTGGAACTTTGGGCTAGAAAAGCTGTTGACTACTGTAAGCAGAGCTTAATGGGCCATTCTAGAAGAAGCCTGGAAGAAAGCGTTGCCGCAAAAAATGTAGTTCCAGAGGAAAATAAAGACTTAGGCAGCAACTGGGATATTTTGATAAAGAGTCTGGCAGCAGTTTGCCCACAGCCCAAATGCTTGCCTGATGCTAAGTTGAAAAGCAATGGACTAATGTCTTTGGTGGAGGATATTTCAAGACAGCCTAATGTAGAAATGGTGGCGTGGCTATTAATGGTGAATATTGTACACATCTACAGTGAAGAAGAGCAGATGGGGCAGAAAGAAATGCAGAATGTATGGTTTGGATCTGAAAACATGCACTAGGAAGATTAAAGGTGGGGCCAGGGCATGTGAAGGAGAGGTTCTTTTTGATAAGGAGACTAAAATGATTAAGGAGAAACAATGGAAAAAGTGAGATTAAAGTAATTAAGGAGAGGCCTCGAGATTTACAAGTAAACAACAGAAACAGTACCTTCAGGGCAAGACCACACCCAGCTAAACCTCCAATTTTTGAAAGGAAAATACTGAAAGCATTTTCTATTCCAAGTCCAGGGCAGAGAAAATTTACAAATGTGGTTGAAATAGCCCAGGGTCCATCCCAAACTTGCAGCCAAACTCGGCAATTTCATTCACGTGGTGCTGGCTTTAGAGGCACGAAGGATGCAAGAGTGAAGGTGTTATCAGTTCTTCCTTTGAGGTTTCAGTGAGCTCCAGAGGCCAGGCAGAGTGCAGCAGGGGCATCCCTGAATAAAGAAGGCCCTGATAGGCCATTGTGTGAAGCTGTGAACGTGAAGCGTGGTTGGCAGCAGAGACCCCAAGAAGACATTCGAGATGCCAGAGCTGTGAAATATTTGCCAAGGAGAGCTGCATACAGGGAGTGGTACCAGCCTAAGAAAGAGATGTATGTTGTAAGCAAAGCTGGAAGAGCTGAGACATCCAAGCCCTTTGGAAGTCAAGTCCCAGAAGTTGCACATGGAGCTACTGGACTTGGTTTTTGCCCTGCTGGTTTTCGGTCTTGTTTTGGTCCAGTATTTCCTCACTATGCCTCTATTCCTCCCTTTTGTAATGGGAATGTGTATTGAGTTCCACTGTATGTTGGGAGCATGTAATTTGCTTTTTGATTTTACAGGAGCTTACAGTTAAGAGATTGGCCTGAGTCTCAGAAGAGACTTTGGACTGTAGACTTTTGAATGGCATTGAAACTGGTAAAGACTATAGGGACTTTTAAGGTTGGACTAAATACATTTTGCATTTTATATGGTCATGAGCCTATGGGGGCCAGGGAGTGGAATGTGGTGGTTTGAATGAGACTGTCCCCCATAGGCTTTAAGTATTCAGACATTTGGTCTCCAGTTGGTGGCACTGTTCTCGGAGGTATTAGAAGGTGTGGCCATGCTGGAGGAAGTACGTCATTGGGGGCAGGCTTAGTGAGTTTAACAAGCCTTGTGGTCTCCAGTCTCTTTCTGCTTCCCGTGCTCATTTCGAGATGTGACCCTTGGCTTGCTGCTCCAGCCCCGGCCACCATGCTTCCTGCCACAATGGACTCTGATTCCCTGGAACGGTCAATCATAAGCTCAAATAAACTCTTACTTTTATAAGTTCCCTTGATCATGGTGGTTTTATCACAGCAACAGAAAAGTGACTAATACAGGGACCTTCCTCTTCATGCACTATACTGCATTGAATTGATCCTAGCCCAGTCTCTTGTTACTGTAACAAAAACCCCAAACCAGACTGCTTTTTTTTTTTTTTTTTTGTCTTTTTGAGACAGGGTCTCCCTGTAGCCCTAGCTGTCCTGGAACTCACTCTGTAGACCAGGCTAGCCTTGAACTAACAAAGATCCACCTGCCTCTGCCTCTGAAGTGCTAGGATTAAAGGCATGCACCACCACAGAAAAGGCTTATTCAGCTTAGTTCAGGAGGTCAGGGCATGAGCACCAGCTTGGCTCTGAGGAGGGCCTCATGAGAATGTAGTTACAAAGAGGGACCAGGTAGCCAGATAGGAAGCCAGAGAGATCCAGAGAGATCCAGAGGCTTGGCCTTTATAACAGCTGCTCTGGCAAGAGGTAACTCATGATTCCATAGGGCAGCCTGCTCCCTGTTACAACACTCCCTCCCATCTAGGCCCTTCTTCAAGGTCCCATGACCTATCTCTGCCCTTCTGATGTGGTCCAAGTTTACCACATGGGAGCCTGTAGGGGCACACCACACCTGTCCAAGGCAGTACTGAACTTAACTTCACTTCCAGGGAGCAAGGAGCTTGTCAAGGCTGACCTGCAGCCTCAGCGTGAGGAGCCTACACTTAGGAATGTTTCCTGAGTATCTGAAGAAGTACTGTGCTGAGAATTTGCTCACAGGGCTGCTTTGAATGTGTTCATTTTTAATTTTTGTTTATTTAGTTTATGTATATGAGGTTTTTTGCCTGCATTTATGTAAGTGCACACGTGTGCAATGCCCTTGGAGGGCAGATCCCCTGGAACTGCGGATGTGGACAGTTGTTAGCTACCATGTGGATGCTGGGAACTGAAACTGGGTCCTCTCTGCAAGAGCAGCCAGTGCACTTAATCATTAAACTATCTCTCCAGTCCCCAGGAAAGTACTCTTTGGAAAGTGTTGGACCTTCTGAATATCTTTTTTAAAAACACTGAAATTACTTGACCGGAATTTGGTTTCTGTATCTAACTACTTGTGATTTTCTATTAAAAAAACTTTTGTTTTTATTATTTAACAGATGTTTTAGGGAAAAAAATAGTCAAAAGGCACAAAGCAATCACATTATAACTTTAAAAATGTATAAGGGCCTCTAAGGAGCCATGCTGAAGCAGCCCCCAACCCAGGATGCAGTGGTGAGAATGGCTTCAGGGTGGGGTTTTCAGGCCTCTGGACCCCTCAGTGGAGAGGGATGCAATGCAGCATTATGGATCAGATGAAGTGCTGTGCCTCTCTGATGGCTTCATTGATCCTGTTAGAACACAGCAATGCCCCCCCCCAACCCCCATCTTACTGACAGACTGCATGGTACCCTTGGTTCAGTTCTGTTCTGTTTAAACCTAATCAATTGTTTGCACATCTCTTTCCTGTTAGCTTTGTGAATTCCTTGTGTTTAGAGTTCATTTAATTAGTCTTTGAAGCTGCTCTCCACCCAACCACTCTGCACATTTAAGCCTTGTTTGTGGAATTATTTCTTAAGGCAATCCCTTTTATTTTAAAAGCTCTCCATTCAGTTCTGTTTCATCTAGGTAACTGAATTACACAGGATACCTGCCTCTGAGCATTTTGCTTCCCATTTTGCTGCTCTGCTAGCTGTAAGCTAGGAATATATCCTTAGGAGTCTTCATTTTGATCACATTCAAATTCATGCCACTTGTCCAAAGAACTATGTGTCAGTTACTTACTGCAAGCTTTTAAGGAGTAGATAATGGCCCTGGGGTTTGGTCCTGCCCTGTGTTGGCCAAAAAGTACCTTAGGAGAGTGACTGGGAGGATCAAGATCATTGCTCTCTGTTCCTAGTACCTTCAGAGGTAGATGTGTCTGAGAAGCCTGTGGGTGTAACAGGTGTGGTGGGTGTGGCCTTCGTGAATGAGGCCAGAGGTTTCTTCCTGGGCTCCATGTTCCCCAGTTCCAACAGCCTCACATTTGGTGTCAAGGAGAAGGTGCAGACAGTAGAGCAGTAGCCAGTGGCATGGATACTGAGTGTGAAGGGATCCAGGTGGACTTGCCTCTCCCTCACACTTCCCACCACCCATACTGCCTCTGTCTCCTACATGTTAGTGGCTAGGGCCCGGTCAGCATCTGGGACTCTAGCACCTTAACATGAAGATGTACAGATGGTTTTCAGGGAACAGATTGGCTTCTGTTCTCAATTTGTTGATTTGAGACAGGGTCTCTCTGTCCCCCCAGCTGGCTTGGAACTCTATATGTAGACCAGGCTGGCCTGGATCTTACAGAGAACCACCTGCGTCTGCCTCCTAAGTACTGGGACTTAAGGTATGCACCACCATGCCAAGCTCTTCACAATATTTTTTAAAAAATACTTCATTTTATATGTATGAATATTGCCTGCATGAAAGTAGGTGCAACTGAGTCATGCAGTGTCCAAGAACAGAAGAGGATGTCATCTGGAACTGGAATTACCAGTGATTGTTAGCCACCATGTGGGTGGTGGGAACCACACCCAGGTCCTCTTCCAGAGCAGCCAGTGCTCTTACCTGCTGGGGCATCTTGCTCCCCTTTCTCACTGTCTTGCCTTTTCCATAGTAGCCGTTCTCAGGGGACTGAGGCAACACCTTTGGTGGTTTTGATTTGCATTTCCCTCATGATTAGTGAGGTTGAGGTTTTTTTTTTTTTTCATATACCCATTGGCCATCTGTTTATATCTTCTTTTAAGAAATGTCTACATAAGTTTTAATAGGGTCATCATTATCATCATCATTTTGCTGTTGAGTTGTGTCAGCTCTATATATACTCTGTTAGCTAATCCCTTGTTGAGCAACTAGTTTACAACCATTTCTCCCACTCTGTAGGCTACCTCTTCACTCTGTTGATTATTTCCTTTGCTGTGCAGAAGCTTTCTGGTTTGATGTAATCCTGTGTCTATTTTTGTTTTCGTTTCCTGGGCTCTTATCCAGAAAAATCTGTGTCCATTCCTACAACCTGAAGCATTCCCCCCATGTTCTCTCCTAGTGGCTTCAAAGTTTCAGGTCTTACATTTAGTCTTTAAGACATTTAAGTTGATTTTTCTTAGATGCCTTGAATTTTTTTCCCACAGGAATTAAAAAAAAAAAGAGCTTGAGACTGCTGAGAGGGAGAACAGGAGGCATGTAAGTCAGAGGACTTACTCTAAAGACACTGCTTATGCCTTGTAATACTGTGTGCTGGTCAGCATCTCACAGGAGTCTCCTGCCCTGCAGGGCTTGCTCAACATTTTGTGGACCAGCAGCACTTCCTGTCCCGCAGTCCTCCACACCCCCTCTCAGGCCTTCCTCAGGGGAACTGGGACATAGCTCCAGGTCTTCCCTGTTCTTAGGCCAATGCTGGATGCTTGTGCTGTGTCTGACCTCCTCGAGACTGTTCAGCCTTCAGGAAACCTTTCCTTGGGTTGAACTGATCCACCTCTGCTTATCTGAATTACTTTCTCAAGGTGGTTAGAATAAGCAATTCTTTCTAACACAATGGCATTGTTTAAAAGCTATAAACCGGGCTGGAGAGATGGTTCAGTGGTTAAGAGCACTGACTGCTCTTCCAGTGGACCTGGGTTTGATTCCCAGCACCCACATGGCAGCTAAGAACCGTCTTTAATCCTAGCACTCGGGAGGCAGAGGCAGGCAGATCTCTGTGAGGTCAAGGCCAGCCTGGTCTACAGAGTGAGTTCCAGGCCAGCTGGGGCTACAGGGAGACCCTGTCTCAAAAAAAAAGGAGCAATAAACCAAGATCACAGTACTTCAATTAAAACATAAATCATTATACATTAATAGATTATTAAAAGCAGGCATTACAATATTCTTTTAAGTTATGCTTATTTTTATTTTAGTTTTTGAGGCAGAGTTTCCCTGTAGCCCCAGCTGGCCTGGAACTCATTCTGTAGACCAGGCTGGCCTTGAACTCACAGAGATTCGCCTGCTTCTGCTTCCCAAGTGCTGGGATTAAAAGCATGTACCTGCCGGGCGTGGTGGCGCACGCCTTTAATCCTAGCACTTGGGAGGCAGAGGCAGGTGGATCTCTGTGAGTTCAAGGCCAGCCTGGTCTACAGAGTGAGTTCCAGGACAGCTGGGGCTATAGGGAGACCCTGTCTCAAAAATACCAAAAAATAAAATAAAATAAAATAAAAGCATGTACCAGCACACCTGGCTGGTTATGTTTATTTTAAATTGTAAACATACTAGTTGCACATTGGAGATCATTGAAATTATATTTAAAATGTAAGAAAAATGCAATTTTACCATCCAGGGAAAAATATGCTTAGCAGTCCATCATTTTGGATTTTTAAAAATTTTTATTATTTTTACATGTATGAGTGTATTGCCTGCATGCATGTAAGTGCACCTGTGTCATGCAATACCCAAGGAGGTCAGAAGAGGGTGTTAGATCCCCCAGAACTGGAGTTACAGATGGTTGTTAGCTGCCATGTGGGGGTTGGAAACTGAACCCGGGTCCTCTGCAAGAGCAGCCAGTGCTCTTATCCAAGGAGCCATCTCCCCAGTCCCTCATTTTGGTATCTTTTAAATATATACATATACATACACGTATAAAAATCAGGACCAGCATAGGAGATCTGTTAACAACAGAAGAGTTCAATTTGCTATTTCTAAGATATCTGGTTTTTCTTTGGTGACATGTGGTTGTCTCCCTGCCTGGCCTGAAGAGAGCTCTGCCTATGCTTCATGGCATCTTCTCCAACATGTTTCTTTCCTCACTTGACACTGGGTGTTCTGAGCTTTGGTGCCAAGGTCTTCATTCTGATGAGACAGTAAGTGCTGGTTTGGCTGATATTGGTGAGTGGAAGGTAACCTTTGAAGAAAGGGTGAGGATGGAAAATAAGACTCAAAGCTGTTCTGTTGGGTGTGGTTTGGAGTATACAGCACTGGTGATATATTGAAAAGGTGCTTGATATGTTGCTTCCTTCACTTTTTTAGGAAGGAGACCATAAATAACATTGGGGCCTTTTAGGTACTGGTGAGGCATTTTTTCTTTTTCAAAGATATTTAATAATTTTTACTTTATGTGTATGAGTGTAAATTTTATTTTACATATATGTACATATCCCTATGTCCTGCAGTGCCTGTGGAAGCCAGAAGAGGGCATCAGAACTCCTGGAACTGGAGTTGCTTGTTAACCCCGATGTGGGTGTTGGGGTTTGAACTGGGTATTCTGTAAGAGCAGCCAGTGCTCTTAACCGCTGAGCCATCGCTCCAGCTCCAAGAGGCATTTTTTTTTCTTGACAAACTTGCTGGCACAGCTGTCCGCACCATGTCCCTGATGCTCAGTCCCCTTCTTAGAATGCACTGGCTGTAAAGTGGCTCTCCAGAAGTGATGGAGCCACCAGGATCCGCCTTTGCTGGGCCAGCCTCATTGTACAGCCTGGCTGGTGCTTCAGTCTGCACCCAACTCTAATAAGGCTAGTCAGCTCCTGACACAGGAAAATGCTGAGTGCTCATAGGAATGAGCACTGTATTTACAGCTGTGGGATAATATCCCACCTCTCCCCTTCTGCCGTTTGACAAACATTTCCCTTATATCTACTGTGAGCAGGTAGGAGCGGAGAGTTGGGGAACCAAAGACGGGTAAGAAATGGTCCTGGCCTCCTGGTGGTATGGGTGGATAAGCCAAACCCAGCATAAATCAGAGGACCTGCCTACAGAAGTATTTTGTTTGACCTTTGTAATGTTTTATAAACGTTTGAATAGTTTCCATGGGACAGGGCCTTGATTCCCCACTGGCCTCCCATACCCTGCCCGGTTCCCACTGGAGCCTGTGACCTGTGAAGTCTGCTGTTATTGCAGTCTAAACACTATCCCCTGAGACGCCACAAGCAAAGGGCTGGCTCACTGAAGGTTGAAGGTCAGACATGCAAGTAAACATGCATGGTCCTAAGTCCAGTGTTGCCTCAGGGACTTGGCAGGCTTCAGCTGGTGCGCGGGGCATGTTACCCCCAAACATTGGGAATGTTTCAGTAAAATCAGAATAGGCCACAGAAACATTTGGTTTGTGAAATTTGGCCTGTGCCATGGGATTCCTGAATTACCCTTTCATCAGTGGCTTTTGATGGTTGAGGGACTCTGCTCACAGTGTGCCTAACCATTCTTTCAGGATGTATTTATCATGTACTGCATCCTGGGATAATTACTGGGCATATGAAACTTTGTCATTCTGTTCTTGTATGTTAGGAATATAGAACTCTCATTCATTGAAAATTAAGCAAATCTAGGTAATTTCTGAATAAACATTACAACTGAAAACAGCTACTGGAGAACCCTTTCTGTCACTGGTCGGCTTGGCATTCTCCAGCACAGCTTCCCCAGCAAATGACCCATGTGTGTGTCCCTCTACTTCCTCGGCCTTGGCCGACAATCCTTCCTCAAGCTGGTCAGACTCAGCCAGGAGACCCCAGAGAAGGCCTCTGCTGTTGGCTCTCCCAGTGGAGGCTACAGCTTGCAGGGGGATCTGCCAATGATCCCTCTAGTTGCCTAGCTGTAAACATCCTATGGATGAAACATTTCCTCCACTCTGCACTGTGATAGACTGTAGCCATTTCTTCCTCTCTGTTCCTGCAAGCAGATCTTTCAATCCTCAGCGTGGTTGCTGAGGCTCAGGCAGGAGCTAGGAGGGGGAGATGGAGAGGGAGCCTGGAAGGGTCAGTAAAGGAACTAACCCGGGAGAGATTCCGAGGGAATAACTCAACTTTATTCACACAATTTGGAGTCTACAGGACCTCATGAGGTGGGAATGGGGGTTGAGGGGGTATACAGGGTGCTAGGCGATTGAAACTGAGGTGTGTACTCCAGATCATTACAGGAATGTGACAATGTTTTGCTCAAAGCATGGAAGGCTGAGCCACAAGGCAGGCTTTATCCATTGGCTAGCAGGAAATCAGCAGGGCCCAGGGCCTCGCCCTGGAGGTAGTGGGGGGCCTCTGAAGCTGACTTCCTAAGTGCTCCAGCCAAACGGAATGCCCACAATAGCTATCACTAATTTCACAACAGCTCTTCCAGGGAAAGAAACTCTATGGTAAGACTTCTTTTTCTGTTGTTGTTTTGTTTTTTTTTAAACAACTCAGTTTTTATTTATCTTTTATTTTTTAAATTTTATTTATTTTTTATGTGTATGAATGTACCGTCTGCATGTAGGTTTGTGCACTCGTGTCATGCAATGCCTCGGAGGTCAGAAGAGGGTGTCGGATTCTCCTGGAACTGGAGCCAAAGATGGTTCTCAGCCGCCATGTGGGTGCTGGGGATTGAACCGGGTCCTCTGCAAGAGCAGTCAGCACTCTTAACCACTAGGCTACCTCTCCAGTCCCTAAGGTAAGACTTTTAAAATACTATTCTCAGCTGTAGAGAGAATGGCTGGTCTTACGGGAGATCCAGGATTTATTCCCAGCACCCACATGGCAGCTAACAAGTATCCAGATCTGGTGCATTCACCTATATGCAGACAATATACTCATGCACATAAAATAAAAATAATAAATAAAATACTTAAAAAATTATTCTCCCTGTTTGTCCATATTAAGGGACACAGGTATGGGACACCTCCCTCACAGACATTGTACATAAGAAATATGTCACACAAAAAAGAAACATTTGTCATACTCTCCACGTCTTGGCCTCTATCTCTATGTCTCCTTTTTGTGTGTGCAGTGCCTGGCTTGCTTAATGTTGAATTGTGAACTGAAGCTCTCTGTTTGCTGCCCCCCCCACCTCTGTGGTATGTTACCTAGAGATTCTAACATCCTGGGGTAATGATGGCTCTCAAAAGCCTCCTCTATCAGCCCCTTGCTGAGTACTGTGAGAAGTGAAGGCTTCTTTTTGTCCTCCCTTCCCAAACCCCCAGTATCCACAGACATCCTAGGCGGGGTTTCAATATTCCTTCCAGAAAGATATAGTCCTGTCCTTGGAGGGATTCTGAGTTCTTGTTCTCCAGGGAATAGTCTTCTTTTCTCTTAATGTCCTCTGGTGATTATTCCTGAAACTCCTGACCTCCTTGGCAGACAGAGAACCATGGTCAGCATTGTCAGCACCAATTGTCACTGCTGTGGCTTCCTTCACCTGCCAGTTTCCACAGCTGTTAGGCAGCTAGCAGCTCTCACAGCTGCCCAGTGGGCCAGATCTGGTCTATCACATGAAACTGGCATGCAAACCTGTTAATCCTAAAAAGTTTGTGACTCTTTTGTTGATTTTTTTAGACATAACCACTCTCTGTAGTTGTGCTGTGTGGTCCAGGCAGCCATTTGCTCGTATAACAAACCCTTTTTGTTTTAGTGCTTCAGACTAAAGATGTTCAAAGTTCCATTTAGGAATTGAAACTGGGATGACAGTGTGTAGCTAAAGTTCCTTCTGGGTGGGTATAAACAACATCTAACTCCCTCTTCCCTTGGTTCCAACAGCAGACATAGGTCTGGTTTTACCTAACTGAAGTCTGGGAAACCAGTACAGAGCAGTGGGTGAGGGTTTACTTACATGAGTGTGGGTGTTCCCTGCCTGGAAGGCTGCACTGGAAAGTCTTCATCCAGGCATGGATGGTGACCTTCCCACAGCTCCATAAAATGGCAAGAGAGCCTCCTCTAGGCTTCCTCAGCTTATATACCATTAACCCCTCCCCACAGTGCTACTAGGGCTGACTGGTTGGTTGGGAGGGTCACCTGACTCTCTGCTTCTCCTTCCTTGCAGAGCATGGTAGTCAACAAATTTAGCTGTGATGCTCCTAGGGAAGTAGGTGCAAACAAGCTTGGGAGAGGGCATCTTTCTGTGTGTAATCTGTCAGAGGATAGTCTATGTAGCACCAGTGCAGAGCCCAGTAGAGGGCGCGCTCTAAGCCTGCAGTCTCCCACCTCCCGTCAGTGAGCATCACACGCCTGCTTGATTTCTGCTGTGTTGATCCCAAGCTGCACCTCAGTTCCAGAAATGTCAAAACATCAGAGCTGGGGCTGAGGAGCAGGAAGCACCTGCTCTGTGCAGAACTCCACTACGTCACATCGCTTTGCATGTTCTACCCTGTGTCTTGGCACCTAGCTTCTTACTGACTGGGAAGTCCATATTGTGGTGTTTGTTCCTTCCTCACCTTGACCCTCTGTTGGCTCCTGGTGAGAGTCCCATTTTGCCCCAGCTCTGGAGCACTGGCCTTAAGCCATGGCAGACCTGGAGCATCCAGGGGTCTCCTCCCGAACCTCTCACACTGCAAAGCTCAAGGGCTGTGTTCTCTGCTGGGTGGCTCCTACAGACCAGCCTGTTATGGTTTAGTATAAAGCTGATCCTGCTTTCACTTTCCACTTTCCTTTGTGGTTTATTGTGCTCATGTTTGATGTGCAGTGATCGCAACAGTGGAGCCTGTCAGCTGTGCTGTGGAGGGGCTGTACCACGGTTGCAGTCAAGACTACCTGATTGCTCTTATTTAGACGCTGAGTTCCAGGCCTGTTCTGTGCTTGAGGGAAGCAGAAAATAAACCCCAACCATCAAGCCAAGGTCCTTGCCAGCAAGTAGTGAGCCAGAGCAACAGAGTTGGAAAGGGTGTTGATAGGGATGGTATGGGCTAACCCCATCTACTGAGGCCTGGCCGCCTCTTTCCTCTACTAGAGAAAGCCACCACGATGGCCCCTAAAGAACAATATTGGAGTGTTTTCCTATTTCTGGGTCAGTGTTTGTTGTTTCATTGTCATAGAAACAGCAAACTCTGTGTTCTTTTTGACTAATAAGTAGATTTCTTATGCATGACTGTGAGCCAAACATGATGGTGGGGTTGGTCTCTTTTCCAAAGTTAAATAACCATATTTAACTACATTCCTAATTGTTTTTCACAACATAGAGTAAAGCTTACATTTATCCAGTTCTTACCAGTGACTGGATTGGATTGGTACTAACGTTTTATGTGGTAATTGTGTTTAAACTATGTGGCAATTTTGAGGGACCCCGGGGATAGAGGAAAACATCCCAGAGAGATTAGATGATCAACCAGTGCTGCCAGAGCAGGCCAGGGCTGTGATTGGATCCCCACTGTGTCTGACACCATACGTCTTAACACCTTTTAACCCACTGTCTTTAGAACAATGGGAGTTGGAACAAAATAAAGGAAGCCAGAACAGGCCATCTGAATAAATTGCTTGACTTTTGGGTTCCTTGGAGATTCCTATAGGAATGAAAGTTGAGTCAGTCTAGTCTTTCAGGAAGCAAATGAGAGGAGCAGTTTACCTTCTTTCAACACTAGAAAGAAAGAAACAGGAGGTAAGAATCAAAGTCCTCTCAGTGGGCATGGTGGTGGCTTTAATCCCAGCACTCAGGAGGTAGAGGCAGGCAGATCTCTGTGAGTTCAAGGCTGGCCCAGACTACATAGTGAGCTCCAGGCCAGCTGTGGCTACAGGGAGACCCTGTCTCAAAAAAGA
The DNA here is from genome assembly GCA_009823505.1 of Rhizomys pruinosus. NCBI lineage: Eukaryota > Metazoa > Chordata > Mammalia > Rodentia > Spalacidae > Rhizomys > Rhizomys pruinosus. Next base: position 738,610 of record VZQC01014015.1, on the reverse strand, counting down.
TGGAAAGAACTGATGAAAACAATAAACTTCTGCATCGAAAAAGTTGAAAAAGACTGAGAAAAAGACACAAGACAGGACTTAACATGTATGGCAGAATGCATGAGTTCTGGGGTGGAGGATGGATGGGGGAACAGGTCTAAATTTGATTAAGAAATGTATGAAATGCACAAAAGCTCAATAAAAAATTAAGAAAAAAAAAAAGGATAAATAGAATCAAAGTCCTGGGTCTGAGCTGCATGTGGAAGAAAACTTGACAGATGCTCATAATGGACTTGGGACTGTGCAAAAGGACATGAGAGTCACTAGCACCAGCAGCCTGCAAGGATGAGAAGCAGCCGGACCCTGTTCTAGGAGGTCACTTTCCACTGAAACTAACAGGCACTCAGTGGTTGACACAGTGAGTTCAGCCCACTGGTAGAGGACAAAGCGTTTCAGGAAACCCAGGAAAGCACACATGTGCACACACACGCACATGTGCACACACACCATTTAAATGCTCATGTGTACATGTAGGCATATACTTCATGTTTATACACACACGTGTACACAGTCTTCATGCATGGGAATACACATGCACACAACATCTCTCAGAGCACAAAGCATTTTTCAAACCTTTTAGCACCTAGGGACAGAATTATTGGTGCCTTCTGAGCAGAAAATTGGAAATGAATCTCAGCCACAGACCCTCAGGCCCTGTGACATGTTCAGTACTGACCGAGCTGTCTCTTGGTTACCAGCAGCAGGACTACAACTCTACCACGTGACAGATGATCTATTGATGCAAGTTGTTCGTAATCTCTGACATCCAATTCTCTGTGTTACAGTTCAAATGATTTCTGTAGACCTGTTTTAGCTCATAGCTATTTAGTTTTGATGTGTTAGTAATCTGATATTGATACTGTCAGTCTATAAAAAGGTAAGGGGGTGGTGAAGAGAAGGGAGGTTCTCCAATGAGATCTGATATTTGTTTGGAACAGCAGAACATTATAAAGGGAATATACGAGCCAGATGAAGTACAGGAATATTCAAGGTGGTAGAGGAAAAAGTGGTGTTTACAGACAAAAATAAGAGGGTGAGGTGGATGTTCAAAACAATAATATTTAACCTCAGTGGTTAATAATCAGGGTGGTGTTGGTCTTGGGAGGAGCAGACAGTTGCCAGGCAGATGTCCTGTAGAAGTGCTTTTGCCATTAGGCATGGCAGCCTCTGTGCAGGCCAGTAGTTCTGGCAGTGTATGGTGACAGTCCTTGTCAGCCAGTCTTGGCTAAGGACTTCTTCAGAACCTCCTGTCTTCATTTACTTTTTGTTGTTAAGGTGGACACAAGTGACACCATTCTGATTTTAATAACCTTTACAATTTTTTAAATATTGTTTTAAAACCGTTACTGCATTATTCATTTCTAGTACATATTTCTAAAAAATCTAGATATCTTTTAGACTTTCCTACTCATTATATTCATCTCTTCCTGTAGAATCTTCTACGCATTTATTATATGGTTATTTTTTTAATTTATTTTTTATGTGTATGAATGTACTGTCTGTATGCAGGTTTGTGCACCCGTATTATGCAACACCATGGAGGTCAGAAGAGGGCATCGGATTCCCTTGGAACTGGAGTTAAAGACGGTTCTCAGCCACCATGTGGGTGCTGGGGACTGAACCCTGGTCCTCTGCAAGAGCAGTCGGCACTCCCAACCACTAGGCCATCTCTCCAGTCCCCATTATATGGTTATTTTAAAGCTCTTTTTACTTGTTAGAATATTTCGTCCATTGGTGTGTTTCCTTCTATTGCTGTTTCTTCCTTTAAGCATAAGTCATATTTTCTGTTTCTTTTTTTTTTAATTTTATTTATTTCTATATGTGTATGAATGTACTGTCTGCATGCAAGTCTGTGCACCCGTGTCGTGCAATGCCGCGGAGGTCAGAAGAGGGTCTCGGATTCCCCTGGAACTGGAGTTCTCCTGGAATTGGAGTTTCAGACGGTTCTCGGCCGCCATGTGGGTGCTGGGGATCGAACCCGGGTCCTCTGTAAGAGCGGTCGGCGCTCTTAACCGCTAGGCCATCTCTCCAGCCCCATATTTTCTGTTTCTTTCAGAAAAGTTTTGCTGTAGAGTGGAGAATGTGATGAATGTGTCACAGAGACTCTGGATTCTATTACCTTCCTCTGAAGAGTGTTAAGTGTATTTTAGGAGGCAGCTGCAGTACTGTGGGTCACTGTGAACTTGTAAAGTCCTTGGCTTACCGTTCTTACAGCTTTGTCCTTAGCTAGCACAGATCCCTCAGCACTAGTTTGTGGTTGTGACTTCTAAGGCACAGTGTTTCCTAATTTTCAAGGGCAAACATCTGTCAGGCTGGCAAGTCTTAATTCCAGATATATCTGTTGGTCTGCAGTAAACAATCCCTCTGGTTAGCCCTTCTAACAGCTTCCAATCACTGTGAAGTTCAGGGTTTAGCCTATGAGTTAAGGGGGTTAAACTCAAGATTTGGGGTACCAGTGATTCCCTGCCTTCCAGAACAACCCTGGGTACCCTCAAAGAGGAGGGTGCTTCCATCTGTTTCTGTTTCAAGTGATTCCTCAAGGTCAAGTTTCCAAAGCCTTTCCAGGTCTGGTCTGTCTGTAGTGCCTTCTATCAGTTGTGCTTACACATCAGTCTGAAGAAACTGGTCAGAATCACATTCTACAGGGTTTCCCTGTGGTCCCAGCTGTCCTGGAACTCACTATGTAGACCACACTGGTCTTGAACTCACAGAGATCCACCTGCCTGTGCCTCCTGAGTGCTGGGATTAAAGACATGCACCATCACCCCCCAGCTTAAGCTGAAGTCTTGACTCAGGTCATACTGTGCATCAGTTGGGAGCTTGGTGGACTCTGAACAGGATAAGTCCCTCCAGGAACTCTCTGTTCTTTGCAGAGTCAAAAGATCATTCAGATCTCTGACATGAGATCTCTTTGTTCTCTTAGGTGAGTTGTGACTAATGGCTTCTGAGGACAATGTGCTTTCCTGTTGAGACTCCTTTGGCTGCGGAGGCAGACATTTCACAGAGTGGTACCCTCACGTGTGCTCTGAGTCCACACCACAGCTTCTTTTCTTGGGCCTTCTTTCGCCTCAGGGCCTGATCCTCTGACATTTGTCTTGACTCCACCTTTGATGTGGTTTGAGGGCTCCTTTCTGGTCTGTCTTGCTTTCCTTGCATCCCTTTACTTTTTACACATCATGGGGATACTTTCGACAGTTTAGCCACCTTTTATAAAGGCATTTTCATGCTGAAGACCAGAGTCTATATTTCCAAAGTTTAGCCCACTGTGAGCCAGCCCTACATTCTGACCCTTGCTGTACCTTGCCCAGTGGTGTATGGAGAGATGCCTTCCTACCTCTTACAAAGGAAGATGTGCATTTTGAGCAAAATAGTTCATAACTTTCTTTTCAGGTTGTTTTAGTATGTTCTTGGCATCAATGATTTTGAACAAAAAATGTCAAGTACTCATTTAAAGAAACTTTCTCTTGACTCCAAATATCAACAGGCTGATTTAAGCAGAAACCAGGCTTGTAATAGGAATGGGTGGTTTACTGGGTCATTGAGAACACCACAGGTCAAGATGTGGGCAAATATGGGCAGGAGCCTTGGGAGCCTGGTGGCAGGGACAGTTTGACCAGAACATTGCAGCCAATGACGCATTTTAAAACACCACTTCTACCTCTTGACACTGGGTACTGTCAGGCCACTGCATTCTTACCTCTTACACACATCCCCAGTCTGAGGGGTCATTTCCAACTCTTTCCACAGAAGCCTTCAGCTGGCTGAGCCAAGTCATATAATAGTTCCCAGCCCAGAGCATGCAGAGATGGATGGCCTGGCCCTCATCCCACCCTAGCTCTGGAGTGCAGACCACGAAGCATGATCTTCGTACCCTGAGCTGGTGTCCATGAAAAGCAGAGGGAGGTTCAAATGTGGGAAGAGAACAGCAGTAATTCCCTGTAAGCTGTCCTTTCAGTTACTTTTCTGCCCTTCCCACGAGAGGCAGAGTTTACCTTTCGCCCTTGAATCAGCCATTAGCTGATATGATGTCAGTGAAGCAGAGCTGGTAAATGCTGGCATGCCGTGGCTTCCTTTTTTTGCTCTGTTTGGACCCCTGAGGGCAGGGTGTGAACAGTTGAGCTTGTCCACAGGGGAGGCCATATGCCGTTCAGTGGCTTGTCACTAGCAGCTGGCCAGGGCTTGCTTACCAGCCTAGACATCTTTGGCCAGCCATCCCTGTGAGCTGTGTTTATCTGCAGCTGTGAGAAGGGTCTGCTCAGAGACTACAGGGACCGCCAGCTTAGCCCAGCTCAGACTGACCACAGAATTATGAGGCATAAAGGAATTATTTTATATACCTGTTTTGGTAGAGTGTGTTTCATAGCAATGTATATCTGACATACACTGGATTTATGTGTTTCAATAGACTAAGATGCATATTCAAGTATCTTTTACCCTTTCAGAATCATGGTGTGACTTGGGATTCCAAGGCTTGTTATAATTTAGTCAGCCATGATTTGTTTGGAACTACAGTAGGGAGAATGAACTAAATTAATATCCCCCAACCACATGGCCACCTCTGGTCCTAGCGCCTGGTGACACTTGGAGAGTCCAGGTCAGGGGTCCAGATCTGACAGCCGTTCAAGTTTTAAAATGCTGGCTCCTTGGCCTCAGACATTGGGGAACATTCTGAAAACAGTGTAAGAAAAAAGAAAAAAAAAAAAGAAATGAAATGGGAATTTCAACTTGAAATGGGAATTCAGAGCTTTGCTCAGGACAAAGGCAGCAATCTGTGGATCAGAAAGAGAAGACACCAAGGTGGTAGTTTTGTTGTGATATATTTTTTAATACAGGGTCTCTCTATAGCTCCAGCTGGCCTGGAACTCACTCTGCAGACCAGGCTGGATTTGAACTCACAGATATCTTCCTGCCTCTGCCTCCCAAGTGCTAGGATTAAAGGCATACGCCACCTCACCTGGCTTAAAGACTGTTCTTAGCCACCATATGGGTGCTGGGAATCAAACTAGGGTCCTCTGCAGGAGTGGTCAGTGCTCTTAACCGCTGAGCCATCTCTCCAGCCCCTGTTGTTGATATCTTTAAATATGCTACTTATCCTTCATTACCTGGGCTCCACCAGAAATGACACCTCCACCTACCATTGACTGTATTGGAAATGAGCTTGGGGTCTCAAGAAAATGACCAACCAATCCAGAGTATTTTGGCAAGGCAAAAAAAAAGTTTTACTTCTGCAGAAGGGTAACTGTGCCAAATCAAGCAGGCAAGCACAGCCAGTGGGGTCCAGCTGTATTTTTATTCCTGATGTAAAGGGGTCCTATGTCTCACTCTGGGTGATCAGAGTTCAGTCTCAGATTCTTATGTGACTGGCTTACTTGAAATTGACACGCAGAATGAAATTTTCAGTGGAGAATGCACCCTTGAGCACATATTTTGATTTTAAGAAGTTCTGACTCTGGAGGAATTTGAGTTTCTGCCAAGTGGCTTCTCTTTTAATTTTTTTTACACCAAGTTTTGTCTTATTTAACCCTGTGAACAAAAAAGCACACCTCTTTTACACTTTCCAGAGCTGTAACTCCTCAAGTCAGAGGGGAAGCTGGTCCCATTATTTTGCAGACATAAACTTCACACACGGCAACAGAGAAGCTCCAAATTAAAGATATTTGCCTTCTGAGCCATTTCCCTAGCCCTCAAATCACATTTCTATCTGTCCTTATCAAAGATCCTTATGAAGGTGGAAAACAAAATGTGTTAAAGTTAGATTGGCTCTCTCCCACCAAACCCTGTTGACTAGGCTTAGGGCCCCTGCAGAGACATTGTTTCATTGCATAGTAACTGTGGTTATCAGGGCAATTTTCTTGGGCCTGTTTCTGATCACACCCTGTGGTGTGTCAGCACCCAAACAGACATTTCCTGTTGTCACCAGCTTGCTCTGCTCTTCCTTGTCTTTGCCTGTTCCATACATTCAGCCATTTCCCAAGGAGCATGCAAGTTCCATCCTCAGTGCCCTCCATCTGGGGACATTTGCTTCCTGTGCAGGTAGGGCAAGGTCATTCTTACTTCAGCCCTAAGGGATATTCTTTGATTCACCACCTTGCAATCTTGAGTGGTCACAGGTCATATCCACATTTACTCTGTCTTGCTATGTGCCAGTCTTGGAGACTCCCTCCACTGAAGTCCTCTGTCATCCCATTAAAGCAAGAATTATCATTTGTTTGTTGTGAGGACAAGGTACCTGGAAGGCCTTGTAATTCCTGGTGAGGCGGCCTCTAAGGGGAGGCCAGGTCCCCAATGTAGCTGCACCTGGCTTTAGACCCCTTGTTATGAGCTTTGTGGCTCTTTTAGACCAAAAGTTAAGCTATTTTTTCAAGGCTGATAGATGACAATAGAACGAAAATTTATAATCAGTCCAATGATCTTCATGTTTTCACTTGAAAATTGCCCAGGGATGACTCCAGAGATGCTAGAACTAAAGCCCAGAAGCCCTTGTTTCCAAACCCTTCCAGCACGCACATCCCAAGTCCAAGGGAATGCACAAACTCAAGAATGAAGATATCAATGTGGGAACATAAAGGAGCTCAAAGAGGAAATTCCCACTGTGGATATCGGAAAGCCAAGTCATTTGTGGGCTGAGCAGCAGAAGTATAAACAGACATTGGAGCTCTTCCCCTAGTCCTGCAATGACTGACGGAAGAGGCAGGGCCTTGATCCACACCTCAGGAGGGTCCTGGCACAGCCTTCCTTCCAGGTCTGCTTAGAGCATGAACCTTGATGGACACCTGTCGATGCTGACTTCCCTGCATTCATCGGCTCAGCTCAGAGGTGCATGCCTTCTATTTTCTGGCAAAACACATGTATTAGGAACTTAACAGAAAGGCCCCTGGTGCTGTTGCTCTTCTTGTTAGAAATAAGAGATTTCTGAGATCCATGGTGGCCCCGAGATCCTCGTGCCCACCACGGAGCACTATATGCCTCCCAGAGACACTTCCTAACACACTCATAATGTAAACTGTCTCCCCTCAAATGTCTGCATCTCTTGGCTGTGGCGTCCTGTGAGCCCTTTGAGGCTTTGTTTCCCATACTCCAGTAATTGTTCTCACTTATTTCCTGAAGATTATGAGGAAGGTCTACCAGTGTTTGTTTATTTCATTGATTAACTATTTCACTGAGTGGTTTTTACTGGGTCAGTTTGTGCTAAGCAAAGGAGCTCCCAGGTGTTTACCAGGATGGGAGGGAACAAAGGGAACTGAGGCCTTGACTGCTCCCCTCTGACTGCCCTCCATGGCGTCTGGCATCTTCCTCACCTCTGACCCTTTCCAGCTCCTAGACTTTCATCGTTCAGTTCTGGATAGTGTGTCAGATTAATCTTACAGTGCCCATTACCATTGCCTACTGGTTGAAAAATATTGGCCACATATCCCGATATAAATTATTTAATGAATGTAAATTATTTAATGCTGCAGCTGCCAAAATGTCACATACATAGCATATATATTTATGTTTATATAAAATACAGAAACAAGGACGTAAAAATTAAAATAGTTTTATTTATTGCTGGTTGGGCATTGCTTGTGTTGATGACAATTTGCCATCATGATTCACTTCCTTGCAATTTCCTCAGGGGCTTTTGAGACGCTGAAGGAAGGTAGAGACCAATAGGGCTGGAGCCCCTCCATGGCTGGACCTCTGGTCTCATGAAGTGGGTGTTGGGGATGTGTGTGCCAATGTTACTTAGTCAGCAGCAGGAGGAAGAGCTGGCTTGCCAGCAGGAACACAAGGGATTCAGAGGTGGAGGGGTGCACTGGGGGATCTGGAACAAGACTGGAACTAAAGCTTGGGACTGATGTTTCCCTACTTAGGGAGACCAACATAAACTACCGGAGGGCAACCATGCATATGTGCTTAGCAAGAGATTGGGTAGAAAAAAGGAAGAGCAGAGTGGCACACAGCTCTGAGATTTTAAGGAAAGAGGGCCAACTCCCTTGAGCCACACAGTGGCATGACTGGGGAGATAGCCATGGCTCGCAGTGCTGTCCAGTGCTCTTCCCACTCATTACCCTGCTCATGTACCCCACCCAGGTAGCTGCCCTGAGAGCACAGTCCATTCTGTTGTGCTGCTGGGCTGTGCAGTGCCTCCTTGCTCCACTACAACTTGGAAAAGCAATTCTGGGGAATCCTGTAGCTGCTGGGAACCAGTGAGCTCAGAAGCAGGTTCCATCCTGGGGAGCCCCAGAGGGAAGGCTGGCACCCTGCAGCAGGTATACACATTATCCTATGAGGTTGTATGTGATTTTTGTCATGCGATACTGCCCTGTGAATGTGTCCTGTATGGTTGTCCTATGAGGTTGTTAGGTGAGGCTGTCCTTTCATTATGTCCTTCAGATTATCCTGTGAATTTCACTTTCATCTTATCCCTTCTCCAACACAGAGGCCTTGTCTCCAGGCATCTATTTGTGGTGCTGAGAGGGATTTTGTTGCCAACCTTGGTTTGGCCGGTCATCACGCTTTTCTTTACAAATGTGACCAATTGACTTTTTTCAGAAAAAATCTATCTCATCTGTTAGTGTTTAAAACATGCCTTAACAGCTGATGAGATGGCTCAACAAGTGCTTGCCACCAAGCCTGATGACCTGTTCCATCCTCAGAACCGGCATGGCGGGAGGGGGGACAATTCCTGTAAATTGTCTTGTGGCTTCCATAATGTGCTGTGGCATGTGCACACTCATACGTCACACACACCAAATAAATAAATGCAAACTAAAAAGTAAAAATTCCTTACAAATATTTTAAATAGAAATTTAATTTGTAACAAAATTACTTTTCTTTGACTGGCCCAGGCATTTACAGTTAAAGTATATTGCTTTAAAATACATATTTCTGGGGGTGAAGCTTCATGTTTAAGGACACTGCTAGCTTTAGAGGTCTGCTTTTCTAGGCATTCAGATATCATGTGTGGTGGTGAACACTGATTGTCAACTTGATGAGGATCCAGACAAGTCTCTAGGCTGGTCTGTGAGGGATTATCCAGATTAGGTTAATTGAGTTGGAAAGGCACACCCTTGCTACTAGACCAATAAAAAGGAGAAAGGGAACAGTGCACCATCTATTTCTCTCTGCGTCTTGACTGGGGATAGAATTTAATCAGCTGCCTTGAGCTCCTGCCCCAGGACTTCTTCAGTGTGATAGATTATACCTTTAAACTGTGAGCCAAAATGAATCCATTTTTCCCATAAATTGCTCTTGTTAGGGTATTTTATCACAGTAATAGGAAGAGTAACTAATCTACCTTGTGTTGGCAGACAAATGCCATTTCCAGGTAAAGTGTCCCTCAGCCTTTCTCCCTGGGGCTGCTGGACTTGGATCTGTTCTGTGGCTTCCCACATCCTTCACTGCCCCCAGGTGCCTTCTTTTTCCATCCTTGCTTCTTCCCAGGGAATAAGAAAAGAGGCCCAAAGGCTATGAATACCTTGTACCCAGGAAATGCCAGGGAAGGAACAACTAGGTGATTGTCTGGGATCTCTAGTGTCATGGAGTAGACCTCACAAAGTAGGAGTCACTAGATAAGAGATTTTAGTTTCTCAGGGCTAACATTTATAATGAACAGATTTTCCAGGACAGGTGTTTGTTAGCAACTGTTTAATCAAAAAGATAGTTTGTTACAAAAGATAGCCAAACCTTCAGCCAGTGCCTTGCTATTCCTTGAGGACCAGGGAGTGTGTGTGTAAATGTGAGCCTCAATTGCACATAAAACACAGTGCAGAATCTCCTTCCTTCTAGTAGATTAATAAGTAGAGGCACCTGGGCCACAGGCAGGAACTGGGCTCTGCTGTGTGGCATCATAAAATTGTGTCAGTAAGCATTACTGCTGGGCTGCCCTGAATTATTTATCCATCACAGCTGGCATGTGGGGAGACACTAATTGGGGTTCCACAATGGGTGGGGCAAGGTGAGACATTCATAGCTGTAGCTATGATTCCATGAGTGTCCTGGCTGGTTGTGGTTTACATGGAGGATGTGCAGGGCCCATCTTCTGCTTCTCTGCTCTGAGCACCTGCTTGTCTCCCCACCCCATAAGACATCACTACACATCCATGAAGGTAAGAACTGGGTTGAGACAGGTGCCATCACTTAGCTTACACATCCACTTACAGAGATTTCACCCCCACAACTGAGGCTAGCAGTCCTTTGGAGACCTCTCTCTTCTCTGATACACACGAGCCCCTTTCTGATATCTTCCCCTCTCTATCCCACAGACCTGTATTCTTGAGGTCTGCAGAATAATTTTCCTGGATATTCTAAACACTTCCCTAACTCAGCTTGCCCAAAATGAACCTGTGATCTTCTCTGGGACGGGTTCTTGGGCCAAGATTCTCAGGCATGATGGATGAACTTCTTTCTACTTGGGAACACACTACAAAGGGAAGAGACTCCCAGACATCTCTCATCTCACCTCCAGTCTTGCTAAAGTTCCCTCTTTACACCTGAGTCTGTCTTTTCATGGACATATTTGAATCTAGGATTCTCCCTGTAGGTCCTGTGGCAGCAATAGATTATTATTAGTCACTTTACTTAATATCTTGCTAAAGTCCAGAGTAGGCATGTACAATCATGGTGCATGAACTGATTCTGACATGTATTATATCTTCCCTCTTCATGTGTGTCACCAGTGGCCCGTGGGCTCAAGCATCAGAGTTCTCCTGACATACTCATTGCTCTGACATTTCTGGCAGGCACAACGTTAGGAAGAAATGGTTTATTTTGGCTCTCATTTTGAGGCTAGAGTCCATTATGGTGAAGAAGTCATGCAGCAGGACCATGAGCAGGTAGTCACGGTGAATCTGTAGGCAGTGGAGAGAGACGAATGCTGGTCCTCAGCTCGATTTTTCCTTTTTAGTCAGACTAAGACCCAAGTCCACAGAATGGCACTGCTCCCATTTAGGGAGGGTATTCCAGCCTCAATTAACCCAATCTACAAATGCCCCCACAGAGGCCTGAGATTTGTCTTCTAGTTGATTCTGGATCCTATCAAGTTGATTATATTAACCATCATATCAGTCCCTGTCTTACCTGTTTCCCATAGGTGGGTGAGCCGGATGAGGAAGTACACTGACTCCCATCAGTTCAGACATCAGCATAGTTAGTGTAGATCAACCTCTTTGGTGTTTGGAGTTTTCAACTTTATGTGAAGGGCAAAGGCAGATGGTAAGAACTTGGGCATACAGATTCCAGCATAACGTTCTCTGTCTGGGAGTTGCCTGCTCTGAATGCTACCCATGTGCTTCCCTTCTCTGGTCTCCTTAGGGTTGCACTGTAGGCTCAGGAGGAGCTGCTTAGTGAACAGTGCCTTTCTTCAGCTGTGGCTTCTCCTAAGGCTCATGCCAACACTTGCCATGTCTCCTTGGCTCCTGCTTCTAGCATCTGTGGCCTACAGGTGCTGCCGACGTCCCTCTGCCCCAGGAGTCCATTAGTGTTCCACCAAGACTTGCTGCTGAGTCCCTCCTATGAAAGAAAGCCCTCAAGATTCCATTGTATATAGACAACATCCAGTGTTTCCCTGACCACCAGAAGGTATTTGTCACTCCACATTTTTCTTAAGTTCTTATGAAAAATTTAAATCTTAAAACTTGAATTTCTTCTAATAGCTGAAATTCCCTAGGTATCTTAAGACACAGGTGAGATTGCCTGCTTGATAGCCTAAAATTCTTTCAAAACATATACATGGAAGGAAAAGTATTTGTTGATGTAGAATTTCAGTGCAATTAAGCTAGCTGGCATTTTGATGGCCAGTGGAACATGAGATATCTGCATCTGACAATGGTCCCACTCGATCTCATGATTTGCAATATTTATGGGTTCCCTTTGGTGCATCTTCTACAGTGCTGTGTGTCTTGAAGGTCTGGAGGCCGTGAGCTGAGCCGTGTGTTTCGATGAGTTTATACCTGTTTGCACACATGGCTGGAGGAAAAGAAGGGGCCCCAAATTCCGAGAGCAAAGGCTTTCAGAACCACACTACCCAGACACAAGA
>VZQC01014015.1:714052-724052 GCA_009823505.1 Rhizomys pruinosus | reverse complement strand
TGATCTCACTGGGTGACCACTGCCACTACTCAGCCTTGAAGTTTCTTCTCACTATGAAGGGCAGGCTGAATGAGGGTGGCCCTTGTATCATCTAGGCCATATGAAGCCTGTGACTTTGCTGTTTATTTGTGGTATCCCGACTACTTCATAGTCTCTGTTGCAGCTTCTGACCCTGGAGCCCCTTCTCTGTGGCACCATTCTTCTGGACTTCTATTTCAGAAGGATGAGATGCCTCATTATTCAACCCCATTGAGACATCATGTCTATAATTATGAACTAAATATTAAGATTATAGGTTTGACTTCAGAGTTAAGTTGGGACAATGAGTGGAAACAGTTACTCTGATGAACTCTCAGGAGGAAGATTCACAGGACTACAGGGCTGAGCTGTGCTCACCCCTTTCTGCGGGGTTAGACATTTTGCAGAGTCTGGCCATGGTGGCCACCTGATGGGTGCAGGCCCATGCTCAGTGGCTGTTGACTATATGTCATCAGTCCTCCCAGTTGGGACACAGGCACACTTCCCTCCCATGTTGTATGAGCATAGCAAGGCACAGGCCATCTCAGCCCTTTGTCTCGTCACACACTCGGAACAGCAAGGAGAGGCCTATCACGTCACTCATCCTTGCTAAAGTTCCAGATGCATTGTGTGTCCAGAAGTTTCACCCACAGATATACGGACATCAGCTGGCAAGCTGAGTCATGGTTAGGTTCAGTTCTTCATTTGGATGGAGACACTCATGTGGAGGCTGCTCTGCTGGCGAGCCTCACAAAAGCATAAAAAGGAACCTTCAAAACCCATAGCAGATATATGTGCACACGAACCCACTGAGTGTGTACACGGAGCATGGAACAGTCCTATTCACTGGGGCTTTCCAGGAACCTGCTCTAAATGTCCCCAGGGAAACCTGAGTCTGAGCCAGCTGAAGGGAAGAGCAGTTCCCACAGAGGTAGACTACATCGTGTGGCCATCATCAGGGAGGCAACATGACATGACATGAACGGGCTTCAACCCTCGTTGAGCCCAGGCAGACAAAAGACTGCTTGCTTCTGTAGGACCTTGGTTCTAGGTGGATAAACTTTGGTTCACACAAACATAAGGACATTTAAATATTTTTTTTTAAACATTTTATTTTTATTTTATTTTTTTTTTATTAATTTTATTTATTTCTGTATGTGTATGAATGTACTGTCTGCATGCAGGTTTGTGCACCCGTGTCGTGCAATGCCGTGGAGGTCAGAAGTGGGTCTCGGATTCCCCTGGAACTGGAGTTCTCCTGGAATTGGAGTTTCAGACGGTTCTCAGCCGCCATGTGGGTGCTGGGGATCGAACCCGGGTCCTCTGTAAGAGCGGTTGGCACTCTTAACCGCTAGGCCATCTCTCCAGCCCCCCATTTAAATATTTTTAAGGGAGGAAAATGTTATTTGCACTTAAAAATGGCAACAGTGAAATACTGATCTGGTGAGCAGAACAAATAATAAAAGAAACTTCATAGTACAGAAAAGATGGATTAGACAGGACAGGAAGAAGAGAAAGGGTATGAGTGAGACAGCACCAGGTGATGAGGGGAGAGAGGCCATGCAGAAGGAGGATCAGCCGGCATCCTGGGCACATACTCCTGTAATCCCAGCACTCAGGAGTCCTAGGCAGAAAGAGTAGCATCGGGTCAAGGTCATCTTGGGGTACATAGTGAGTTCCATTCCAAACTGGGTCACACAGTGATACTCTGTTTAAAAAAATAAAAACAAAACAAGCCAAACAAAATAAAATAAAAAACATAAAAGAAAATGAGGAGGTTAGACATCCACTGGCAGCTGTCACCATCTGGTTCTTTTTTTTTTTAATTTTTTTTTATTAATTTTATTTATTTATGTATGTGTATGAATGTACTGTCTGCATGCAAGTTTGTGCACCCGTGTCATGCAACGCGGGGAGGTCAGAAGAGGGTCTCGGATTCCCCTGGAACTGGAGTTCTCCTGGAATTGGAGTTTCAGACGGTTCTCAGCCACCATGTGGGTGCTGGGGATCGAACCCGGGCTCTTCTAAACACCTTGTTTTAGTCTTCAGCAGACCTGAGGAGTAGCTCAGGCATGGAGCTAATGGAGGGGAAATCAGAACTTACAATTAATGTCCTTCCTGAAATGACATCTGTCCTAGTTATCTTTCTGTTTCTGTGTTAAACACCATGATCAAGGCAACTTGAGAAGGAAAGTGTTTATCTGGCTTACATGCCCCAATTATAGTTCATCATTGAGGGAAGCCAGGGTAGGAGCCCAGGGCAGGAACCTGGAGGCAAGAACTTAAGCAAAGACCATAGAGGAGTGCTGTTTACCACCCTGTCCTCTAGTCCTTGCTCAGCCTGCCTTCTTTTACAAGAAAGGACCACCTGCTCAGGGGTGGCACCACTTAAGGTGGGCTGGGCCCACCCACATCACTCAACAATCAAGAAACAACTCAAAGACCTACTCATGGGCCATCAAATAGAGGAAATTCTCTAATCGCTGTTCCCTTTTCCTGGGTTTGTCAAGTTGACAGCTGAAGTTATCCAGCACATCATCCTTAGCTAAATACATAGGGTTAGATCCATGAATTTTATGGCTTAGAGGAAGGCCCATTTGCCTTCTTCTCATCAGACCTGGAGAGGCAGGGGACTTGCTGAGCAGAGAACTTGTGTCTGAAGATCTCTTTGCTGTGGGTTGGAACTGACAGAGGTTCCCATCTCTACCAGTCAGAACCAATGGATCCACCTCAACAGTGGGCTTTGTCCATCCTGGTATGGTGGCAGCTCCCTCAACTGGGAATGGCTTGTTATTGATGGCTGTCCAAGTGGTTAGAGCACCCAGTGATTGTTGGTGCTCTTTGGTTTGGCCTGCTTGGCCTCTGGTCATACTTGGTCTCCTGAGAGTACATGTGGGCAGGAAAGACAGTGTGCACCATCTTCTGAGCCTCTGGTGGGTTAGCCCATGGGCATGTTGGAAAGAAGGTAAATTTATGGAAGCAGTAAAGGTTTTGAAATATGGGCATAATTCCTAAGTAGATGCTAGTCATGCTGCTTCTGACAGGAAGAGCCAGGTACCTGTCTGAGCGGGAGCTCTGACTCTCTCTGTGTGAAGAGGAACAGAGAGGGCATCTTCATGTTTGGTCACTAGAGAATGCATTAGAGAACTGCTTCTTTAGCCTTGTTTATAATGAAATCTTTTTGGGCTCCTCAGGTCACACTTATGTCCTGAGAGGATCATTACATGAGTGCTGGGGCAGAAGAAAAAAACCCACATTTCAGCCCATGTGGCATTTTCTAGGCAGAGCTAAGGTGAATATTGCAGGTGGGGCTGGAGACCAGAGGTTCATAGGGCTGGCCATCTCAGATAAGGCACAAGGCAGTGGATGTACAAAGAATACGCCTACTAATGATTTCTTCATTTTTTTGTTAAAGTGCTCTTTGCCTTTGCATTCCCATACGTGAGGAACCACTTAAAGGAGGAGCTATGCATTTTGGTTTATGGTTCCAGAGGGCTTAGTCCCTGGTTGCTTGGCTGCGTGCAATTGGACAGAACATCATAGAGTGGTTAGGGGGTGCAATAGCCTTTTCACTCTGTGGCAGCCAGGGGAATGGAATACAGGAAGGAATCAGGCAAGTTGCAGCTCTGAGGATGGGTGCCCAGCCACCAACTTCTTCCACCTAGGACCCACCTTCTACTTCTCACCTGCTCCAACAGTGCCACCATGCCATCAATGTGTTAATCTACTGATTAAGTCAGAGCCCTTGAGAGCTCATCTCTGGAAACACCTCACAGACTCCCAGAGGTGAGCCTCACTTCTCTCCTAGGTGCTTCTCAATCCAATCAAAACAGTCAAGATTTACCAATGATAGATAGCCATTTTGCATACTTCGTGAAACTAGAAATCCTGTTTAGAAAAAGAAATCTGTACCCTTGGAAGGAGCAGTGTTTCACAGACCCAGATTGTCAATAGGAAGCATGAACAATATTAAGATAAATGTTCCAAGTGTTGTCTTATCACATCAACCAAGGAGGCTTAATTTGCATGCCTCCAGATACTATGGCAGTATCTGGAGATTGGTGGATACTGTTGGAGCCTAATCACGTGAAGAGCTTCTGGAACTGAAATTCTGTTTGCTGGAGAGAGCTGGCACATCAGCTGGGACAGAGCATGAGGACCTGCATCTCTCAACCACCTTCATTGATGGGCCCTTCAGCTCCTGCCCTGACACCAGGAACAGTTTCCTCAGGATGCCTTCTCAGACCTCACTGCCACATGCCCTAGTGGATCTGCCTGTCAGCCTGAAAAAATAGAAAGGACTGAAGTGCCACAGATTCACTAAGAAAGCTGGGGTGCTTTTAGAGGCCTCCTGTTTTGCTGATGAGATGGCAATCTGTGGGGCTCATGCCTGTTCTGTTCTTAATCTTTGAAATCAAACAAGCTCAGAAAATGCCAAACTCCTGATTATCAGTGGATGTCAGTCCTGATCATGATGTACTCAGTGTCTCAGACCACCTCCCAAATCATTCAAAAGGTTACATTTTATATGACAGTAATGAGGACAGCCCCAAAGGCCAGGGATGTTTTACAAACATTTTCAAAAGGTGCCAATTACTGCATAAAACAGCAAACCAATATTTCAGAAGTGATGCGTAACAAGGCAGGAATGGTTCTTTCTGGCCAAGGAGGTAAGTATCCATGCAGAGAGGTGAAAGCCATCTTCTATCCCACTTTCAGCCACTTGGATTTCAGTCTAACAGGTCCTTCTGCCTAATTCTGGGGAAACAGACTGTGGAACAATTGGTAGAGCTGTCATATCTCTCTGCCCTCTCCTGGAGTTGTTGCATTTTTTAAACCGTCGGGGATCATGATCTCTCTCACACAGATCTGTTTGGCATGCTCACCCCTGATATGGACCTCGGCTATATAGGAAAACCGGCTGGGAAGGAGGGCTGCTCCCAGGAGCTTGCTGTTGCTTAAATTGAGTGTTCTTTAATTAAAATGGTGTATTTAATTTAAAATGGGGGTATGTAAATGGGAGGGGGGAAGGAAATTTGGGGATAAAAGGAAAGAAGGAAACCAAGAGAGGTGGGACAATAGGAGACTGGTATTATCAAGGGAGAAATGGGCATACTTTAAATGGGGAAGGCATGGAGGGAAGGTTAGGGAGGGAGAGAGGAGAGATAAATAATGCCTATCTAGTGTAACAAATCAGAGGGAATCATATTAGTCCAACAACCTAATGACAAATTACACATACAATATCTCTACCTGAGTCTACATAACAAGAAACAGTGCCAGATAGGAGAAACTTGCCTTTGAGTTGTTGGCAATCTTTGATTGCCTCCAAGAACTTGAAGGTTAAGAGCCTATTGCTGAAGACAAGACATACTTTGGACACAGGACTTGGGGCAACGGAGCTGGAACTGACCTGCAAACCACTTCCCCTGAAGGCTGCTTTCATAGCTTTGGAGAGCACTGCACAATCTGGTAAAGAAAAACAGCCATGGATGGTCTGAACACCAGCTTTTTTTTTTGTGGGGGGGGATCTTTTTTGAGACAGGGTCTCTCTGTAGCCCCAGCTGTCCTGAAACTCGCTATGTAGACCAGGCTGGCCTTGAAGTCACAGAGATCTGGCCTGCTTCTGTCTCCCAAGTGCTTGGTATTAAAGGCGTGGCCACCACTCCTGGCCCAACATCAGCTTGAAGACCAATAACCACATCAGTGATCATACAACAATGGTGGTACTTTTATCTTGGGGGCAATCCACAGCTACCTAATTGGACTTAAAGCCCACTTAGAGGAAATTCATGTTTGGTACTCTAAAAATAGCCAAATACAGGCTGGAGAGATGGCCTAGCGGCTAAGAGCGCCGACCGCTCTTACAGAGGACCCGGGTTCGATCCCCAGCACCCATATGGCGGCCGAGAACTGTCTGAAACTCCAATTCCAGGAGAACTCCAGTTCTAGGGGAATCTGAGACCCTCTTCTGACCTCCGCGGCATTGCACGACACGGGTGCACAGACTTGCATGCAGATAGTACATTCATACACATACAGAAATAAATAAAATTAAAAAAAAATAGCCAAATACACATGGATGGAGAGGTTACAGTTCTTAGAGAAATATGCAAGGCTGTCATATCCCTAGACTTCTTACTAAGTGCAAAATATGTATCCTTATGTTTATAGTCAAGTATACCAGTCCTCACTCATCAAAGAAGCTTCTTTTGCACCAGATGGAGACTATTACAGACTATCACAACTGGTCACACACAGATAGTGTCTATAAACTTCCCAAGTCTAAGCAACACATCTATAATGTAACCTCTATACACAACATAGAGTAAGGAGTAAAAGGGACCCTAATGAATCTCTTAATTTTCATTAATGCAGCAGAGGGCCAGGATCACAAAAGGTCACAAAAGGCCAAAGCATGGAGATTTGGAATCTGCAGAGTGTGAGTCCTTAGACAGGACTCCTATACTAAGCTTCACTCACCCAGGGTTCAGGGGCCATTGGGAAAGAGGGGGTGGAAAGACTGTTAGAGCCAGGGAAGAGGTGCATGATCATATGGAAATAGAGTCCTACAAGCTCCTGGGACCTTGCTCATGTGAACCTACAGCAAAGGGGTCAGCATGAACAAGACCCATGCAAACTCAATCAGACAAAACCCTACTATAGAACTGGGAAATGGGCAGCAGACTGCAATCTTAGTTGAAGAAATATTGGCTGCTGATTACTGCTGGGTGAAGAAGAGCTGATTTCCTTAATGTGAGGGACTCTGGATAGGCTGACTACACCTCAATGGATGAACTTGGGAAGCTAACTTGACACAACAGGCCTTAGCACAAGTGACAGAGTATATGGATCCCAGTGGGGGCTGTGGGGGGGGCAATGGGGAAAGGGGTGTAAAGATTATTAAGACTGATTGAAAATTTCTATATGAAATACATAAAAATTCAATAAAGATCTTATAAAAGAGTCCTTTAATTAGTAATAGCTGGGGGTCGAGAGGAGCTATTGCCAGAAAGAACTCTTGATGATGCAGGGGAAGCAGAGTAGAGTTTATAAAGCTTAAAACCACAATTACATCATACCAAAGGCAAAGTCAGTAACCAGTCACATCAGAACACCATAGTTATATCAGACTAGGGGCAGGTCTCTTAACAAAGAAGTATTTAGTTAAGGAAAAGTTTCAGTTAGGAAAAACAAGTTTCTCAGAATCGCAGTAACAATGGGTTTCATTCTGTGTGGCTGGGAGAGGAAACCTGGCTGGTTGTAGGTTTCCCAGGATTGCAGAAACAATGTCCTTGCTGAAATGCAGGTGTAGCCTTTCTGGGCCTTCTGCCTAGTTGACCACGGTTAGAGCAAGGCAGAAACACAGGGTGAGCAGAAGTCAGCTAGAATAAAATGGAGTCAAGTTTTACTATTTCAAATAGTTGTAGGACAATGAAAAAATAAAGAGATTAACAATTATACTGTGTTTATGTGAGGTTTTCTAAGCTCTAAGGCCCACAATAACAAAGACCCTGTCTGAAAACCTGTCTAAGGATATACTGCTGAGTGTGTAGTCTTAATGGGTGGCAGGAAGGTTGGGAAGGCATTTCACAAACCACATGAAGAGTTTCCCAGTACCTGATCTTCTGGGCTATGTACACTCAGGCTTCAAGAGCCACTGTTGCCTAGCTTTGTCTTAGCTCTTTCAGAAAAGGAGAGTTTGGGGGCTGGAGAGATGACTCAGTGGTTAAGAGCGTGGACTGCTCTTGCAGAGGACCTGGGTTTGATTCTCAGCACCCACATAGCACTAAGAACCATCTTTAAGCCAGGCACGGTGGCACATGCCTTTAATCCTAGCATTCGGATGGCAGAGTCAGGCAGATCTCTGTGAGTTCAAGGCCAGCCTGGTCTACAGAGTGAGTTCCAGGCCAGCTGGGGCTATGGGGAGACCCTGTCTCAAAAACAAAACAAAGAAGCAACAACAACAAAAGAAAGTTTCCTTTTCTTTTCTTTTTCCTTCCCTCCCTCCCTCTCTCTCTCTCTCTCTCTCTCTCTCTTTCTTTCTTTCTTTCTTTCTTTCTTTTCTTTCTTTCTTTCTTTCTTTCTTTCCTTCCTTCCTTCCTTCTTTCTTTCTTTCGAGACAGGGTCTCCCTGTAGTCTCAGCAGGCCTGGAACTCACTATGTGGAACAGGCTGGCCTTAATCTCAGAGAGATCTCTCTGCTTCTGTCTCCTGAGTGCTGGGATTAAAGGCATGAGCCACCAGGTCCAGCTCTGAGACACTTTCTTAATTAAGTGGCTCATTTACTTTTGTTCAGTCATATCTGAGAGAAAACTGATTCTCCCCTGCTCAGTATCCATTGATTGCCTACACTTCTTCATCTTAAGGTGGGACTTCTTCATATCCACCCTGCCACACCACCTTGGCATGTCAACTAGTTTTGTCATTATGAATGGAGTTTCAGTTCATTTGCCTGGCGTTTGTAGGAGCTTCTCTTCTCTTATGCTTCCTTTCTCTCCTGGCCAAGCTTCCTGAGCCCATCAATGTCTTCACAGATGTTGGTTCTTGGTTGCCTCTGGACACTCTGATCTGATCAATGCAAATGGTATCATGTATACAGTGACATATTCAGAAAGGTGAGCAGACAGAGCCTGGCTGGGCCATCCTGTTTTTTTCCTCTTAGTCCTGATTCCTGTTTCTATTCAAATGTATTCCCAGTGTATCCTGGTTCAAAGAATAGACAGGCCATTTTGGACTGAACTGGTCTTAGAAGCATGTGCAGTAATAGCAAACTGTATTTTTCAAGTTAACTTTTAGGAAGAATCACCTCTTTACCATTTTATGACTGTGCATGATTGGGCATGCATCTGATTAAAGTCAGATACATTATGGAAAGATAATGCCCAGTAAGGAAATAACATATGACATGTCAATCAAAAGAAAGAGCCTCCCATACTACATCCCTTAGCAACTAATCTTCTTCTCTTGAACTTCTTTTTTAAATTTTTTATTATTATTTTTTATGTGTATGAGTGCACTGTCTGCATGTAGGTTGGTGCACCCATGTCATGCAATGCCACAGAGGTCAGAAGAGGATGTCGGATTCCCCTGGAACTGGAGTTAAAGATGTTTTTCTTTTTCTTCTATTACTTCTTTATTTTTTTTTCATTTTTTAACAATAAGTAATAATTTATGAGTACAAGCATCCTTCATGTAAAACCAATCTGCAAGCAGTTGTGCCCAAACCCACACAGCCCAAGGCTCCCACCATCCAGCTGGGGGGGGGGGGCTTGTATGTATAATCAAGTTGATCAAGTAAGTGTCCAGTCTATATTGCTGTAGTTTCACCATTCACCCCAATCGCAGCCCTTACATTCTACCATGCCCCCTCTTCCACAGATTGTTCCTTAGGCTTAGAAAAGGGGCACAGGTGGACGAGAAGCAAAACAGTCTATTTTCTCTGGAGCTGCCACTTTGGACTCTGGTCAATACTGGCTGTTTCCTTTCATGGGCTGACAGTTTGTCCAGGAATAACCTTTCAATCCTACTAATGAAGCACAAGCAATTAGATATATAGGTATTTAAACAGTACTAATTGTTATGGTAGGTTACTTTGGTATAGACCCAGATGTTTTTTGTTATGAGTTGGTATGTTAATTCATGTAATTACGCTTTTCTCTGAATTATTATTTAATCATTATTCGACACGAATCTATATCTGGGCGAGAAATATCGTCCTAACCACTATTGAGGAGTGTAAGCGTTGTGGCATCAGCGCGATTTGCCCCCGGTTATTCCTTCAAGGGAGAGCTAATAGCCAATAGATTGTGGGAGATAACAGACATATGGCTGCCACTTGCTTGCAAACAATGTAATTGCAGGCAGGGGTTGGTGTAGCTGTGTGCTGAGGAGGAGTCTTGGCTTACTCAAGGAGACCTATAGCTTTGCTTTATATGGTTTAGTGGCCTTTGGTAACAGCCTCTGGAATTCCAGAGACCAAA
>VZQC01014015.1:688890-707507 GCA_009823505.1 Rhizomys pruinosus | reverse complement strand
GACCAAAAAGAAAAAAAAAAAGGCACTCTGGGAAAATTGAGGCAAGGAAAACGTGCTGTGAGCTTTCATCCAGGGAAGAGTTCACAATGGAAGAGTTAGGACAGTGGTTGGAGGAAAAGAGACAAAGGGATCATTCAAGGGTTAGTCTGAAGACTGGGAGCTATGTGCATTATATCAGCAAATTGTTATGTGATATTTGAGCTCACTGAGAAGCTGGCTCTGGAAGCGGCTATGCACTCACTTCATTTCAGACCCAAGCATGTTTGTCTCAATGTGTCCTCCAAGGTCTCTTACCTAGGAGTGGGAAGGCCCCTCTAACTCTGAAACAGAGAGAATAGAAAAAGACCAAAACTAAAACATCATGTCCTTGAGGCTAGTAGTAGAAGTTACTATTGTTTATACCATGATATAAAAGTGCCTGTGGGGCTGGAGAGATGACTCAGTGGTTAAGAACACTGACTCCTCTTGCAGAAGACCCAGGTTTGATTCCCAGCACCCACAGGGCAGCTAACAACTGTTCATAACTCCAGTTCTGGGGAATCTGATGCTCTCTTCTGACCTTAGTGGGTATTGTATAATGCAGGTACACTTATACTCATACACATAAAATAACAGCAGCAACAACAATAAAAAATACAATATTTAAAAGTGCCTGAAGGGGGCTGGAGAGATAGCTTAGCTGTTAAGAGCACTCACTACTCTTGCAGAGGACCTGGGTTTGTTTCCCAGCACCCACATGGTGGCTAACAACCCTCTGGTAACTCCAGTTTGAGGGGAATCTGACATCCTCTTCTGATCTCTGCAGGCACTGCGTGACATGAGTGTACTTACAAACATGCAGGCAAGCCGAGCGTGGTGGTGCATGCCTTTAATCCTAGCAATTGGGAGGCAGAGGCAGGCAGATCTTTGTGAGTTCAAGGCCAGCCTGGTCTACAGAGTGAGTTCCAGGACAGCTGGGGCTACAGGGAGACCCTATATCAAAAAGAAAAAAAAAAAAAAAAAGAATACAGGATTCTTTCAGCTTATGCTCCTATAAGAGTCCTCTGGAGTCATATGCCAAGGATGGAGCCCAGGTCCAGACTGCCACCTTATGTTCTGACATGTAGAATGCCTTATTGAAGTGCTGTGTCAACTAGGCCAACAGTGTGAGAAGCTGTAAACCAGACAACACTTAATGAAAGCTTATTGATGGCCTATATTTACCACCTTTTTAAAAACATGTTGTTCTAGTGTTTTTCTCCACAGTTCTCTCCTGTTTGCTTTATTCCTATTAAATGTGCAACACACACACACACACACACACCCTTCTCCCACACAAGTCTGAGTATGAAATATTAATAATCAGCCAAGGAAGGTTGGTTTCAGACTTTTAAGTGCTTTGTGGCAACACTGAAACTGAATTGCATTCCCAAGTGTCTTCCCCACCAGAGTCCCATTTATTTCAAGAGATTATCATGCTGTATGGCTGGCTCCTCACAGAGAATCATAAACCCATTCTGTGAGTTAAATTGTCACTTATGGCCACAGAGCCCAGCATGTGAAAGGGAGGAAGAGTGTGGAGTGATGAGTGGTGTTTTTGCCTTTCTAGTAGGGGATGTAGTTGTGATTTGTCTTTCACACTGCCACAGCAGTAATTCTCCTGGTCTGTACAGCCCTGGAAAGATAGATAACTATGGCAGTAAATGGTCACCATACACCTTAAAATGAAAGAACCTATTTGCTTCAGTATCCTTAGCAATTAGTTCTGATCTCCACAGTCTATCTGTATCTGTCCTCTTGTTCACTGCTACACATTCCAATTGGTTGAACCCAAAGAGTAGTGTCCATCTTCAGGTTGGCCTTAATGATGCCTAGCAATACAGCCAGTTCTTGTAGAGAAGAAACATTCTAGGATAGATGAATACCTGATGGTACCTCCAAGAAGCCTTCTTGGAGTGCCAGCTTCACCACTGAGCTTTCTGCGTGCTGATAGAGTATCCCCATAGAGGTTCATGAACTCCGCTTATATTTGTTTTCCATTCAAGGTCATTCTTTGATGTTAATCAAAGACTGCGATGATGAGAGGTAACTGGCGAGCTTCCTTATTAACAGTTCCTATTTGAGACTTGTGTATTATAATCCTGAGTGACTTGCCACCTTCCCATTTCCCCATGCTCTTGAATGCCCTTGCCCATCCATTCTAGTTTCATGCTTACCTTGTGGGGATTTTCAGCCGGAAAATGTTAGGATTTCCTTTGTTAACATTACATGCATGTGAACAGTTTCAAGCTCTGCTCCAGAACTTCACAACTTTAATTTCTGTTAAGTTATGGTCTCTGAGGGTGCAGGTGATCTGACCGTCTAAGTGGGGCTTTCTCAGATAACCTCTGTCCTGTGCCTATTCTACTTCCTTGCCTCTCCACCTCCAACCAATATTCTTACTGTTTCAACCCTGGTAATTCAATGCAAAAAGTTGTTTTTAAAATTCAGTTCTGGGGCTGGAGAGATAGCTCAGCCGTTAAGAACATTTGCTGTTCTTCCAGATGACCTGGGTTCAATTCCTAGCACCCACATGGCAGCTAAGAACTGTCTAGAACTCCAGTTCCAGAGGATCCGATGCCCTCTTCTGGCCTCTGTGGGCATTTTTACACATGGTACACTTAGATACATGTAGACAAAACACTCATACACAAAATAAAAATAATAACTTTTTTAAATTCAGTTGTATTCACAGGAAGGTACTTTTGTTTTAGTTGTTTTGTTTTAAGACAGACTTTCCAATATCGCAGACTGGCTTCTAGCTCCATGTGTAGCTGAGGATATCTTCACACTTTTGATTCCCCCTCCCTCCATTTTCCCAGTACTAGGAGTACAGAAATCACCCCTCCCAGCTTCCTGCAAGCTGGGCAAGAACTCTGTCAACTGAACTGTATACCCCAGTCCTGGTTTTGTTTCTTACAGACAGGGTCTCAGAAGTTCAACCTTGAACTCTTGATTCTCATGCCTCCACCTCCCAATTGTTAAGATTACAGTAGTGCACACACCATGCCCAGCCCACGTGAGAATATATTGCAAAGAAAACTTGCAGTCCAGCTGCCAAAGGAAATCTCTTACAGCCATAGAAAGATCTGATGGAGAACCAATGAGGTGACAGCCTGAGTTCAGTTTCCTGACCCTCCATAGCAGGAGAGAAGCAACTCCACAAGTCTGACCTCCACATGCACACCATAGCATGTGTGCATGCATACAACACCCACACAAACAAATGGAAAATTGGTTTTTGAAAGAAAAAAATATTACATTTGAAAGACTGGGCCCAAGGCAAAGGAGGACAGAATGGGATTCTGTAATTAAGGTGTGTTTAGCCAGGTGTAGTTGCTCATCCCTCTAATTCCAGCATTCAAGGGGCATAGGCAGGCAGATCTCTGTGGGATCAAGGCCAGCCTGGTCTACAATAGTGAGTTCCAGGCCAGCTGGGGCTACAGGGAGACCCTCCCTCAAAAAAGGATATGTTTATAATCAAAATCAATATCTCTCTCTCTCTCTCTCTCTCTCTCTCTCTCTCTCTCTCTCTCTCTCTCTCTCTCTCTCTTCCCCCCTCTCAAAAAAGCATCTGAAAGAGACAACCAAAGCGAGACTTCAACACAGTGAAAAGACATTTTTGATTTGAATCACAAAAGGGAAACCCACATGCCAGGGGGACCCGACAAAGGGGCAACATGGGAAAGTTGCAGGAAAAATTCCCAGCACAGGCTGTACCAAACCTGTGGGAGATAGTTACAATGGGATGCCCCTGGAGGTGATCCAAGGAACAGATCTTAGAGGAATAATTGCCGAACTATGCAGAGAAATTAAAGAAAATAACGAAGAATTCAGAGAACTAAAGCGAGAGGAGATGAAAACTCAAAAAACGACCTAGAGGGATTAACAATGGACCAAACTTCAGAAAGAAAAATAAGGAAGAGAGTTGGCACACACTCCAGCAAAGAACCTAGAGGAAGAAGAAAAAATAACAAACTCCACAAGGAAGTAGAAACACTGAAAAATGAAGCCAACCAACAAAGTAAGGGCAACAAGAAGATCGAGAACGCTCAAAAAAGGAAAATGAAAATCTAAAGAAAATTCACAGGATGAAATGAAAAAGGAAATAGAACACTCATCCCAACCAAGAAGAAAGAAATGAAAGGAAAAAAGCCTCAGAAGTAGAATGGCGACAAATAAATCAGATCGGCAGATAAAACCGAGCAACTTAAAAAACAGCTCAAATAAAGACATATGAACAAATTTCGCCGTGGGCGTGGTGCCCGCCTTTATCCTAGCACTTGGGCGGCAGAGGGAGAGGCAGGCGGATCTTTGTGAGTTCAAGCCAGCCTGGTCTACAGGGGAGTTCCAGGACAGCTGGGACTACAGGGAGACCCCTGTCTCGAAAAGACCAAAAAAAAAAAAAAAAAAAAGAATATGAAAAATTTTTAAACATACACAAAAGTGGAACCATACCCAGGAAAGGGGAAATATTGGGACACTATGAAAAGATCAAACCTCTGCCCCATCATCCAGAAATAGAGGAAGGAGGAGACATCCCAAGAGAGGACGTACTGATTCAGATCTTCACAGGCCTCCTAGATGAAAATTTCCCAAAACGAAAAATAGACAAACCCACCACCCCAAATACAAGAAAACACATAGGGACTCCAAAATAGACAAGATCAGGAAAAAGCAAACTCCCCCGGCCATATCATAGTTAAAATTTCTAGAATCCCAAACAAAACAACAACAAAATTCTGAAGGCTTACCAAGGAAACAAAAAACACGTCACAATTACAAAGGGAGAAACCCATCAAACTTTACAACTGAATTCTTGGCGCAAATCATGAAAGCAAGAAAAACAAGAGCAACGCTCCCCATTCCAGTGTTAAAGGACTATGGAGCCAACAGACTATTTTACTCAGCAAAAAATGTCTATTATAAATAAAGGAGTTCCCTTGTTATAGGCACAGAAAAAAATAAATGAAAAAAAAAAAAAAAAGAATACACGTCCGGAAAACCAACTCTTCATAACATACTTGAACGCAATTCAAAGGGCAGAAGAATAGGAGCAACTATCCTCAACACCTAGGAAAAGAAACTAATCAAAAAACCATAGGATCTGAGATCTCCTGAGCCAGCGGAAGGAAGAGCAGGAGACAGGTTAGGAACTGGGTGCCTCAGCCAAAGCTGATTGTTGATCCCATAATCCAGCTGTCTTTTTGGCTTGATTGGTTTTTGTTGCTGTGGGGTCGGAGTTATCCTCCCAGCTGGTATTAAAGGTTGCTGTCTTCGGTGATTGGATTTTTTGGCTGTGGAGGCCGAGTTATTCTTCCCAGCGGTATTAAAGGTGGGCTTGTGGGACTCTTGAGATCTGAGATCTCTGAGGCCAAGCGGAAGGTACCGGGGCATGGGCTTGAAGAGCCCTCCCCCACCCCCCAGCCCCTGCCAACTGGGATTATGAGGGCATCTGAAGTAGGCAAGCAAAGCAAACCTTAAAACAGTTGATGAAAGAGGCATTTAGGCCTCACATTGGAAAACAACACAAGGGAGAAGCCCATCTGCCCAGGATCACGCAGACGAAGAAGATACAACACTGGAAAGGGGCAGAATAATCCCCAACCCTATGGAAGACCTCTGCAGTGGGATCCCTCTGGGGATTTGCCCCAGGACACAGACTCAGAAAACACAATTGGGAACATATTTAACTACAACTAAAGATTATAACGAACTAAGAAAAAGAGAAACAAAACAGCTCAAGAAGGCCTAGAGAGAAGAGAATGACACGCCTCCGGAGAATGAAGAACACTGAAAAGATCCCATTGCTGAAAAAGATAGGAAAACCAACCAGCGAAACAAACAGCGCTACAAGAGGAGACTGAGAAGCTCCAAAACAGAAGTAGAAATCCTAAGAAATCAGGAGAGGAAATGAAAACGGAAATCAAACACCCATCTAATCCATTCACTAGGAGGAAGGGAAGAAGCCTCAGAAGGCAGAATGGACGAAAGCAGACAAAGAATATCAGAACTGGAGGATAACACAGAACACAACTAAAAACCTCAAGTAAAGTTATGAAAAATTTAAAAAAATACACAAAGTGGAAACAACCAGGAGCTGTGGCGACACTCTGAAAAGATCAAACCTCCACATCATCGGGAAAGAAGAAGGAGAAGACTCCAAGAGAAGGGCATTGATCAGATCAGATCTTCAACAGGATAAATGAAAAAAATTTCCCCAAACTAAAGAAGGACAAACCAATCCCAACAAAAGAAGCACCATAGAACTCCAAACAGACAGATCAGAAAAGAAAGAAATTCTCCATTCCACATATCATAGTTAAAATGCTCGACAAAAACAAAAACCCAAAACAAAGGACAAAAATCCTTAAAGCCACAAGAGAAACAACAAGTGGGACCTATAAGGGAAACCTATCAGATTACAACTGACTTCTCCCAAACGATGTTGAAAGCAGTAAGAACCTTGGATCAAATAGCATTCCCAGTGTTAAGGGGCAATAGATGCCAACCCAGTTACTATACCCAGCAAAAATTCAATTATAATTGAAGGAGAAAAAACCTTCCTTGATATAAACAAGTTGAACGAATACATGTCCAGAAAACCAACCTTTCAGGAGAAACTGAAAGCATTTCAAAGAACAGAAGAGAAAGGAGCCACCAACCCCAGGCACCTAGAAACGAGAAATCAATAAAAAGCATACATACCTGAAGAAGTAAGAAACTGAAACCCAAACCGCAAATGGATAATAAGGCAAAAGGAAGGAACACAAACCTATCAGTCATAACTTAAATTATTAATGGACTAACTTCCCCAATCAAAAGGCATAGACTTGAAGATTGGATTAGGAAACAGAATCCATTGATATGCTGTCTACAAGCAACACATCTTACCTTCAAGGACAAGCACCACCTTAAAGTGAAGGGATGGAAAAAACTATTCCAAAGCAAATGGCTACCAAAACGAAAGCAGGTGTTGCTATTTTATTATCCGACAAAATAGACTTCAAAGTTAAAAGGAAATCAGAAGAGAGACAAAAGATGGACATTACATTTTATCAAAGGAACAATTCACCAAGAAGAGATAGAAGATTTCACAAAAGTGGAATATATATGCCCCAAATTCTGGTGCACCACACTTTATAAAGACAATTCTCCAGGACCCAAAGCACAGACTAACCCCAGTTACACTCACAGTAGGAGATTTCAATTACCCATGAGTCCTTTGGATAGGTCCACGGACACAAAGAATAAACAGAGAGGACATCTGAACTGAATGATATGATACACCTAATGCACCTCACAGACCTTACCGATTATTCCACTCTAATACCAGAGAATTACACTTTCTACTCAGCACCCCATTGGAACATTCTCCAAAATCGACACATTTATGGGGACACAGAAGAAAACCTCAACAAATAAAAACCTATGAAATAAATTCATGCCATTCTATTCAGACCCACAGTCAACAAACTCAACATCGACACCCAGGGACCAGCCCTCCTGCCTAACAAGAACACATGAAAGACTCAACAAACACACTCCTTGAATCATGATGGGTCAAGGAAGAGCTAAAGAAAGAAATAAGAAATAAACGCATTCTGAACTGAATGACAATGACCCACAACCAAACCACAAACCTTTTATGGGGATACCTTAAAAGCAAACCTAAGAGGGACGTTTATAGCCCTGGGGTGCCTACATTAGAAAGAAACAGAAAGAGTACACGTGAATGATCTAAAACTGCAGCTAAAGGCACTTGTTTGCTTGAGCGGCAACAACAGATGAAACCTAAAAGCAACAGACAGGAGAACTAACAAACATCAGAGCAGAAGAAATCAATGAAATAGGAACAAAGAAAACCAATCACAAAAACAGAAAGCCAAAATTGGTTCTTTGAAAAGAACAAAATATAAAAAAAAAAAAACAGACCTCTAGCCCAGTGTTAACCAAAAGAAAGAAGGAAACAACTCCAAATCCATACAATCCATTATGAAAAGAGACCACAAACCCTCACAACTGACAAGGAAAAGATCCAAAATCATATGGGAATATTAAAGCAAACTATATTTTACCAAGTTGAAAACCTAGAAGAAATGGATGAATATCTGAAATCTGGGAAATCACCAAAGCTAGGTGCACGGGAAGAGATCCACAGCTTAAACAGACCCAGAAAGCCTATGAAGAAATAGAGGATGTAGTTAGAAGCCTCCCAACTAAAAAGGGACCAGGGCCCAGCGCGGGTTCACATCGCAGAATTCTATAAAACCTTTTAAAGAGACCTACAAAACCATTTATTACTGAAAAAAAACTGTTAGAAGGATACGATCAGAGGGTATTCTCCCAAATTCCTTCATGAAGCCAGCATCACTCTATTACCAAACCAGGCAAGATCCCAACTAAAAAGGAGAATTAGACCCATCTCACTAATGAAAAAAGATGCAAAAATTCTAAACCGAGGATACTGGCAAATTGGATATGGACCCACATCAACAAGATCACCCATCATGACCAAGTTTGGATTCATACTAGAAGTGCAGGGATGGTTCCACATATGAAAATCAATAACATCATCAAACACATAAACAGGATCAAAGACAAAAACCACACCATCATCTCCAATTGATTGAAAACGCCTTGACAAAATCCAGACCTTCCCTACTTAAAGCATTAGAAGGAATTGGATTGGAGGGATCATTCCTCAATGTTAATACAGCCGTATACAGGAAACCCCACAAGCCAATATCATCCTAAAATGGGGAAAATGACAGAAACATTCCCTTTAAAGGTAGGAATCACAAGGCTGCCCCCTGTCACCATCCTCTTCAACTCGTGCTTGAAAACACTTGCTAGAGGAATAAGGCAAGGAAAAAGAAAAGGAATTAAAAGGAGTATCTAATTGGAAAAGAGGAAGTCAAGTTACCCTTTTTGCTGATGTATGATTTTTACTTAAGGGATGCAAAAACTCCACCAAAAAAAACTCCTTAAAAACTGATTAACAGCTTCAGCAAAAGTAGCAGGCTACCAAATTAACCTTAAAAAAATTTCAATGGCCTTTCTTTACACCAACACCAAGCAACGGGAGAAAGAGAAAGAAAGAATTCAAAAGAGACCTTCCTTCCCACGGCACGATAGCCTCAAAAACACTAAAAAACCTAGGAAACAAACCTAACCAAAAGCAACAAATACCTCTACAACCAAAATTTTAAAACCCTAATAAAAACGAAAGAAATTGAAGAAGACAGCAGAAGTGGAAAAACCTCCCATGCTCATGGATTGGGAAATTAATTAACATTGTACAAAATGTCCATTTCCAAAACACTCTTGTATAGATATAATGCAATTCCAATCAAAATTCCCCAAGAGTTTCTTCACGGGTTGGAAACAAAAGTTCTTAACTTCATTTGGAAAAACAAACGACCCAAAATAGCCCAAAACAAACCTGATTGAAAAGAGCTACACAAGGGGGGATCTCTATTCCCGACTTCAAACTATACTACAGGGCTTGATAGTCATAAAAAACAGCTGGTACTGGCACACAAAAAACAGCCCTGTTGACCAATGGAACAAAATCGAAATACACATCTGAGGCAAATACAATTTCAGCCATCTATATTTGACAAGGGGGCCAAGAACGAAGGCCACAATGGAGAAAAGGGACAGTTCTCAGCAAGTGGTGTTGGCAAAACCTGGATCACCAATTGTTAGAAGAATGAAATCAAACCCCTCCCTCTCACCCTGTACAAAAGTTGAACTCCAGATGGATCAAAGACTTCAACATGAACCCCAAACTCTAAAGGTGACAGAAGAAAAGTGGCAGTGGCCAGAGGACTACAAGGACAGGCATAGGAACAGACTCCTAAATCATGGACAGAGCTGTCAGAACTAAAGGCGACACCAATGACAAAGGGAACCTCATTAAACTGAAAGCTTCTGTACATCAAAAGAAACAATCCAAGAAGTGAAGAGAACATCCACGAGTGGGAGGAAACCTTCACTGCGATACATCTGACAAAGCATGATTTCAGGATAGGACTATATAAATACTCAAAAAACAAACGAAAAAGAAAACAACTGACCCCCTCCATTAGATGGAGCAAAGAAATGAAAAGAGACTTCACAGAGGAGGCATTAGAGATGTCTGAGAAACACCTTACGAACTGTACAACATCACTACTCATTAAAGGAAATGCAAATCAAAACCACTTTTAAGATATCATCTTACTCCAATAAGACTGGCTAGGATTCAAGAAAACAAATGATACGAAGTGTGGAGAGGTTTGGGAAAGGGGAAACACTCATCCACTTCTGTGGTGGGAATGTAAAACTTGTACAGCCTATTGAAAGCAGTGTGGAGAACCCTTGGAAAAAAAGGACTTCGGAATGAACTTGCAACCCAAACCAGCCATACCACTCCTGTGCATTTTACCCTCAAGACTCACCCCACCACAGGATACATGCATTGGCCATGTTTATTTCAGCTCTCTTCACAATAGAAAGGAGCTGGAACCAACCAAATGCCCCTAAAGTGCG
The DNA here is from genome assembly GCA_009823505.1 of Rhizomys pruinosus. Taxonomy (NCBI): domain Eukaryota; kingdom Metazoa; phylum Chordata; class Mammalia; order Rodentia; family Spalacidae; genus Rhizomys; species Rhizomys pruinosus. The sequence goes on along the minus strand of VZQC01014015.1, from coordinate 696,953 downwards.
TGGCATAGGAACACTGTGGTACTTCTAACAATGGAGAGTTCTATCGCTAGCAGTAATAACGAAAGACAACATCATGAGCTTTCAGGGAAAATGGTGGAGCTAGAGGAAACCATCTGGCTGAGTGAACGTAGTAACACTGTCCCAGGAAAACAAATGACGAATGTTCATCCCTCATCTTGGATTTTGCTAGTGCCATACCTCGTTGTGAGTCTTTCCTTGTGTAGGGGCCCCTGCGCCCAAGCCGTGGGCGTAATGCAATTGGAAAACAAAACAACAAAACATGAACGGACTGCATCAAACGAACTGACTGGGAAACGTGAAACAATTGACTTAAACAGTCAACTTTCACTTGGAGAATATTGAGAACGACTGCGAAAAGAGATGAAAAACCTGTTTGGCAGATGGCATTGAGCTCTGGCCGGGTGGGGAATGTGGCGGACACGGGTCAAGATTTGTTAAAAAAAAATAAAACTAAATTATGTGGAAAAATACAAAATAAATATATACACACAAAAAATTATATATTTATGAGTTATTTGCCTACATGCAGGTATGTTGCACCCATGTTATGCGTGCCCACAGGTTAGAAGAGGTGTTGGATCCCTTGGAAACTAGAGTTATGGGTGGTGTTAGCTGCCATATAGGTGTGGGGATTCAAAACCTGGGTTCTTCTATATGAGCCCATCCAGTGCTCTTAATGCTGAGCCATCTCTTGCCCCAGGGGAGGATTTTTTTTTAACATGCTAGGGCATAATCGGCTTCACGGGTCTGTGGCAGGTTTTTTTTTTCTGAGTACCTCAGGTCTATGTCCCCCTGTGAGGCAGGGACAACTGTCATGGCCTATTTACAGATAGGGAAGCTGCTACCGGTTGCTATAGGCCCTCTGGGGGTCATGGGTTTCTGGGAGTCCTCTTGTCAGGAAGAACACAGGGAAGTTGACTGGCGTACAGAATGAAAAACTAGAGAAGTTTTTCCAAATCTGTAGCACTTTATTGNTTTTTTTTTTTTTTTCCTTTCCTCCTCCTTGTTTATGGAGTATTGAATTGTCTAGGTTTCAGGCTTTCAATTTTATTTATATATTGAATATTGGAAGTCTAAGTCACTCTTCCCTTCCTGTTCTGAAAGTTCTCCGAAAAAGTCCACTTGGATACTCTCTCATCAATTCCAGTTGTGGGGGGATATGCCTGACTTAGCCCATGCCCAGGTACCTGTCTGGAGCGACTTCCAGGCTCCTGTGCTACAGGAGCCCGCCCTCACAAAGACACAAAGGCACTGAACTGGCACTGGCTGCAAAGGCAAATGGCCGCTCCACCCAGACAGCCACCCCCTACAAGGGTTTAGAATTTTGACCTCTTTCCAGCAACCCAGGAGTCAGTCTACCCTAAAATCTACCTGTCCAGAGCCACTTCCGGGCTCCTGTGCTTTAGGAGCCTGCCTACACCTAAAGATGGTTTTCAGCCGCCGTGTAAGTGCTGGGAATCCAACCCAGGTCCTCCACAAGAGCAGTCGGTGCTTTTAACTGCTGAGCCATCTCTCAAGCCCCTCTCTTGAACTTCTTAAAAGGAGGCCCCAAACAATATTCAGGGCTCTTGGGTGCCCTCACTCATGTGTCCTGTTGTCAATCTAGACAGTGTAACCCTCTATAACCTGTATTATTATGTTGTTCTGAATAAGGTTATATTGCTTCTTTTGCAAATCTGTGGGAGCCCTTATTTTCAGTTCTTTGCACAAGAGGCCAAGGATGTGGAAGCACCCAGCCTAGACCCCAATCACCGTGGTCCAATGCTACAGGATTGAGGATCTTGCTGCTGATTCTGCCTCTCTCTGGGTGTCTCTGGCCTCAGTGTTCCATTAATAGTAAGAGGTGAGTTGTGGTGGCTCACTCAGTCACAGTGAAAAGCAATTAGGAGAATCAACCAAGGCCAAGTCAGAGAACCCAAAGCAGAACAAAGATCAGGAGAAGCTCCTTTGAGGACATGTGCTTTGTGGAAAGATGGGTGATGGGACAGTGTGACACATGGGAGGCTAGCAGATATGGGTATGCCTTTTTTATTTTTGAGATTTCATTCATGAGTCTTGTCTTTGCACCATTTCCATCTCTCTCAGTCCCCCAACTCCTATAATGTCCCCTCCACTACCTAGAAATTTCTTGTCCTCTTCTTGATTTATTATTGTTTCATATACACACATACATTTATAAACACACACACATATAATGCACTGAATCCATTTATTGGAGCTCATGTGTACCTCTATTGAGGGCTGTCCATTTAGGATAGATAACCTCTCAGGGAGATAGTCCCTGGATGTGGGGCCAGATAAATCCATTATGGCTGCATATGAGAGGGCTCGCTCTTTGCCCTGAAAACCCAGAAGGCTGGCAGAAAATGGGAGCCGGTCCCACTTGTCATATTGGACATCAGGCACCTGCAGCCCAACCCCCAGGGGAGTGTAGGTTGAAGTGTGTAACATTCCTAAGCTTATCTCTCCTCATGCATGTCTGCCCTGTCCTCTGGAGGCAAATGGTGCAAGGCATAAGCTTATCTTGGGGGGGGGGGTGCTATGGTATTCATGCCATAAAACTTCGCTGTTGCAGAAAGCACACAGGTTTTCCCTCTGTCCCACCCAACTCTTGGTCAAAGAGCCCACCAAAACTGTATATTAAAGTGCTTAAAACCCCTGAAATAAATGAGTTTTGCTCGCTGATACAACTCCTGGATCTTTCTTTGGATCCATTTGGGTTCATTTGCTGTCCTGGGGACTGTCCTCTGGTCCCTCCCATTTCCCTCCTTGCAGCCCCAGTAGTCATGCCACAGCAGTCATGACTGCCATACCTAGGGCAGCTAGGCTGGTGACCTGGGAGGCAAGAACCTCATGACATGGAAGAAGCCAACACCTGGAGAAAACTGATTCTCCCCTGCTCTGCATCCATTGATTGCCTGTATTTCTTCATCTTGAGGGGGGAACCTCATAATATACCCACCCCTGCCATGCCACCTTGGAATGCCAACTGGTTTTGTTGTTATGCTGGGCTCATAGACTATCATACTGTAGAGACCCCAATGGTGTCTCTTCCCTATCATGTCTAGAATACATTGGCTAGTGGCCCATGAATTGTCCCTCTGGCTCCTACATTCTTTCCACCTCCTCTTCTGTAATGTTCCCTGAGCCTTGAGTGTAGAGATCACATTGTAAATGTGTCATTTAGGCCTGGGCACCTCACAGTTACCTTTTCTCTGTATTTGACCCATTGTAGAAATTTGTAATAGTCTCCATATGCTGCAAAAAGAAGCTTCTTCAATGAATGGTGAGAGATACACTTGTCTGTAAATACAAGGATAGATTTATTTAGAAAACAGTAAAAGTTATGCTGGTTTAGGGAAGTGACAGAATTAAGTTTTTCTCTAGGAAGAGGTAGGGTATATCTTATGTGAATGAACTTTTGCACGAGAGTGTGGCAGAGTAAGACAGCAGCAGGAGTGTCAGTTCAGGGAGCATAACAGATGGAAAGGCTGTATGAGACTGAAGGTCACTTTTAAGAGGTCAGCTCTGAGAATGGAGTCTTCATAAACTTGTTTAGAAGAATGTGTACTTGCTTTGGTAGCTCTGTTGGAGGAAGATGCTGGGGGATGGGACTGTATTTTCAAAGCCATCAGGTGCTGGAAATAGAGACATATGAGGTGCTAATTGGAAAGTGAGGCAAGGGCATCCAGGTTGAAGCTGGAGGTAGGCAAGGAGAGATTAACTCTCTAGAGCCCAAGGCAAGAGGCTGTCACAGCCCCAGAACTGGTTGGAGCTGGACAGAAACTTGCTATCACCAGTGTGAAAAAGACCTAGGGCAAAGAAAGGAAGAAGATAACACAAGAGCCACGCCCTCAGACAGACAGCAGGTGGGTGGCCAGCCAGCATGCTTGGAGAGGAAGCTAGCTTTGTAATATCTTTGATAGTTTCTGCTTTTGTCTTGTGTCCAACATGAGCTCTGATATTCATTCAGACATGGGCAGGTGATCTACACAGAGAGAGAACTGTTTTAAAAATTCTGTTTCTAAAGGAAAAGTAGGCAGAATGTGCTGTGTACTGTCAGTAATGGCAGCTTGCTGGTTCCCAGAGAGGCCAGGAGCATCTTGGTGTTAACCACTCACTCTGCCCCTATGAAACTTCAGGTGGTTAATAAATAACAAATATCTTAAGAAAATCACCACCTGTCATCCACAATTGTGATGTTCAACAGAAGATGAGGGCCTAAAGCCGCTTTCTTTAATATCGAATAATTATGGGAACATGAAAGGGACATGGTAGGTAAAGAAAGCCCTTAGCCTGGAATCCAGTTGAAGTTCCTGGCTAGCTTAGAGTCAAGCATTTCAGTACAATTAACATTTGCTGTGAATGTTGCCTACATAGAGACAATATTCCTTGTGTATAGAGATGTTTCAAGCTGAAATATTAAATTGTAATGACCGTACTTAACATCCAAGTGTATATACTCCCGAGTTTGACCTTCCTTCCTCCCAGCTGCAGACTGCAATTTTCTGGGACTCTCACAAACTATAAACTTTGCTTACAATAATACATGTCTTAGCACCTTATGACCCAATATAGTAAAGATTCTTTCAATGTTTGTAATGTATGTGTTATCTTATCAGCTTGAATCCTGTGTGATATATCTTAGAAACCATCTCAATCTTATTTACTGAAAAAGTCAAAAGAAAGAAAAAGAAGGTGGCTCCTTAGGAACTTTTTGTACAGTGTAATTTCAAAAGCCGTTGCTGGGGCTGGAGAGATGGTTCAGTAGTCAAGAGCACTGGCTGTTCTTGCAGAAGATCCAGGTTCGATTCCCAGCACCCACATGGCAGCTAATGACTGTCCATAACTCCACTTCTAGGGGATCCGAAGCCTTCTTCTGTCTTCCTCAGGGAATGCATGACACGGGCACAGTTACATACATGCAGGCAATAGACGAATACATATTAAAAATAAAAATAATATTTTTAAAAAGCTGTCGCTAAGACCCTTAAGTGAAAATCTCTCCTGAGAAGCACACCAACACTTGGGTGTGTGCCATTCTTTCTCTAAGTACCCCATCTCTTGGAGGCAGAATAGAAAGAAAAATCTTAGAGACATGAAAAGGGGAGCAGAGTCCTCACCTGGGAGTCGGTCGGAAGACTCTTGCCAACAGAGAATCAAGAAATCCAGCAAAATTAACAGTGGCTTAAGGTATTTGTGCCTCCCATCCATAAATCTGTGATTTTTCTAGGAATCTCATCAGTTCCCACATATACCATTGATTGTGACTCTCAAGTTACATCTCAAAGGGCTGTAACCTTTTCTTCTTTTTTCCTCTAGTTTAGATAAGTGAGATAATAGGTGGCAGTGGGTATGGCTTGGATGAGATTACATACAATCTGATAAAATAAAGCCATGGGCAAGGGGTTAAAATGCTCTTACTTGTTGATGTAAAACACAAATGTACCTCAAGGAACATTTGTCAAATGTGCAGGACCATTTACCCAGGAACCCAGGACTAGGTTATTCAAAGTTCTATGTTCTAACATGTTAGTACAATCCAAAAGTTTTCACTTGTTTGTCACAGGATGTTAGGGCAGACACACAAAAAAAGGAGGAGCTGGAGATATGGCTCAATGGTTAGGAGTGCTTATTGTTCTTGCTTAGGACCCAGAGTGTTCAGCTCCAACATGATGGCTCCCAATTGCCTGTAACTCCAATTCCAGGGGACTTGCTACCCTCTTCTGGCCTCTACAGGTCCTGCACACATATGGTGCCCATAAACTCACACATAAACACATACACATAAAAAAAGTCTTAAAATGTAGCCCAAGATAAATTGCAATTACATTCTGGACTTGCAACATTCCAACCTCTCCATAGTCCTTGAGGTTCTAATCAATTAATCAGCCTTGTAGAAGGTTTATTAGAAGCTGCTCTTCTATGGGCTGGAGAGATGGCCTAGTGGTTAAGAGCACTGACTGCTCTTGCAGAGGACCCAGGTTTGATCCCCAGCACCCACATGGTGGCTGAGAACCATCTTTAACTCCAGTTCCAGGGGAATCTGACACTCTCTTCTGACTTCCGTGGCATTGCACGACACAGGTGCACAAACCTACATGCAGACAGTACATTCATACACATAAAAAATAAATTAATTAATTAAAATAAATTAAAAATGTATATAAAAAAGAAGCTGTCCTTCTCTGCAGGAACTTTCCATTTACCTACTATAAGTGGGATTTCTGGTAAGATTATTAGAAAATTGTAGTTTTATAGCTGGGAAATGGAAAGAAAGCCATATACACTTGGGCCTTAAGCATGATTCACTGCTATATTAACATTATTATCTGAAAATCTCTATATAAAAGAAACATCATCTTTATGTCTTCAATTGGGCTGTATTGATTCTCAGGTGGCAAGAGGCTTCAAACAGACTCCAGAGGGAGGAGCATTTTTCTCTTTCCATGTCCCCATAATTTTCAGGTTTTTTTTCTTTTTATTTATTTATTATTTATTATTTTTTATTTTTAAGGGATTCTACAATATAATGACACAGTTGTTTGCAGATAACATTGATGTTACTCAGTATGTCATACAATTAGGTAATTGGTACATTTTGCAAGTATCTATGTCCAAATTTTGAACAACCCAAGGTTCCCATAGTCCAGTTGGAGAAGCTTGTATGCACAGGCATGTTGATCAGTTAGGAGTCCAGACTATATTCTGTAGTCCCTCAATGATTCACCCCTATCTCTCTGCAGCCCTTACAATCTACCCACGCCTTCCTCTTCGCAGTTTGTTCCCTGGGCTTTGGGAAAGGGGCACAAGTGGATGAGAAGAAAACAGTTCTAATTCTTTGGAGTTGTCATTTTGGATTCCAGTCTGTTCAGGTTGTTTCCCTCATGGGTTGACAGCTTTTCAAAGTGATACCCTTTTTAGTCATACTAACAAAGCACATGCTATTTGGGATGTACAGGCATCTTAAGCCAAGGTACTTAATTATTATGCATGCTAAGCTGTGAGCATGACACAGATGCTTGGATGGATGGTATGCTAATCCGCAAATTATGGTTTCTCTATAAAGGGATGCAAGTTTCTCTTATTGTGGGCTTATAACATCTCCTAACACTAGAGGACATAAGCTTGTGGCATCCACTGTGAGTTATTTCTCCAAGGGAAGAGCTAATAGCCAATTAGAATTTGGGATATATATAGACACTTGGCTGCGACTGTTGCACAGTATCTCCAGGCCTGCTGCAGAGGTGACCTGAATATTGGAAACGGAGGAGACTTGTTTGTCTCGGGGAGACCAATGGTTTGCTGTATTGCTTTAGTGGCCTTTGTAATGCTCTCTGGCATTTAGAGGCCAGTTGTATGCTAGCAAGTGACGTCTATAACATTTTTCATGCCTACATCTGGTTCCTCGAACACGGGATTACTGACTTTCTCCTTGCAGATATACCACTTATAGGCTAAAGGTCTTTATAATTTGGGAGGGCGGGTTTGAGTCCCCTAAGCCAACATCCCCTAGGCAGAATAATTCCATTGCTGATGTCAGATTCCCTGTAATAATAATATTTTTTGCTTAATTACACAACTTATAAACACTTTACTATTGAATTTGGCTCTAGATTGAGAAATATCCTTTCACAGTTCCTGTTCCTATGACTATCAGTCATTTAAAAAAGGATAGTTATATGCCCGTTTCATAGGAAATTACCACTGTAACAATTTGCTCTAGTTTACAGTTAGGGGTGGTTTCATTAGCCATCATGTTTTTTCTTTTTCCTATAAAGGGGAAAGAGGTAGGAAGGTTTTCTCAGTAATCTTGGAAGGTAAACTTCATTAGGGCCCATTATAAACAGTTACCCATTATTATTCCGAGAGATGCTCAGTGGTGCCTGTGATCAGGCAGTCTGAAGGTTCCTCTTTCCTTAATATTCAGATGGGTCAACCTCTCTGCTGGCATTTCCCAGTCCATCCTGCACAGCCATGAGTTGTATGTTTTCAGGCATTTAGATTGGTGATTTTACCTGTGGGAACATAAAATTCTCCAC
>VZQC01014015.1:666370-678958 GCA_009823505.1 Rhizomys pruinosus | reverse complement strand
TTTTTTTTTGTCTTTTTAGGACAGGGTTCGCCTGAGCTCCAGCTGGCCTGGAACTCTCTATGTAGACCAGGCTGGCTTTGAATTCACAGAGCTCCACCTGCTTCTGCCTCCAGAGTGCTGTGATTAAAGGTGTGTGCCACCACGCCTAGTTCCTTAGAGAATTCTTAAGATGTGCCAGATCCCTGGCAAGTTGTTCGCTGTTTCCTATGCCTGCTTGAAGATGTGAGCCTCTACTTTCTGCTCCTGCTTTGGCTACCTTGTAATGGGATAATTCCATCAGAGAAGACCACTCAGACACAAAATGTTGCCAAAGGAATGTCTTTAGTTAGGTGATGACTATACACCAGACATTCAGTCTCAGGTGTGTAACCAGGAACTGTGCTTGGGAGGGGGGAAAGTTTAAGTTCCCAAGCTTAGGGGTGGAAAGCTCCTATAACAGTTCCTATTTTCTAAAAGCAAGCTAAGCATAAAATACAGAAACCATGAATCTGGGCTAGCAGAACAAGCTTCCAAGCAACCAGGTACATGCTGATCTGTTCTCAACTCCTGCCCTAGTTTAGTTGTCCACACTTTGAGTTAAGTTTTAACTATTGGACTCAGTTGGGGCTCATAATATGGTTTATCTATGAGCAGTCTTGAGGTACCTCACCACAACCTCTTGCCACCATGCCTCCCTTCCATGATAGACTGATTCCTTTGGACCCTTAAGCCCCCCCAAAGCTCTTCCTTCCATAAGTTCTCTTGGTCATGGTGTTTTATCACAGCAACGGCAAAGTAACTAAGACACCTTCCCTTACCCCATCTCTTTCCCCTACTGATTGTCTTGTTCACCCTTCCTCCATCCACATTCCCACCATCCTTTCCTCACACTCACCTCAGGCACACTTCTCTATTTTATCTATGCTTGCCCACATGTTCCATTGGGTGAGAAGTGGCCAGCTGGGATGGCCCCACCTGAGTTCATGTCCCCTTCTTCCAAGTAAAACAAAAGCATGGGTCCTTCTCAGAGAATCCCCTCCATTTCAGGAGATGGTTTGTCCATTTAACCCAGGTGTACCAATTAAGCTGGCATGATACTTAATATCCTTACATCCATTCTTACCCCAGATGAGAAAGACCACAATTGGCAGGTGGCTAGAACCCATGGGGCATAGATCATCTCTATGACCTTGATGATCATGCCCCATGGCTGAGGCAGCTGCCCCACTCTAGAGCCAATTGGAATTACCAACCTAATGGGATGGCCCTGGGGGCTTCCACCTTATGGTCACCAGCCTCACTGAAGGGATTCAGAAGAACACCCATATATGTCAATTATTACAAGGTTAGAGAAGTTACCCAAGGCCCCCGAGGAAAATTCCATTTCATTCTTGGCCAGACTATGCAGACTGTCACCAAATATACTAATTTGGGCATTGTGCCAACTGATACCCTCTTCCTTCATGTCCAATTCATTAGTTAATAAGCTTCAGATATTAGGTACAAACTTCGACCATTGGAAAAGGGACCTGAGACTCCCCAGAAGGGCCTTTCAGATGTGGCCTTTAGGGTTTTTAATAACAGAGAGGATGAAGCAAAGAAAGAAAAGGAAAGGGATAGAGACAGGCTCACGGGGAGCAGGAGAGAGAGAACGAAACCCAGTTCTAGCTTTTGGCCTCTGTTTTACAAAACTGGCTTGTGCTCCCATGACCTTCCACCACAAAGACAACATCTCAGGGATTCCACCCCCCCTCCACACCAGGCCTTGCTTCAGATGCAACCAAAGGGGTCATTGGGCTAAAGCCTGCCCTGATCCTGGACCCCCAAATAAGGCCTGTCTGGTCTGTGGGAAATGGGGACACTGGACTACTGCAGGGACACTCTGGTACCTCTCCTGGCTCCCATTCCCCAGTAAACTCTATCAATTGCTTCAATGAAGGGGTCCAGGTTCATAGCGCCCAGTCAGGCCTTCACCCAACTCCTCCTGCTGAACTCCTGGTGTTTGGGATGGTGGCTGGGTGTGAGGTTTTTTTTCATCCTGAACAAACTCCTGGTGCTTGGGATGGTGGCTGGGTGTAAGTTTTTTTTCATCCTGAACACTGGTATATTCTCTCCTCATAGGGTGGAAAGGGTGAACAGAACCTTCTTCCATAACAATTACAAGAGTCTTGGGAGTCCCCCTGAATCCTAGATTCATCTCTCCCATCCCTCTCCTCTTTGCTCCTCTCAGCAAATTCCCGTCCCTCCTTTGCTTTCCCCAACCCACATCCTGCCCCGCTTCTCAAAAGCTGATCTGCACTGTGGCAGCCTAAAGCAAGGGTTTTTGTGTGTTTGTCTGCCCCANCCTCTAAGGTCTGTTTCTGGGGTCACCTCCAAGGGGATCCCATTGTACCTATCTCCTACAGGGTTGGTAGAGCTTGGTGTGGAATTATCCTGCACCTTTCCCATGTTGTCCCTTCGTCGTGTCCCTGGCATGTGGATTTCCATTTTGTGATTCAAATCACAAATGCCTTTTCAGTGTGTTGAAGGCTGAAAGCTTGTTTTGTTTTGCTTAACTCCTTCTTATGCTTTTTTTTTTTTCTTCCTCTCCCTCTCCTTGTTTATGGAGTGTTGACTTGTCTAGGTTTTCAGGCTTTTACTTTTGTTTATAGATTGGATATTGGAAGTCTAAGTCACTCTTCCTGTCCTGTTCTGAGGGGGAGGGGGGAGATGCCTGGCTTAGCCCACGACGCGGCACCTGAGTCAGGCACCAGAGTCAAACCCAAGCTCAGGACCCCTTCCGGCTGCGAGGGGGGAAGGGCGACCTGCCGGGCTTAGGGCTCCAACCTAGCCCCGGCCAGCCACCAGGCCCTCTGCCACAGACCAGAAAATCAATTGTCCAGCACCACAAAAGTCACTCTGTCCTAAGCTTTTACCTGCCTGGAGCTGTGTCGGGCTGCTCCAAGTGTTCCTATCAGGTCTGGAACCTGAGTCTGAACACACGACACGACTGCGGTACCTGAGTCAGGCACCAGAGTCAGACCCAAGCTCAGGACCCCTTCTGGCTGTGAGGGGGGAAGGGCGACCCACCGGGCTTAGGGCTCCAACCTAGCCCCCGCCAGCTACCAGGCCCTCTGCAATTTTCAGTTTTATAAATCCTGCCTCAGCCCAAGTGAAGATCTCTGGAAAGAATGTCCTGCGCTGCTACAGGCTGCAGTGTGGAGCTGTGTCTCTGTCTCTCATTGCTGCTCACAAAGTCAAGGCCATGGCATTAGAACGGGACTCCAGTGTTCCCTCATGAAATTCATTGCTTTAGCAAGTGACACAGCAAAGCAGCAGGATTGCAAGCACCTAGGAAAGAGTGTAGTACAAATAGATGGAAATGTGCACTGACATATTGTTACCAATGCATCTGTTACTTTTGGTTTCAGGAGGAAATTCAAACAGAGGCATCAATGTGATCCCTAGGAGCATTTACTTAATAGGATCCAGTCAGTATTTCTAATGAGCATATAATATTTTATATTTATATGGCGGGCTGTTCCCAGAAGTCTGTCAGGACAAATTATATACAGAAATCTGCTGTAGATCACATTTTGTCCCCAGTTTAGTGGGGCAAAATTTTAATGGATGTTAGCCTTATCTTCTATAACAAATACATGTTTTGTGTATGTGCATATATGTGTGCATGTGTGTGTGTGTATGCAGATACACGTAGAAATCAGAGATCAATATTTATTGTATTTCTCTATTACTCTTTACCTTATTATTTTGAGATTCTCACTGAACTTGGAACTCGATTCAGCTACACTGGCTGGCCAGCAAGCCCAAAGGATCTCTCTGTGTGTACCTACTCAGCACTGGAATTATAGGTACACAGCACTGCACCCAATTTGTGTGTGTGTGTGTGTGTGTGTGTGTTTTGTATATGCTTGTAGCCCATGTATGTGAGTGTGTGGATATGCACGCCCATGTGCATAATATGGAGGACAGGGTGTGGCATGTTGGTTGTCTTCCAATGTTACTCTCTACCTTATTGCTTTGAGACAGGTCTCACTCCGGAAGCTCACTGTTTTGACGAGGCTGGCTGGCTGGGGAGCCTTTTGGATCTACTAGTCTTTACCCTCCAAAGTTGGGGTCATGGGCATATGCAGCCATACTGGGTTTTTTATGTGGGTACAGGAGATTTGAACTCTGGGTATCAAGCTTGCAGAGCAAGTGATCTTATCCTCATCTCCATCTCCTCGGTCACCCAGCTTTTTTACATCTATTCCAGGGATCTTCATGTTTGGTGGCAAGAGTTTCATTGGCTAAGTCATTTTTCTAGCTCTCTCACAGTTATGTTTTACACATCATTCATTACTTCAGAGATGAACTTAGCTCCTGTCTATGTGCTCAACATTTTTTAATTAATAGAGAATCCAAAAATCACAAGGTTTATGTGCCATACAGTGAATTTAAAATGCCATTTGTGGGGCTGGAGAGATGGCCTAGTGGTTAAGAGCACCGACTGCCCTTATAGAGGACCCGGGTTCGATCCCCAGCACCCACATGGTGGCTGGGGAGAGAACCATCTGAAACTCCAATTCCAGGAGAATTCCAGTTCCAGGGGAATCTGACACCCTCTTCTGATCTCCGAGGCATTGCACGACACAGGTGCACAAACCTGCATGCAGACGGTACATTCATACACATACAGAAATAAAAAAATAAAAAAAAAAGCCATTTGTTGGGGCCTGGAGAGATGGCTCAGGATTCAGAACACTAACTATACTTGCAGAGGACCTAGGTTCATTTCCCAGCACCCACATGATGGCTAACAACTTTCCATGGCTCCAGTTCCAGGGGAGCTGACACCATTATGCGTCTGAGGGCATTTCATATGTATGGTGCATCTATATGAGTGCAGGCAAAATGCTCACACACATAAAATTTTAAAATGCCATTTGTCAGTCAGGAAAGGTAGAAGTCCTCTGTCCCATACTCTTACAATGGCTTATAGTACCAAATGTGGGTTCTCTCCTATTAAACATGTCTTAAATCCAATTGGAAACCTATTGATTGTACCTGAAAGTCGTGCCATTACTGCACCAGTGAGCACAGTTTGCCTGACACGTTGGCACTGTAGTTCATAGCCATTCATGACTGTTGGTGATAGTCTTCTTGCAGCAGCTCACAGGGTGCCTTCTAGCACTATGAAAGCCAGCCTACAGGGAGGGAACTTCCAGTTCAGCCCCAACATGATTTCTCTATGACTTGCAGCCAAAGTCTGTGCTTTATTCAAGGATTTACAATCTAGTGCTTGAATGCAACTAACATCTGTAGTAAAAGCCTTTATGGTTTGGGGGACCTCTGGGGTCTCTTTGGACAGCTACTGCTGGATGAGGTAAACTGCCCCTGGTCCTAGGATTTTTCACTTAACACTTTTTTCCTTGGAAGATCTTCCCCCACTCATGCAGTGTGCCTTCTTTTAAGATCCTTAACTGCTGTCTTTACTGTTCTTCCAGATGCTTGTACTAATCTCTAAGATACTCAAAATTTAGCCTTAGGCAAAGAAACATTTTTTTTTTACAGAGTATGGGCAGGTTCTCTGAAGGCCCACTTGTCATCCTCTAAATAAGTGCCAGTTGGTTGTGCATGGCTAAGGGGATACTAAAGAAACATTAACAGGTCCAATACAGTATGAAAAGACTTCGTTGCTTCTATTATTTGTTTCACTAAAAGAGCAATATTGGTTATAGTGGCATGGACTGGGGATACTACATCATCTATCCCTCCATAATCCATGGACATTTTCCACGAGCCACCTGGCCTCTTCATCCTGGTATGCTGAAGCTGTCTCAGGGCTTGTGTTGCTTGGCCTGGATCAGGCCCAAGGGCTGCACATTTGCTTGCCATACAGAAGCAGGCTCCTTGATTCTGACAGGCTCTGAGACAGTATTCTGGACCTTGTCTTACCACTGGCCACACTTAGATGTTGAAAGGGGCCCAGGCTAGGTGAACAAACCCATTCCTAGTACTCTTTACATCACATGCAGTAGGGGGATAACTGCCCACACCTAGGATAAGTTTAATCTTTTCCACCTGAATTGTCTTGGCATTTATGTTTCCCATGAACAGCCGCTCAGTCTTTAAAGCCTTCCAAAAGCTCATTAGCTTTCCATTATTTTTTTTTCCCCAGGACCTCCATCTCAACATGAAACTTGCCACATTTGTCCTTGAGTGGCCTGGATGGATTGCTTTCTCTGCTTTGCCCTTCTTTCATCCCTTTCTCTATTGCTTTTGCACTTTACAAACAGATCTGCTAGAGCTTCTCCTGAATAAAGGTCATGTGCCACATGAGACTCAGCAAAGTCACTAAAACCCCATTTCAGTCACAAGGTCCCGGTTGAAATCTCTTCCACAAGTCTCTGGCAAACACAGTCCTGTCTGTCCCAGTGTACTGAGCATCAAATATCATGTCTAACATACCCAATTTCCTCGGTAATGCCCATTCCTTCTCTATAAGCTTCCAGTCTTTGGAGCTTGGTGACAAGCACTTGGCCAGTTTATTTCCCTCCTCTGCTTCTTCCTTTTGCTACCCTGCAGGATGGGAGTGAGGCAGGAAGACAAGAGGACCCTCTTAACCCCTCCCCCCCAGCAGCCTGTGTGGTTTTGGTTCAGCCTCTGGGACACCTGGGTATCTCCTCTATTTGAGTAGTGGGCAGTGACTCCGGCCCCCAGGCTTTTCACTCTAGGCTTTAACCACCAGAGCCCTCAGCACTTGGCAGTTACTGTAATTCTCCACTGCTGTTAGCAGTGAGCAGCAACAGGTGGTGCCTCCTGCCCTTACAGCTTTCATGCAGGCCTTGCATGCTAGGACCCTAGCCCCACAATGACAAGTATAGTTGTCAGGCCCAGGGGGTGAGGATCCCCAGCACTTTCTGGTGCTGATGATATAGTTCTTAGGCTTAAGGTGTCTGTGAACCTTGGCTCTTAGGACTGTCAATTCTCTGGAACTCTTCCAGAAACCTTCGGTTTCTCCTCTTCAACTCTTCAGAGCCTGTTGTCCTCTCTGCTCATGTTGTTTCTGTACTGATCACTCTCCAGAACTTAGCTGCTCTCATGATGCTGCTGCTATTGTTGCTGTCACCAGGGTAGATGGGCTACTGTCTCTGCTGCCACTGACTTCACAGCTGCTATCTCTGGGTTACAGCTCAGCTTGCTCTACTAGTGAACTCAAAATCAGGCAAGAAAAAAAAAAAAACACTTGAGAGAAGACTATTATTGGGCCTAATGCTGCAACCCCAGGGGCAGCGTTTGCTGCAACCCCAGGGACATCGTAGGAAAGAATCTCCTGGCTGGTACACAATGTGGAGCAAATACCCAGAAAAGAAGTGTGGCAGGGGCATCTACAGTCCATCATGCAAATTAAGGACTATGTATACTTGTCAGAGGCCTTTGGCTGGGCTGCCAAGGACTTTAGCCTTATCCCTTTTTTGCTCTGGACTGGGTGGAGATGGCTGCAGGGTTATTCAGAAGTTAGAAGAACTTGTGATGACAAAAAGTCCTATGCAAGTGGTTTAAAACAGTTTTAGCTGTGTCTGTGCCCTAAGGATGTGAAGTTGTGTTTCAGCAGTGAGCAGCTGTGCTTGCTGTGTAAAATAGAAATACATTTAAAATAGTCTACATTTTAAGAGGTCAAGAGTAAAACTAAAGAAAAATGATTGAGCCAGCCTGGTGGCACATGCCTTTAATCCCAGCCCTTGGGAGGCAGAGGCAGGAGGATCTCTGTGTGTTCAAGGCCAGCCTGGTCTACATAGAGAGTTTCAGGCCAGTTGGGGTTATAGGGAGACCCTGTCTCAAAAAGACAAAGAGAAGAAAAGAAAAAAAAAAGACTAGAAATTATCCCAAGAACATGTACAGATGAAGATCTAAAACTTGGAGTAAGAGCATGAATATTTAATTTTCTTTCTCTTTTTCCTTTTTCTTTTCTTTTGGAGATAGGGTCTCATGTATCCCTGCCCTTGAACCTGCTATGTAGTCAACAAGGATGACCTTCAACTTCTAATTATTCTGCCTCTGCCTCTCAAGAGCTGGGATTACAGGTATGTGCCACCACACTAGACTTAAGTCACATAAATATTTCTTGCTTAAATGTGTTGCCTAACACTGGAAGCTAGAGTTCTTCTGGATTATGTTGAGGGGGAGGGGAGAGCAGGTCTGTGTGGCAGTTGTGTCCAGACAAGTTGGGGACATATCAGGGCTCCTATGTGATTTCAGAGCTCTGGCTCGATGGGGACCAATGAGGGCTGGGGAGCCATACAGGAGCCTCTGTCCAGCCTCCAACCTGCTCTGCCTTTCCAATATCACCCCATCCTGCTCAGCTCCTCTGTTCCCCAAGACTCATTCAGAGAAGCCCACAATACTTTTTGGGAAGAACACAGCATTCATGTTTGAGATGTGCATAGGTATCCTTGACGATAGCAGGGGGATAAGCAAAGATAGCCTATTTCCTGAAGGCTTCTCAGGGATTGTTAGTCATGTGTGTCTGGGGGGGTGAGGGTTTCACCAGACAGCTGTCCTTCTGAGTGGAAGAGTTTCTTCTACAGGGGACTGGCTGTTCCCACATGCACTTCATTTGTGCTTGACTGGCCTCTGTACACAGAGACAGCCGTGAAACTTTCTCCATGACCTCTTCATGTTTGATTCAGATGCTTCTAATTGTGTGGATTTGGAGGAATTTATAGTGGTGCATTGTTATGGCCTGTCCCAGGGATGCAGACTGAGCATACTGTTAGGGACTAAATAAATAGAGTCACTAAGAAGCAATAAAGATGTCCTGAGACAAAGGCCTCAGTGTTCCCCCTCTATTCAACAGGGTTCTCTTTCTGGCCAACTAGTCCATACCAGTTCAAATAAGGCTGACATCTCATCATTAGAAATTATAAGCCTATCAGACTTCTCTTTATTAAAGATGACCAATCCAAAATTAGGGGAGGGGAACCCCTAAAGATATTAAGATCATAGATCCTCCCCAGGAGGGTTGGATTTTAGTTTTCTGGGTCCCCTCTAAAGTTGTGTAGAGCTTCTCTTTGTGAATGCATAGTTATATGTGAATCTTCATCTTTCAATAAAAAGCTTGTTGCTCTTAGCTTGTTTGAGATTTTTCCTGAATTTTAGCTCCTTAATTGGCTGAGATAACGAAGCAAACAGTACCTCTAGGCTGTAAATGATAACTGCTTCTGTACCATTTGGGGGCTTGTCTGGGATTTCTGTGGCCATATCACCATTTATTAAAAGTCAGTACTTGCCAAGCTAAATCTGAGAAGAACCAGGGAGTCCATGAATGGGGAAGGACGGCCAAAAGTAATGTGAACCCCCAGGCTGATAACATCACCTTCTTCTCTCTACTCAGGATAACTCTCCTTCTGACTTTATGGCAGGACTCCAGACTTTCTGAGATTGATGCCTAGCTTCTGGCTATAGGAGACTACAAACTTCACTCCTGATCCTGCTAATTATCCGCAGCTGGAAATATAGGACAGCCCTCACTATAGCTTACATGGGGAGACCTGGCCTAGGGGCGGCCATTAGTTGGCCTACCCTCTCAGCTTTTAACCCTTCTAGCCCATAACCCTTTGATTGTTTAAAAAGTAGCATCAGTTATAATGTATAAAAGTTCTTGTAAGCTAGTTGAACAACTTGTTGACCAAACAGCTGTGTTAGCACTACTGTTAAAAAGAAATAAGTAATATTAAGTTTAACTCTCTGCTTTCCCTTCCTTGCTACAGGATTGACCCTTCTTTCCCTCTTTACTGGGATTCTCTCAGAAAACCTGGGAGTCTTTGGATTAGGTTTGGAAAAAGGAAAAAAAAAAAAAGACAAGGGGCTTCGAGTCCATCCCCACACCATAATGGTGGGCACTAGGCCTTCTAAGTTAATAAAGCCACACCTAAGACTACTAAGGTTTTAAATCAGGAGTAGGTATTTTTAAGAAACTGTTTTTGTTTAAAGAAGGTTAAATTCCAGCTACTGGAAACACACCAAGCTCTGGATGGGACATGTGCTTCCAGATGGAGTCACAGTTACAATCAGTGGTAAGATATGGATTATCCTTCCTTGAGTTGAGACCATGGAATTCCTTCCTCTGTTTCTTTGCTTTTCTATTTCAGGACCTACATACCTGAGGGTAATTTCTTTTTCTTTTCTTTTCTTTCTTTTTTTTTTTTTTTGTCTATTCGAGACAGGGTCTCCCTGTAGTCCCAGCTGTCCTGGAACTCACTCTGTAGACCAGGCTGGCCTTGAACTCACAAAGATCCACCTGCCTCTGCCTCCCAAGTGCTAGGATTAAAGGTGTGCACCACCACACCTGGCAGGGTAATTTCTAAATCTAACTGAATGTACTTAAAAAAAGAAAAAGAAAAAGAAAAAGGGATGGCTTAATGTGTGAGATTCATGAACCTCCTGGTTGGGGGAGGGGTTGGGATCATTTTACATTGGAGCTTTGCTTACCACAGGCAAAAAGTAACTATGTGACCTGGCTGCCATCCTGGGTAATGATATCCTCACTAGAGGGAAGCCATGTGACTTGGTCACCATTTTGGTTAGTGATATCAGTCACCACTGAGACCTTAGGGGATCACTGATGAAGGAAAATGACAAATGACTGAAGGAACTGACCATCTACCCATCCTGCCTCCACACCTCAGGAGTGACACACATCTGTCTCTAACCTAGACATCTAGGTCCTTGCTAAAGCCTCCTGGAAGATCTGGCTTCTTACCAGGAAGTCACTTGTTCCTCTCTCAGAGCTCCGCATCTCCCCTTTCCAGATTCCAAGAGGGAGTAGACCACCACCCAAGAAGGCACAACCCACCTTCTGGGATTCCAGGAAGGCAGGCCCCCTTTCTGGGATTTTCCGGACCTACCTATAAATCCCAGCCCTCCTCCAACCCTGACACATTCCTCCATTCCTGAGGGAAGGCTGCCATCTGCATCTGTTGAGGTCAGATTTGATTCCTACTACTTTCTCCTCACCTTTTCATCTCAAATTCTTTTTTTTTTTTTTTTTTTTTTTTTNTCAAGACAGGGTTTCCCTGTAGCCCCAGCTGTCCTGGAACTCACTGTGTAGACCAGGCTGGCCTTGAACTCACAAAGATCTGCCTGCCTCTGCCTCCCAAGTGCTAGGATTAAAGGCATGCGCCACCAGGCCGGCTTCATCTCAGATTCTAACATTTGGTGCTGAAACTCAGGAAAGGTTCTAGGGTCCCAAGTCCTGGCCCTTCCCTTTCAGAGACCTTTCTTATAACTTTCTTTTGAAACCCATCCTGCTGGGAGTGTGACTATCCTCCAAGCTTACTATATTAGACTAAGCCTCCAAATGTGACCTGTACTCCAAAGTTGTGACATTCCCTTTTGAGGCCTTTGGCTTTGGCTTTGTGATTGGTGCAAGCCCCATTCAGGGGTTTTATTGGGCCACATAAACACAGTTTTGGTTCTTTCCTCTCATATCCTCCCTCTCTCTTTCCTTCATCTATCCATCTGTCCTTCAGAACAGAGGCTCCTCACCATTTGTTTCTGGTCACACTCACGTACTGTCTGCCTGGGTAAGATAAACTAGGACTTGATCTGGAGGGACCCCAGATTTCTGCCCTCTCAGAACTTGGGAAGTACCCCCTCTAGCCTTTGTCTTGGTATCTTCTTTCCAGAATCTTCACAAAGTTGGGACATTCCCTTTTAAAGATAAGAACTCTCCACTGACTGTTCTCCAGCCCTGAGTGACGACCCAGGTGATGAGAGCCATCTCCTCTAAACCATATTCTGTCCTAAAAAATCACCCCTGAAATGGGCTCCGAGTTATCTATCCCCAAAGACACCCTAGCCGAAATCAAATTTTAAAACCTTCTCATTGGGAAACCTCAAGCCCACCATTCTCCTTAAACTCTCAGCCCAAATCTGGCCTCAATGCCAACCAATTGGACAATGGCCACAGATGGCCTGAATTCAGCAATTTCCATGTCAATATCCTAACTGATTTGAATAACTACATCTGATGAAATAAGTAGACTGAGGTCTCCTATGTTCAGGATCCAGGCTTTTTTATCCTCTAAGCTCACCCCTGTCTTTGCAAATCCTGCTCTGCTTATTAGATCCTTCTCCTTCAGTAGCCTGCTGCCAAACATGAGCAGATTTGAGGGAAAGCCCTTGGTCCTGTCTCCCTCTTCTACTTTTTCTGTTTCTGACACAGCTGATGAACCTCCTCCTTATGGCCTTCTGAATCCTCCAAATCCTCCCTTCTTGTCTCTTCCTCCGAACCCACCCCACTATCCTTGACCCATTGCCAGCCCTTCCCTCAACCACATCTCCTTCTAATCTCACTCCCAGATACCTCTCCTTATTCCCTTCGTGGGGACTTGGATGAGAATGTCCCTCACAGGCTCCAATTATTTGGACATTTTGTCCCCAGTTGGTGGTACTGTTTTGGGAGGTCTTAGAAGCTGTGACCATGCTGGAAGAAGCACATAACTGGGGGCAGGCTTAGGCTTAGAGAGTTCTTTTCCTTTTTTTTTTTTTTTTTTTTTTTTTTTTTTGGTGTGCTTTTTTTTTTTTTTTTTTTTTTTTTTTCACATTAATTTATTTTTATTTTTT
>VZQC01014015.1:492823-666090 GCA_009823505.1 Rhizomys pruinosus | reverse complement strand
CAGTCTCAGGTGTGTAACCAGGAACTGTGCTTGGGAGGGGGGAAAGTTTAAGTTCCCAAGCTTAGGGGTGGAAAGCTCCTATAACAGTTCCTATTTTCTAAAAGCAAGCTAAGCATAAAATACAGAAACCATGAATCTGGGCTAGCAGAACAAGCTTCCAAGCAACCAGGTACATGCTGATCTGTTCTCAACTCCTGCCCTAGTTTAGTTGTCCACACTTTGAGTTAAGTTTTAACTATTGGACTCAGTTGGGGCTCATAATATGGTTTATCTATGAGCAGTCTTGAGGTACCTCACCACAACCTCTTGCCACCATGCCTCCCTTCCATGATAGACTGATTCCTTTGGACCCTTAAGCCCCCCCAAAGCTCTTCCTTCCATAAGTTCTCTTGGTCATGGTGTTTTATCACAGCAACGGCAAAGTAACTAAGACACCTTCCCTTACCCCATCTCTTTCCCCTACTGATTGTCTTGTTCACCCTTCCTCCATCCACATTCCCACCATCCTTTCCTCACACTCACCTCAGGCACACTTCTCTATTTTATCTATGCTTGCCCACATGTTCCATTGGGTGAGAAGTGGCCAGCTGGGATGGCCCCACCTGAGTTCATGTCCCCTTCTTCCAAGTAAAACAAAAGCATGGGTCCTTCTCAGAGAATCCCCTCCATTTCAGGAGATGGTTTGTCCATTTAACCCAGGTGTACCAATTAAGCTGGCATGATACTTAATATCCTTACATCCATTCTTACCCCAGATGAGAAAGACCACAATTGGCAGGTGGCTAGAACCCATGGGGCATAGATCATCTCTATGACCTTGATGATCATGCCCCATGGCTGAGGCAGCTGCCCCACTCTAGAGCCAATTGGAATTACCAACCTAATGGGATGGCCCTGGGGGCTTCCACCTTATGGTCACCAGCCTCACTGAAGGGATTCAGAAGAACACCCATATATGTCAATTATTACAAGGTTAGAGAAGTTACCCAAGGCCCCCGAGGAAAATTCCATTTCATTCTTGGCCAGACTATGCAGACTGTCACCAAATATACTAATTTGGGCATTGTGCCAACTGATACCCTCTTCCTTCATGTCCAATTCATTAGTTAATAAGCTTCAGATATTAGGTACAAACTTCGACCATTGGAAAAGGGACCTGAGACTCCCCAGAAGGGCCTTTCAGATGTGGCCTTTAGGGTTTTTAATAACAGAGAGGATGAAGCAAAGAAAGAAAAGGAAAGGGATAGAGACAGGCTCACGGGGAGCAGGAGAGAGAGAACGAAACCCAGTTCTAGCTTTTGGCCTCTGTTTTACAAAACTGGCTTGTGCTCCCATGACCTTCCACCACAAAGACAACATCTCAGGGATTCCACCCCCCCTCCACACCAGGCCTTGCTTCAGATGCAACCAAAGGGGTCATTGGGCTAAAGCCTGCCCTGATCCTGGACCCCCAAATAAGGCCTGTCTGGTCTGTGGGAAATGGGGACACTGGACTACTGCAGGGACACTCTGGTACCTCTCCTGGCTCCCATTCCCCAGTAAACTCTATCAATTGCTTCAATGAAGGGGTCCAGGTTCATAGCGCCCAGTCAGGCCTTCACCCAACTCCTCCTGCTGAACTCCTGGTGTTTGGGATGGTGGCTGGGTGTGAGGTTTTTTTTCATCCTGAACAAACTCCTGGTGCTTGGGATGGTGGCTGGGTGTAAGTTTTTTTTCATCCTGAACACTGGTATATTCTCTCCTCATAGGGTGGAAAGGGTGAACAGAACCTTCTTCCATAACAATTACAAGAGTCTTGGGAGTCCCCCTGAATCCTAGATTCATCTCTCCCATCCCTCTCCTCTTTGCTCCTCTCAGCAAATTCCCGTCCCTCCTTTGCTTTCCCCAACCCACATCCTGCCCCGCTTCTCAAAAGCTGATCTGCACTGTGGCAGCCTAAAGCAAGGGTTTTTGTGTGTTTGTCTGCCCCACCCACCCACCCCCATGGCCGCCCCCTGGCTTTTTTTTCTGTATGGCTTTGTTGGCCCTGTATAGTTTGTGGTCTCTCCACTGCCTGCAGATCTTTTTTCTGAGGCTCTACCCTCAGCCTCTCCCCTCAGCATCAAGACCCTATATAGTGGCCTCTTCCTGTCCCTTAAGCCAGTTTCAGCTTTTCTTTTCAGAGCCTATATAATATCCTGGAAATTCCATGGACTATAGGTACTTAGTCAAATATCTCAGTCTTCTTGCAAATCTTTCTTTGCTTTTACCTTAAAGTTATAAATCAAGACACATTTTTATAACCTTAGATACTATCTGATGCCTCCTAGCTTTGGGGTTGCTGGAACATAATGGTTTGTAGTATATCCCAAAGCAAACTAAGTGCTCTGTTTGCCTATTCACTGGTCATAAATCTATTAGGTCAAATAGGCCCACTAAAATTAGCCCAAGATAATTTGGCTCTGGATTTACAACATTCCTAACTCTCAACATCATAAACATTCTAGTCGGCTATCAGCCTTAAAGTTACAACTTCTTTCAGGGAACTTTGTTCGCATCTTCTTATAGTTTATCTTTGTTATAGCCTCTTCTTAAATCCATTCTAATGATGAAATTTCTCACAGAGCTTTTATTTGACTATGTGTTTCATTTCTTACATTTCAGATTGGTTTTTCTCCAGTATTTATTTAATTCCTCTTCCAGATCTTCATTTAATTCTGTTATTTGTTAGCTTTTAAAAGAAACTTTTAAGTTTTTACATTATTTTAACCTGTTTGTAAAAAACTTTATTTGGGGTTTTGACTTTATATGGTATATTTAGTAGTTTCTAAAACTGACTTTTAGATAAATAAATAAATAATATTTATTTATTTATTCATTCATTTATTATGTCTTTTTGAGACAGGGTCTTCCTAGCTGTCCTGGAGCTCAATACATAGACCAAGCTGGCCTTGAACTCTGCCTCCCAAGTGCTGGGATTAAAAGGCATGTGCCACCACACTGGGCTTATAATACCTGTTTTTTAAAAAAATATTTTTATTGAGTTTTGTGCATTTCATATGTCATTTCTTGGTCCGATTTAGACTCATTCCACTTTCCATGGCCCCCACACCACCGAGCTCATGCATTCTGCCATACATGTCTTGTACCTTTTTCTGAGTCTTTTAAATTTTTTTCTATGCAGATTATTGTTTGGGGGAGAAGTTTACTGTTTCATTCAGTTCTTTGTCCCAGTCCTTTTGTTGTTTTTGTTCCTTTCAATTTGTATTGCTTCAAAATATGCATATATATCTATGTCACACATATATTAAAATTATGTCATCTGAAAATAGACTGTATGTTAATTCCAAATCATGTTTC
Organism: Rhizomys pruinosus; assembly: GCA_009823505.1. Lineage (NCBI taxonomy): Eukaryota > Metazoa > Chordata > Mammalia > Rodentia > Spalacidae > Rhizomys > Rhizomys pruinosus. Next base: position 662,751 of record VZQC01014015.1, on the reverse strand, counting down.
AGAACTCACATTTTTCTCTTTTAATTTTATATTACTATGAAATATACATACATACCCTCCATCCATATACCAAAATTACAAAGTCTGAAATAAGTGGTAGGTTAATTCTAGAGACCATTAAGGGATTCACATTATAAGAGCACAGTTGCTTTCAGATAAAAAGAAATATAACATTAACATTGTTCAGTTTGCCTTAAAACTAGGTATTTGGTGCTAGCATCCACAAATGAGGGATACCATTTGTCATTTGTTTTTCTGGGACTGTCACTTCACTTAGCATAATATCTTCTAATTCCATCCATTTACCTGCAAAGTTCATGTCATCTTTCTTTACTGCTACATAGAATGCCATTGGGTAGATGTACCACATTTTCTCCATCCACTCATCAGTTGAGGGATACTTGGGTTGGTTCCAGATCTTCGCTGTTGTGAAGAGAGCTGCAATAAACATGAATGTGCATGTATCTCTGTGGCAAAGTTGATTGGCCAGTGAGCTCCAGGATCCACGTGTTTCTGTCTCCCCACTGCTGTGATTATAGCTTTGTGCTGCTGCGTCCAGCTTTTATCTGTGTGCTGGAGATTCACTTCAGGTCCTTATATTCAGGTCCTCTTGCGTGCACAGTAGGCACTTTACCGACTTGCTGAGTTATCCTTCAGCCCAGGAGTTTTTTTTTTTTTTTGAAGAATTTATTTTAAATTTTTATTCATTTATTTATGTGTATGAATGTACTGTCTGCATGTAGGTTTGTGCACCCATGTCATGCAATGCCACGTCAGAAGAGGGTCTTGGATTCCCCTGGAACTGGAGTTCTCCTGGAATTGGAGTTACAGACGGTTCTCAGCCGCCATGTGGGTGCTGGGGCTTGAACCTGGGTCCTCTGCAAGAGCAGTCGGTGCTCTTAACTGCTAGGCCATCTCTTCAGCCCCAGGAGTTCTTTTATAATCTTTGTTCATAACATGTGAATGTATACATGTAAGTGCACATTTTTCTCTGGTTGCTATGTTCTGTAATTTTCAATTCTTTTATTTTTTCCGATAAGATGCCCTTTGTTAGGAATACCTTCTCCAACTTCCCAGCCTAGTCTAGGTCTTTTTTGTATGCTGTTTCTTATTTTTATTTACTATCCTTATCATAATTATAATTTTAAAATTATTTGTTTAATGGGCTGGAAAGATGGCTCAGTGGTTAAGAGCACCGACTGCTGTTGCAGAGGACCCGGGTTTGATTCCCAGCACCCACATGGTGGCTAAAACTCCAATTCCAGGGGAATCTGACATCCTCTTCTGGGCGCACAAACCTGCATGCAGACAGTACATTCATACACATAAAAAAAATAAAATTAGGGGCTGGAGAGATGGCCTAGCAGTTAAGAGCGCCGACCACTCTTACAGAGGACCCAGGTTCCATCCCCAGCACCCACATGGCGGCTGAGAGCCGTCTGAAACTCCAATTCCAGGAGAACTCTAGTTCCAGGGGAATCCGACACCCTCTTCTGACCTCCACAGCATTGCATGTCACGGGTGCACAGACCTGCATGCAGACAGTACATTCATACACATACAGAAATAAATAAAATTTAAAAAAAATAAAATTAAAAAAATACTAAAAAATTATTCATTTAATGTGTATCTTTCCTTCAGTCCTGTTAGAGTATAAACTTTTAAAGAACTCTGTGCCTCAAAAAAAAGAGCCAGGTGCCAAAATGTTCACAAATTAATTTAGAATTTGAGTTGTTTTTTTCAGTGGTATCTGTCATGTATTTTCCACCATGATTCTTCCTCATCCCTGTGTCCTAGAGTAAGGTTTCATGGGAGGTGATAGAATTCCATGTACTGGTAAACTTAGGAGCACATTCATGATGAATGAGCAAGGAACATCCTGAAGGCCACACATACGCTGTGTAGCAGGGTAAAGCTAATGTAGTATCACCCATTTACTTTATTTTTGGTTAGGATGTTTCCAGTTTTTAAAGGTCATGTCAAAAGTTGTAATTATATTATAGTATCTCAGTGGTACTGTATATTTGAAATGTCTTTTCCATGTTTCAGTCTTTTTTTCTTTTTCTTTCTTTTTTTTTCTTTTTTTTGAGACAGGGTCTCCTTGTAGCCCCAGCTGTCCTGGAGCTTGCTACATAGACCAGACTGGCCTTGAGCTCAAAGAGATTCACCTGCTTCTGCTGGGATTAAAGGTGTGTACCACCATGCCAGGCACATGTTTCAGTCTTTAAAACAGTATCCCCTGTGTGTTGTTGCCTGAGGTATACCCATAGGACTACTTTATCAGTGAATCTGCCTTATAATAAGATATTCTTGATATGGAAAAATGAACTTCCTTTCCAAATGCTGTGGGGAGTCTGCAGTGGATATACTTGCTGAATTCCCCATACAATGGACTGTGCTGCTCATTATCCCCCCTCCTTTCCTCCCTCCTCCCAACAGGGATTCCCTGTAGCCCCAGCTGGCATGAAACTCACCAGGCTGGCCTCCATCTCATAGAGATTCACTTGCTCTGTCTCCTGAATGCTGACATTAAAGGCCCTCAGCACTTTCATTATTTTGAAGTGTCTATTGACAGTGCTGCTTTCTACGGAACTATGAGTTATATCTGCAATGTACTTTTTTTCAGTCTTTTTGAGACATGGTCTCCCTTTAGTCTCAGCTGGTGTAGAACTTGCTATGTAGACCAGGCTGGCCTTGAGTGGACACCTTTAATCCTAGCACACGGGAGGCAGAGGCAGATGGATCTCTGTGAGTTCAAGCCCATCCTTGTCTACATAGAGATTTCCAGGACAACTGGGGCTGCAGGGAGATCCTGTCTCAAAAAGCCCCCCCCAAACAAAAAAGAAAACCAAAAAGAAATGTTTTACTGAACTTACAGAGCTTACTGCTCTTATAGAAATATAATGGCTTAGCCAGGCATGGTGGTGTATGCCTGTAATCCCAGCACTCTCAGGAGTCAGAGGCAGGTGGATCTATGTGAATTCAAGGCCAGCCTGGACTACATAGTGAGTTCCAGGACAGCTGGGGCTACAGGGAGACCCTCTCTCAAAAAGACCAAAAAAAAAAAAAAAAAAAAAAAAAAAGAAAGAAATATAATGGCTTAATTGTAGAAAATATAGATAATACGTTTTTAAAGAGACCTTCTCTGTGTCAGCCTGCCATCAAGCTCTGCCCTAAATCCTACTCTCCACTCACTGCCAGTTTGTTACCAGGTATCCTGTGTTCTGAGGGACTGCCTTCCTCCATGTTTTAGCTTCCATTCTGTCTGTGGGATCTCCATCCTACCCCTTCATTCTGTCTGTGGAAGCTCCATCCTACCCTTTCACCCTTACTTTCACTGTCACCCTCATAAGAGTTATTGTAAAGATATTTTACTTTACTGCCTATACTCATTAAAATCTAATTCTTTTTTAAATTTTTTAAAAATTCTTGTATGTGTATGAATGTACTGTCTGCATGTAGGTTTGTGCACCTGTGTCATGTCGTGCAATGCTGCGGAGGTCAGAAGAGAGTGTTGGATCCCCCTGGAACTGGAGTTAAAGACGGTTCTCAGCCACCATGTGGATGCTGGGGATTGAACCCGGGTCCTCTGCAAGAGCAGTTGGTGCTCTTAACCGCTAGGCCATCTCTCCAGCTCCCAAAATCTAAAATTATTTAAACTATGTCTTCTATTAAGTTCACCTGGAACCCTATAAATCCCCAGTGTGTATACAGATGATATTAATTTATTACACTATTTTTTGTGCTTAATTTGTATTTCATGTTCTTTTAGTAAAATAATACTATATAGCACTATCTTTGGAGACAAACAACTACCTTCTTCATGACTTCATCTGTGCCTACTTGCAAAAGGTCATCCTAATTAAACTTGAGGATTACAGTGTTTTGGGTGTACCTAGTTTTCATGTAATTATGTGTCTATCATATGTGTCTATGATAATTTTTTTCATATGTTATTTGAGATTTTATGTAATTATGTCATATAAGTCTATAAGAGTTCTCATGTGTTGAGGTCTTTTGTATCTGTGTCATTTGTGTCTATAATTGTCTTCATATGTTGTTTCTGTCAGAACATTTTTAAAAACAAACTGTGACCATTTCATTTTTTTACCTTTTTAATTCTTTTTATTGTGCTAAAAAATTATTGAGTTTATTTCTACTTTGGCATGCCCAATTAAAATGCACTTGTGCAGATTTATAAATATGGGTATTCTGATGACGCATTCAAAGGCCTTTAAACTTGGATACCCTAAACATCTTTAAATCTATTAAACAATGTCTCTAGGCCTATTAAGTGTTTCACAAAAACTTTAAAAAAAAAACAAAACTCGGAATCACTTTATTGGCACAGAGCAGGCCAGAAGCTGCGCCGCAGCTTTCCTCCTCCCTGCGGTGAACAGCAGAGGACTGACTAGATGGTTCCGGCCATACAGCGGCCTGGGAGGAGAAACTAGCAAGCAATGACGACTTGCAGAGTTAAGTGTTGCTGGAAAGGGGCATTCAGAAGCCCAGAGAAGGATGAGGCTGGGGCCCAGGGAGGGCGAAGGTGGGCCAGGCTGAGGGAACAGGAAGTTAGGTTCACTGGAGGAAAGGAATAGCTGGAGTTTGAAAGAAGGGCTGGGCACCAGATAGGCCGGGCACCAGATAGGCCGGGCACCAGATAGGCTGGAAAAGTAGTCCACCATGGGGACATGTGGGCTGGGACAAGGATAGGTTTGGCTGGTTCTTAAAGAGTTCTCTGTCCCAGGGGTCCCCAGGACATGAAGATGCTACATGCCCATTTCATTATAATTCTCTAAAAGTATGCTGAGCAGAATCCCAGAACCCCACTGCTGTGTATTGACACTGGCTCTGAGCAACCAGAGTGTGCCTGTGTTGAGTTTTTCTAATTGTTCTGTTTTAGAAAAGGTCTCACTGTCTAACTCTGGCTGGCCTGGAACTCAGATATACATCTGCCTCTACCTCCCGGGATTAATGGTGTGAATCACCACACACAATTTTTTTTTTCTCATTTTAAACTTAGTAAAATAAATACCAATAGCTGTAATCTACATAACAAAATCAGGGCATTTTTATAATTCTTAAAAGGTCCTGAGACCAAAAATTTTGAGAGCCACTGCCCTAGAGCTTTCAGAGGGTCCAATTTGTCTTTAAAAAAATAATAAAATAACCCCAACGCCTCAATAGAGGGTTAGGAGAAGAGCAGGAGTGGTGCTGTCATTTGAGACAAAGATGACAGTGGCTTCCGCAGAATGCTGGTGAGTGCCTTCACTGTGTTTTCTTCTCCTTTGAGTCCTGGTGAGTGGTCAGGCTAGCAGCCATTAGTGTCTCCTTTGAGTCTTTGGGCATGGTCAGGCAGCCACCCAGCCTAGCACCTTGATGAGTCCAAGAAGGAGAAAGGAAGACAGGAACAGGCCTATGCCATCTTCGATTGAGGGCCCAGAGAGGCCTGCCACCTCCCCCTCCAAGGTGAGTTCAGAACTCTGCCCAGATGCCAGCAGGCTAGGGTGGTGGACAAGACAGGCATAGCGTGCTCCATGCTGTTCGGCAGTGATGGGGGCCGGCTGCAGGTACCCAAAGAGGCTGAAAGAGCCATCCAAATGGTGGCGGAGGGTAGACAGCCATCTCTGCCCTTCACCATTCCTAGAACCACCATCTTGGCCACCTAGGAGCTCCCACTCCACTTCCAGGCCTTCTGGAGGGTAGAAATGGGACACAAGGTAGAGCAACTCTGGGGGTGCCTCTCCCAGGGCAGCCCATACAAGGGGTGCTGGTGTTAGAGGTTCTTTGGGGGACTTGTGCACAGTGAGCTCCAGGGAGACCTGCCCTTGCAGGTACGGCAGGTGTACAGTGGCCAGGTAGATGCCCTCCTGAAAGGGTTGCACACCAGGTAGCAAGAGGGTTCCACTGCCAGTCCATGGGCCCCAGGGCTCATTGTCATCCCAAGCAGCAAATGCCACAGACCTCTCTGGGCTCAGGAGTCGCAACCAGGAGCAGATGCCCCCTGTCCTGGCGTCGCCATTCCAGCCCAAAGGGAGGGGGACCCGGAGCCAGGGATGTAGCATCTTCCAGGGTTGGGGGGCACGTAGGCAAAGGTCAGGTCAGCACTGCATCTTTTCCCAGTTGGATTCAAAGGGCAGGGTTGTGAGTCAGGACAGTCAGCACAACTGTTGCCATGGTGATGAGGACAGGCTCCTGCAGAGGCTAGGGCTGTGATCGAAGCAGGCTGGAGAGGCTGAGGACCAAGCTGGACATGCTGAGTAGCAGCTACTCCCCGTCCAGGGCCCGTGGGCAGCTCTGCTCAAGGATCAGACCTCAGGCCCAGTGCGGCTTGGGTTCTCCGGCAGCGTGCCCGCGGGGTCATCCACCTTCAACTACAGCTTAGGGTCAAGGTCCGGCCGGGGCGGCGGTCCCCCGGGTCCCTGGCAAAGCAGTAGTGTGACAAGCTTCTTGGCCAGGCCACCCCAACCTGCATCCTCCACGAACCAACATTCGATCGCCGCTGGTCCTGCCGAGATGCCGGTCACCAGCCCAGGCTGTCCCGCCCTCACTCAGCGAACAGAGCTGCAGCCCGGGACCCTCCCGCAGCCATCCTGCGCTGACTCCCTCCGCCCTCCGCCCTCCACCCTCCGACACAAAAACTTTTAAATGCTAAATTTTTTTACAAAAGAGCATTCATTAAAATAATAAATAGCCGGGTGTGGTGGCGCAGCCTTTAATCCTAGCACTCAGGAGGCAGAGGCAAGCGGATCTTTGTGAGTTCAAGGCCAGCCTGGTCTACAGAGTGAGTTCCAGGCCAGCTGGAGCTACAGGGAGACCCTGTCTCGAAAAGACCAAAAAAATAAAATAAAATAAATAAATAAATAAATAAATAAATAAATAAATAAAAAATAAAATAATAAATATATTAAAATTTTCTTTCAAGCCGGTTTCTAAAAATATATATCAATTAAAAATTTTATTTTAGTTGTGTGATGGTCAGAGAAGAAAAACTCATTTCTTTTTCAAGCATTCTTGCTATAAAATTTAAATATAGAATTTTTGTTAAAGATAGAGTACATGTAAATTGATGGATGTATAGATTTGGTGGAGCTCTTTGTGTTGTTTCTCTTTTACAATAAGAATAACAGGAAGAATAATCTCAACAAAGAGTACTTACAAAATCTTGGTTACTAAAATTTATCTTATATATAATTGTGTATGTGTACACATGTAGGGATTCCGCTGGCAGAAGCACTTAGTAAGTCAGCTGGCAACCCCCAGCCATTAGGCTGGAGTCCTGCTCATCTCCTGCTTGCCTTTGAAACCTGCCTGGCACCAACTGTCTTGGATGCTTTGGGCAAAGCATTGTCACATTCCTGTAGTGATCTGGAGTATATGGTATGAAATCCTGTATGCCCCAACTCCCAATACGCCCCAACCCCCAATCCTGTATGCCCCAACCCCCACAAAGTCTGGTATAAATACCCTGGATTACAACAATAAACCGAGTTATTTCCTTGTGGAATTTCTCCCGGTCTCCTCTTTGAGTCCGTCCTTTCCTTATTCTTTCTCTTTCTTTCACCGGGCTTCACTTCCTATCTCCTCCCCCTCAGTACTAGGGCTAAGACCCGTGTGGTTAACCGGCTGGCCAGAACAATCCAGGGGCTTGCAGTCCCGCGCGGAAACTGTGAACCCTGGTCCTGGGAGGAAGAACATCCTGGAAGGCTGCACACACAAGCCGTCATATACAGGCCACATGAACTTAGTTTAAAAAAAAAAACAAACTTACTTGGTATCAAACTGACTTATAAGTAAGTTCTCATGTAAATTAAAATTGTTAAATTATCCCCAAAATGTTTTTTTTTAATGTCAAAATCTTATCTCTCTGATCCTTATGTTAATTTTGGTTCTACAACAGAAGATATAAGTTAAATTTAAGAGATGATTACTCTTGCTCCAGGATGCAATTTCTCCTATGGAAAATTTGCTCTTCTGAGATGCTTAAACTCTTATTCCAAGGATTTAAGAAAATAACTTATGTCTGTGTCTTTAGGTATATTTTGTATAATATAAGCATTTTAAAGATTTTTTTAAGGATATTTTTGACTACTACTGCTTCTTTAAAGCCAAGAAACAGGTTTGTCAAGGTCCATATTTTTGCCAAGCCAATGAAAAGACATCTCTAAACTTTTAAAAAAGAAAATTGATCATTTAAAAAAACCTGTTTCAAGGGGCTGGAGAGATGGCTCAGTGGTTAAGGGAACGACTGCTCTTGCAGAGGACCCAGATTCAATTCCAAGCACTCACATTGTAGCTGACAACCATTCATAACTCCAGTTCCAGGGGAATCTCATGCTGTCTTCTGATCTCTGTGGGCATTGCATGACATGGGTGTACTTATGTGCATGCAGGCAATACACTCATACACATAAAATAAAAATGATAAATAAAATATTTTTAAGAACCTGCTTAAAGGCTTACAAAGGCATCTTAAAGTTTAAGACAGTTACAGAAAATCTTGGTGCGTTATTTTATAATAATATATTTGATATAATTGTTCATCTCTGTGCATATATACATTTTAAGGGGTAAATATTAATTGCTTAGTAAATTCTTACAACAAATGGTAAATTTGTTTGTAAACAAAATTATGTCTCATGGTATTCATAAAGGGAAAATGGTAAAAGGATATAAAAATGATAATTTAGTAAAGAAAGATTTATGTATAATGTATGTATAAGGTATCTGAATGTTTCCAGAATAGAAGGAATAATAAGAATGTTTCAGGAGGTTATTGAAGGTTGGATATTTATAGAGCTACAGAGTCATTATTATAATGATTGTTGCAGCCAAAAACTTCCATTCCACTCCCATTGCTTGTATGGCACATCCAGGATGGTTTTCAGATTGAATGGATGCAGACAAGTAAATGGATTTTCTGTAGTAACTGGCAAATGTTCTTTGTGTTTCTCTATATTATGCAAATGTTACTTTTGGGACTCCTTTCCTTCTAACAACAAAAAGTACAAAACTTATGAGATGTGCTTAAGTTGCCACTAGGACACAGAGTGTTTTCTTTTGCCTATAACAAGACAGTTTGGCTCAAGAGGAACTAGGTTTTTTTTCCCATACCTGATTGTTACAGTCCAAAAGGAAACAGTTTCGGTGACCTTGGTTTGGATCTTGTCCGGCTTATTTCCTGTCTATAGGTATGTGGGGTGTGTGGGGAGGTTGGGGGGTGTGGAAAGGAAAAAAAGATTGCTTCTGTTTGTGGTAGAAAGGCTTTATTTGAGGCAGCCCTAAGAATTTGTTTTTTTAAAATACCTTTCCACAATATTGATTTAAAGGCTCTGATAAAAACGGTAATGCATCCGAGTTAAATGGAGATATAAATTGCTGTTGTCCACATTTGTTTTACATAAAATCTATGCACTTAAGCAAAATATATCAATACAGGAGCTCTGACATCAGCAATGGATTATTCTACCAAGGAGATGTTGGCCAGGGGATCCAAGGCCCCACAAAAGGTAAAGGCTCCTTGCCTCTAAACTGGGATATCTGCAAGAAGAGAGGTGATAAGGCCCTGCTGTCGAAGACCTGACGTTAACATGGGAAAGATGTATGGAGACCACACATGCAAGCATACAGATGGTCTCTGGAATTCCAGAGAGTATTACCAAAGGCCACTAAACCAATAAAGCAAATATGGGTCTCCTTGAGTCAAGCAAGACCCCTCTGTCAGCACCAGCTACTCTTCACCTGCCTGGAAATACTGTGCAGCAGAGGCAGCCATATACCTGTATATCCCAAATCTAATTGGCTATTGGCTCTCTCCTTGGAGGAATAACCCATGGCTGATGCCACAAGCTTACATCCTCTAATGGTTAGGAGATGTTATAAGCCATAGTAAGACCCTGTCATGTTTAACAGGAAAAAAAAAATGTAATTCATGGATTAACATACCATCCAAACATCTGTGTCTATACCAAAGTAACATACCATAACAATTAGTACTGTTTAAATACCTATATATCTAATTGCTTGTGCTTCATTAGTAGGATTTAAAGGTTATTCCTGGATAAGCTGTCAGCCTATGAAAGGAAACAGCCAGAATTGACCAGAGTCCAAGACAACAGCTCCCAAGAAAGTAGACTGTTTTGCTTCTCGTCCACCTGTGCCCCTTTTCTAAGCCTAGGGAACAATCCATGGAAGAGGGGCTGTGGTAGAATGTAAGGGCTGTAATTGGGGTCAATGGTGAAACTACAGTAATATAGTCTGGACACTCATTTGATCAACTTGATTGAACATACAAGCCCCCCCTGCTGGATGGTAGGACCCATGGGCTGTGTGGGTTTGGGCACAACTGCTTGCAAATTGGTTTTACATGAAGGTTGCTTGTACTCATAAATTATCACTTATTGTTAAAAAGAAAAAAAAACTGAGAGAAAGATGCAGGACAGTTATGGCAGAATGCATGATCTGGGATGGGGTGGGGTGGGGGGAAGGGAAAGGGAAATATGCCTGAACTGAATTGGAAAATGATGTATGAAATACACAAAGCATCAGTAAATAAATGAAAATTAAAAAATGAAAAAAAAATACCTTTCCTGGGCTATTGACCAGTGATGCTAAATCTCTTCTTCGTCTGACTTAGACCCACTCTTGCCACATTAAGTGGGCAGCCCTTCATGTACCTAAATCCTCTAAAGTAATCTTAAAATTTCTAAAGTCAAAGTTTGGTCAACTCTTTACTTAAATTATTTCTTATACAGAGTAACTTAAAGGGCAGAATATATATCTAGTCAAGGTTTATTTAAAAATGTTTGGGTTTTTGTTCAAGCTTTATCTATATATTCCATAGTAATTAAAAGTACAAGACTCTTGTAACTAATAATCTTGAGTGTTTAATAACTATACTTTGAGGCTTATTCTAATCTGGTCAGATAGACTTAGACAATTTGTGCTCCTTGCCTTCTATGGTCAACTGGGTTCCAGGGGACTATGGGGCATCTCTCAAAATGTCCTGTAACTGTGCTTATTCAGGTGGGGTACAAGATCAGAGCTTTTACCTAGATGGCCATGCAGAGCCCTGTGACATCATCATAAGGGGTCTCCATGATGTGTGCATGTGAGGGACGATGGCTGAAGTTTTGATACAGGGGAGAAACAGCGACCTCTAGGGCATCTTTAGTCTCATTCATAAAAGACTTTAAGAATGGACTCAAATGGTAGTTTTAGGACAATTTTATTAGAATTTAAAGAAAATCCTCAGGCCAGGTAAGCTGTGAATCTTTGCCCTGAAGAAGGGAATGGGAGGGAGGACAAAAGCCTTGCAGCCATGAAGGTTTAGAGCCTGCATGAGGTCAGATGCATGGCAGATTAGCAGCCATGTGGCAGGGAGAAGGAAGCTTTAGAGAAAAAGTAAAACCCCAAAATGTTGGGGAATAGATGGTTAGAGAAGGGGCATGAAGAAGAGAAGATTCTGAAAAACCGGAGGACTTATAAAGAGATACATGTCTGTGACCTAGATTCACAAGAACTGCACCAGGAGGCAGGGATTCTGGGCAGGAAAAGTTCATTACCTAGTCTCTTTAGCATGACTTAAGGTGAGCCTGCCCTTGGAGGGGTGATCCGCAGGTGACTGACTTAGAAAAACTAGAAAGTTAGGGTTCCAACCAGGCCAGGAATTCTTTTTTTTTTTTACTAGATAATATAATGGGGCTTTTTGCTACCTTAATAGTTTCATTGATTTTTTGGGGGGTACTGACAGCCATAATTTTTATTGACCCTGGGCCTGGTGTGACAAGAGGCCTGTAAGGCAAACAGTCCTTGGACAGTGCTGACAGATATCCTTCTTGAGCTTGGTTTCAAAGAATAATTCTTTAAAAATTTTTTAAATAATTTTTATGTGTATCAGTGCATTGTCTGCATGTATGAAAGTGCACTCTGTGTCACAGAGGTCAGAAGAGGGCATCAGATTCCCCTGGAACTGGAGTTATGGATAGTTGTTAGCTGTCATTTGGGTCCTGGGACTTGAACCCCAGGTACTCTGCAAGAGAAGCCAGTCCTCTTAACAGCTGAGCCATCTCTTCAGCTCAGAATATTATTTTTTTCTAAAAAATATTTTAAAATGTATTATTTTTACTTTATGTGTAAATATGTATTTGCCTGCATGTATGTAAGTGTGCTCATGTCATGCAATACCCATGGAGGTCAGAAAGCGGCCTTGGATCCTCTAGAACTGGAGTTACAGATGGTTGTTAGCCACCTATGGGTGCTGGGAACCAAACCTGGGTCCTCTGGGCTGAGCCATCTCTCTAGTCCCTTCAAGAATATGAGACCTTGCCATTTCCCATGAATGTCCTCATTCAAACTAAGGGCTAAGTAGACATTGTTCTGTCTGCCTTGGGGCAAGTGGTCTCCTGGTTGCCTCAGACCTGTAGAACCAGTAATGAGCATGAAGGGAAAATCCATAGGTCCTTCAAGGTTTGAGTCATGGAGTCTGAGATTTTTTAGCTGACCAGAAATGTCAGCAAGTGAAGGATATTGGAGCAGAATTCTCTGCCCAGAGGCCAAGGTGAGGTGCCTCCCAAACTTAAGTTTTTAGAATGACCCTGCATTTCAGAGATTCTCTCACATTCTCCAGTTTAACTGGATGGAGGAATTAGTCATGTTCCTCCATTTTATGTGTTGGTAAACAGTAAGGTTTGATGATTTGCTCATGGTCACACCTGAGGCCACATTCAGGACAAGTGTGATGACCACTCCTCCCAAGCAGCAGCTCCACAGAAAACTTGCTGTGGTGGTTTGAATGAGATGTCCCTGATGGGCTGCAAGTATGTGGATATTGTATCCCCAGTTGGTAACACTGTTTTTGGAGGTTTTAGGAGGCGTGGCCATGCTGGAGGAAGCACATCGCTGGGGGTCAGCTTTGGGAGTTCTTAAGCCTTGTGTGACTCCACTCCCTCTGGAACTGGGAACTATAAGCTCAAATAAACTCTTCTTTCTATAAATTTTCTTGGTCACAGTGTTTAATCACAGCAACAGAAAAATAACTAGGATACTTACTTTCCCAGATTCTTTACTTATGAAAAAGTTTGCTGTGTTTTAAGTTTGATCACATTTGTTTATGTGTTTCATGAATTACCTCTGTAAGAAGGTTGTGGGAATAGAATACAAGCATCTGATTTTTTTTCTAAGTGCATGTGTGCATGAGCACATACATCCGCGCACACAGGTGCACATATACCACACACACACACATACACCCCTACACCACACCAACAACCAACAACCAACAACAGCAACAAAACCTGGGCAAGAAGTGAGTACATCGAGTTGGGCCTCACAGAACCTTGCCTGGCCAGTCCTCTTTATCTGATAAAGCAGGAAGCGTGAGAAGCAGAGAAAGGCTTTTGCTGGATTATTTTCTGTCATTCTGGCCCTGGGGCATCTGCAGAGACTTGCTGTATGCTCCAGTTACCCTGGGCTGCAGAAGTTTGAGACCTCGTTCTTGTGACATTTTAAGTCTTTTTCCATGCTTCTGAAAGGAGGCCAGAGGCTGACAGAGAGCTAGCAGCACCTTGCAGCAGTCTATCCTAGGCTTCTCTGGTTTCTTCCAAGCATGTAACTGCAGCCATCTCATCTCCTGTGGGTGCTTCCCTTCCCTTTTGCAATTGTTTGGTGTGTCTAGGAGTAAGTTCTCTGAGATTTGCCCTCCTTTCCATTGTTGGTCAATACTGGCCCCATGGAGAGGAGACAGAAATGCTATGGTTTGGGAGGTAGAGCTGACTGAGTGAAGACGCTTGGTGATGGTGTGTGGGTTTCCTTATCCCAAGAGGCTGAAATGTACAGGGAGAATGCTCAGCATTCTGTAGACCAGCAAACACCAGCCTAGCTGGGTGCAGTGGGCTGGGCTAGCACATTCACTTCTCCAATTTTTCTTGTTTGGCCAGTACATTAACTCAAATATTGTGAGTTTGTTATTTTATTTGAAACAATTTTGCATTTGTAAATTTTTGTCCCAGACTTTTTAGCATTTACTTCTGCTGAGTGAAGAAGAGCATTTTTGATGTAATTATGGTTGTCTTCAGTCTTTGAAAATCAAAGGGATTGTTTATTTCAGTTCTGGACCTACAGCATCTGAGAAGCCTGCATGGCTGCTGCCCTGGGGTGAACCAAGGGAGCTAGGAAGAGAGGCTGGGGCATAACCCCCATCTGGGACCCGGGAAGACACCCCAAGCTGATTATAGCTCCAGGGTAAGGGCACAATTACATATTTCTTCTCTATCCAGAAGTAGCCTCCTGTCAAGTTACTCCCTTCAGGTAGGCATGTCTATCTATGGAGTCTGAAGACTGGTTGATGGTGCTGGAAATTACAGCAGCAGCTATGGACGAAGCAGGGGAAGAAGGTTCTGGGATAAGAACAACAGATGTGTCTTAGACATACCTCAAAAGGTGTGTGGGCAGCAGCTTGGAGCACAGTAGGGCCTTTGTGCACTGCTCATGCCCCCTAGGACGTGGTGGCCTCTGGCTTCTAGGGTTGTTTTTTTAAAAAATTTATTTATTTTATTGAATCCAGGGAGGAGTGCTTTTCCTTCAGCACTGCACAGAGCTTCAGGGAAACCTGGTCTTTACCTCAAAGAGCTTGAAGCCGGGGAAGCTGATGACAAAGCCTCATGGTCTGGCAGCCATGGGCCTCACAAAATGCTGATGGTCAGGAATTCCAAGAGAAAGGGTGGCTCCTGACTCCCTGCACTCAGCAAAGGTAGAGGTGAGTGCTTAGAGTCTCCAGGGGTGACTGAGCAATTTCAGGGGGTGCAGCTCAGCTGAGTGCTGCTGTGAGGCTTCATGGATGGGATGGACTTGGATTTCTTCCCTGGGGGAAATGAAAAATCACTTCTGGCTGCAGGGCAGTCACCCAGAAGAGGGCGACTGTCTACACAGACAGCTGTGGAGCAGCTCACTGACTGTAGGGAGTTTGATTTCTTTACTATGCTCCTAACAAATTAGGGGAGGCAACTGAAGAAAACCAGAGTTATGGAGGAATAGAAATGCTTTATTGGAGTTTTCCAAATGTTTGAAAACCTCCCTCCCTTCTCATACATGAGTTGATGAATGGTGAGAATAGACACAGGAGGATGATGGTTTCAGGAGCTGCTGGTTCCTTGAGGGAATGATAGGGCTGTGTCTGGAAAGACACCTTTGATTTCTGTAGGGAAGATGGGAAGGAGGGCACATAAAGTGGTCAGGGCTCAGTCCCTGCCTGCCACTGATCTTGGCTGGAGAAATTCTCCATGCAAAGGCTTTTCCCTGTGTGGTTCCATGGAGTCATCCCCAGGACCTGAGCCTGGGGACCACAGGACTTCTGCCCATATTCTTAGCATCTTGCACCTGCTAGTGTTGTAGTGAACACTGGACAGGGAATGTAAGGGC
This sequence comes from Rhizomys pruinosus, assembly GCA_009823505.1. Lineage (NCBI taxonomy): Eukaryota > Metazoa > Chordata > Mammalia > Rodentia > Spalacidae > Rhizomys > Rhizomys pruinosus. Next base: position 647,334 of record VZQC01014015.1, on the reverse strand, counting down.
ATGTCATTCCTGTCTGGGCACATGGTGAGTTAGAGGTGCTAGATTTCAGGATCCCCAACCTTGTTGTTGCCTTGTGCTGTCTTTTTCTGCCAGAGAAGTTAGTGGCCAGACTATGCCTACATCTTTAGCAGAGAAGCTAGCAGCCACGTATACACCCTTAGTGTCTTCTTGCCAAGTTTCCATGCAAGGCAGGGATGGATGGATGTCTCATGCCCAGCCACTGGTCCTGCACTGCTGGGAGGAGATCCTGCCAAAGTCTGAGTAACAAAAGTAGCTGACAGACCCTGATAGCTAGTCATGTAGCATGCGTGATGTGCCAGGGCTTAACCAGCCCCTGAAATGTCACATGGCCAGTCAGGAGGCCCAGCCACAGTGGCTACTCGGCTAAGCCTCTGAGAGGCCTAGGGCTTGGACCCAGCATGGAGTCTGAGGAGCACCTATAACCAGGAAAATAGTCCATCAGGAAATTAAGCCAGATAAACCAGGGCTGGGGCAGTGAGCAAACCCCAGGGAAGGGCAGGAAAGACAGGGCAGGAACAATGTGGCTGAACATGATCCCCACCGCAGCCCTAGACCTCTGCTCCAGGTTCTCACAAGCATTCCAGTCGTGTTGGATTCTTGATTCTAACCTTCCCTGCCCATGTCCTTGGTCAGAGGGCATCTGTTCTGGGCTTCCACCTCAGGGAACAGTAAGCACGAGGTTTACTGGAGGACTAGGGTGAGCACCCACCTTTTCCAGGGAACTGCAAGGCTCTCATGAGCCAAGTTCTTTGGGCTTTTAGAGTCAGGTGAGATGCCAATGTCATGAAGGTTTAATATACAAGTGAGGAGGTGCTGGGGCCCAGAGAGTCTAGGACAGGAAAGTGTGTAGATGGCTAGTGTGCTCTTCTACCTCCAACCCAGGGTTCTAGGCTGTGGATGTTCTTAAGATGAATTTTAAAATTCTATCTAAGACTGTACTTTCAGGGATCATTTCTATAGTATGTTACTAGAGAAGTTTCTCTGACTCTGTAGAGTACAGGAAACCATGAGGAGGAGACGTAGCATTCACTCCTGAGCCTGAAGCCAGCTCCTGGGGTTGCTTTACTACAACTGCCACTTACCTTTGATGATTGTTCTCTTCTTCAGGAGAGTAGAGGGAGAGAGTACAGTCTTAGTGGTAATTAAAAAAATTAAATTATATCTAGTGAAATGGAATGAGGCAGGTAGTGTGCCCACCACATGGGTGGACATGGCTCCATCCTGGCAATTCCTTCACTAGATAGAACTAAACACAGAGCATGGGCCTGGGGTGGGAATAGGCCCTAGTGCAGGTGAGGAGAACAGACTGGGCCTTCCTTGGGTTACTCTGTGTTACGTAGAATCGTGGCTTTAACTGGGCCTAGCCCTGAGTTCTATTTTATAAATCAACATTTTTAACCTCATTCACTCCATTTTTAAATACAAGTACCAGGAAACAATTATTCTACACATCCTGATTGCCATAGTAAATGACTTCCATCTGTCTGCACACCAGGAGACAAAATTGGTGAGGAATTTGTGTCAACTGACATAACTGAAAACATACCAGGTCAGATAAAAATACCAGACATATGAGCTTGTCAGTGATAACAGATAGAATCATTTACCTTGTCCTATAAAAGAAGGGGCACCCCAAAACTGATAAGTGGCAGGCATGCTGGCGTCTAGTCACCTAGTCACTCGTCATGATCCTTGTCCAGGAAAACTGCCACAGCAAAGTACTCTTTCTTCTGTCCCAAGGCTTCAGCTCAAATATAATTTCTACTGCCTGTGACTCTCAGCCGACCTTAAATTGACCCCCTCATGGTCTGGCCTTGAATGTCTCCACACCTGGGATTCCTAAGACTTCTTATCTGGTCCCTTATAGACTTTTCCTTGTGGTTGTGTCAGCTTCTGCCTCTGACTTCCAGGCAGATTCTCTGACCTCTGTAGTCTCCTTAACCCTTTCATAACCTGTATACTGTATATATGTAACCTGTATATATGTATAGTACTATGGGAAATGTAATGTGTGATCTGAAAGTTAATACCAGTAATTAAGATTAGAATCATCTCACTCCAATATGATTGGCTAAGATCAAGAAAACAAAAGACACCAAATGCTGGAGAGGTTGTGGAGAAAGCAAAACACTCATCCACTGCTGGTAGGAATGTAAACTTGTACAACCATTATGGAAAGGAGTGTGGAGAACCCTTAAAAGACTCAAAATGAGCCTACCACCTGACCCAGTCATACCACTCCTGGGTATATACGCCAAAGACTCATCCTACCACAAAGATATATGCACATCCATGTTTATTGCAGCTCTCTTCACAATAGTGAAGAGCTGGAACCAACCCAAATGCCCCTCAACAGATGAATGGATGACAAAAATGTGGTACATCTACACAATGGAATACTATTTAGCAGTAGAGAAAGATGACATCATGAACTTTGCAGGTAAATGGATGGACCTGGAAGCCATTATGCTAAGTGAAGTAACACAGTCCCAGAAAAACAAAGGGCAAATGGCTTCTGTCACTTGTGGATGCTAACAACAAATCCCTAGATGATAGGCAAGCTGAACAACATTATTGTTATATTTCTGTTTATCTGAAAGCAACTAGGTTGTTATAATGTAAATCTCTTAATGGGCTCTAGAATCTACCTACACTTACTTTCAGACACTGTAATTACTGTATATGGGTAGAGAGTATGTATGCATATTTTAGAGTAATATAAAATTAAAGGAGGAAAATGTGAATTCCTAAACATAAAAAAAGACTGAGAGAAAGATGCAGGACAGTCATGGCAGAATGCATGATCTGGGGTGGGGTGGGGGGAAGGGAAAGGGGAATATGTCTAAATCGAAGTAAAAAATGATGTCTGAAATACACAAAACATCAATAAAAGCATTATAAAAAAGATTAGAATAAAAGAACCTGTGTTTGGCAACAGGCACTGAGCAAGGAAAATCAGGACTACTTTGTGACCCTGCCTGCAGGGACATGTAATGACAGGTACCCGAGGGAGACCCCAAAACCTGTAAGATAAGCAAGAGAGAGAAACGAGACCAGGCAAGCTCTTTGTCGAGGTCTGATTTATTGCAGGGTAAGAGTACAATTTATAGGGTGGTAAGGCGGGAAGAAGGGGTGACTCTTGTAAAAAGTTAAAAGTTTATCAAGCGGGCTGCTGCACCAACAGAAACTGTTTGCTTGCAATAAGCTTCCTCCGTGGGCTGCTGCACCAGCAGAAACTGCTTGCGATAAGCTTCCTCCGGAACATCAGGTGTGCAGGCAGGAAGCTTCTCTGCACTCCTGCACTTTTAGGGAACAGCTCTGAAGCTATTTCAGAGTTAACCCTTTATGAGCAGGCTTACAGCTCCTCACAGGGAGTGAGTTGTGATGTTGAACACAAGAAGATGGGCTGTCGCTTTAATAGGAAGATGATGCATTTAAATTCCTTATAGTTGTGTAAAGTTGAATTTCATTGTTTAATTACTCTTACTAGTCGTTCTGATTCTCCAAACCTACACATCTCTGTCACACAGGAAAGGTCAGGCACACATAGCTGTTCCCCCATTACTGAGCATTTCTATGTGTCCATGGCCAGTTGGGTGCCGGGGTATAAGAGAACAAGGATTTAGCCAGACAAACCAGAGATGGAGGGGTCAGGTCTATAAAGAGCCAGCTTTCACACCCAGGGATGAGGACTTGAGCAAATGTCACACAGTGTAGTGTAAGGCTGGGTGCGAGAAGGGCACCTTGGTTCTACCCAGCTCCATGATGTCATTTTCCTCTCTGGGGTTGTAAGGAACCCAAGCCTCCTTCAGATCAGAATGCAAACTCAGAAGGGCTGAACATAAATTTATCACTCGAAATCCTCCTTTGTCCTTTCTCATTTAAGAGGTTAGCCCTTTAGGGTTGTAAGTACAGGAACTCATTGTATTATTAAGATTGGCTCTTGACCTGCAGGAAACTTACCTGACTTCTACCAGGAGAATGGGAGACTCTTCCCAGGGAAAGCAAAGCCTAGAGGGAGAGATCTATATGTTGGTCATTGGCAGTAAATGTGTAAAGAAAGCCCCTGGCATGAGAGTGCCAGTTTCACTAGTGAAGATATGACCCCAAGGAAGCAAAATGGGATGGGTGGGATGGTTTAAGGAGATGCTACAAGGACAAAGTGAGAAAATAGGGCTCCACAGGGAGCTGGACTGGATCTAGGAAATCGGAAGCATAACCATGACTTTTTTCACATAACCATAACTTTTTTCACAAACATGTGAAAAAAGTCATTATTAAGTTGGGAGATAATGTCAAGAAATACTTTGGAAAGAACTAAATGACAAAATTCTAAGAATAATATAGAGTTCTAATACCTGACTTTTGGGAATGAAGGAAAATGAAAGGAAAAATGGGAGGAAAGCACTGACAAAATGTAATAGAATTTCCAGAATTAAAGTAGACAGTCTCCATATTCAACAGACTTGCCAAGTGCCTAGGAAATGAATGGAAAGGTCCTAAACAAGGCAAAGAACATCAAGGGCAGAGACAACCTTCAGGGTGCAGGTTGGGAAAATGCAGAAGGGCCTGAAACTCACAGACAGCAGGGGTACCACTGTTGTATGGCACTAGCGGACAGCATCAAGTCATGGAAAACTCAGAGAAAGACAACTTATCAGTGGGGTACAACAGTAGCTAACATCATTTTAGGGCTCAGGAGAAAGCTTGGTAAAGTGTTTGCCATGCAACCGTGAAGACCTGAGTTTGGAATCCAAGGTGCCCTTCTCACACCCAAAGAAGCCAGGCTGGTTATAAGCCTAGCACTCCGAAGAAAGGGCCAGGCCTTGCATAAGCCTGGAAACATGAAGTTGTGGGCAGATACTGCTGGGAACCTGGGGTGGCTTGAGGGGAGAGGAGGAATTGGGAGTGAGGGTAGGGTTGTATTTTGACCTTGAAGCCAAGATGCTTGCCAGTGATGCTAAACTGTGGCCCACAGGGACCCAGGACACAGTATCCTTGCTCTCTACTAAGTTACATATAATCACAGCCAAGAGAATGGCTTCTGTGTTCAGCTGCCACTTCTAGGTTTGGTGGTGGTGAGCAAATTTCCTAGCTTCTTTGAACATTGGCTTCTTGCTCTGTAAAGTCTGGAAACCCTAATACTCAGCATAGACTGTTGGGGTGACAAAGCAAGGTGTTAGCTTATTTCCTGGTATGTAGACAGCCTGGAGGATGATGCTACTACTGCTGGTACTATTGGTGTCTGCTACTTCATTAGTCTCAGTGGAGCCCCTCTGTCTGCCAGGCTCTGGAGGGGGTGAAAGCATGGGTTGAAGGAGCTGGGGTCTCTCTCAGGCCTGGCTAGTGACAGTGGCAGTTGGATTCCTGTGGCCTACTGGGAAGGCATGTTAGTACCTGGCATGGCTGTACTGACAACTAAGCTCTTTCTCATGGAATATCAGATCTGAGGCTGCCAAGCCACTGTCTCAGCTCCAGACTCCAAAGAGGACACCTGGGTCTTGGGCAGTGAGCCATGCTGGAAGCTCAGCTTCTTTTTTTTTTGGTCTTTTTCGAGACAGGGTCTCCCTGGTAGCCCCAGCTGGCCTGGAACTCACTCTGTAGACCAGGCTGGCCTTGAACTCACAAAGATCCGCCTGCCTCTGCCTCCCAAGTGCTAGGATTAAAGGCGTGCGCCACCACGCCCGGTGGAAGCTCAGCTTCTTAGCAGAGAATAGTCCAATGTTGTGTTAAAAGCCAGCTTTCTGTGGTTTTGGTGGGAATCTCGGCAGAGGACAACTCTTCTTAGGGTTTACATTTTTCTCCTAAGTATTGGGTTTTTTTTTTTTTTTTTGTGTTTGTTTGTTTTTTGTCTTTTGAGACAGGGTCTCCCGTAGCCCCGCTGACCTGGAACTCACTCTGTAGACCAGGCTGGCCTCGAACTCACAAAGATCCCGCCTGCCTCTGCCTCCCAAGTGCTAGGATTAAAGGCATGCACCACCATGCCCGGCTCTCCTAAGTATTTGAAACTGAGCCAATGAGCCGGGGCACCACACACTAACTAAGCTTACTTTTTAAGTTCACAAGCTCTCTGGCTTTATGTTTCTGTAAATTGATTGCTTTCTCTACCTTTATTATTTTTCCAACCATATATTTCATTGAACTTTTAGAGATTTCATCAAATACATCTTAAAAATATTTAGACAACCTCCCTATCTGTATTCCCCTTATAGCCTGCCCACAGAGTTCATTATTTTGTATATATGTTAAGTGTCCCAAGTTAAGTTTGTGTCCCCAGAATGTCCTCAGTTGAGTTCACTCGCGACTAGCGTGGTCGCCCATTAAATACTCCTTAAAGTAGAGCAACTCTCCCCTACCAAGCAGTGATCAGCTGCCAATAATTCCTTCTCAGCTAGGGTTGGGGCTTCTTGCCTATTTTCCCCAGTTCTATGCTGGATTTTTTTTTTTTGTTTATTTGTTTATTGAACTATTCTATGTCCACTATTTGAACTCATAGAAGCCTGGAAACCTGTTTCCTTATGGTATCCACACCCCCCTGGCTCTTACAATCTTTCTGCCCCTTCCGCAATGGTCCCTGAGCCCCAAGTAGGCAAGGTTTGATATAGGAGTCCTGTCTAAGGACACATGCTCTGCAGTCTCATGCTTTACCTTTTGGCCAGTTGTGGCTTCCATGTTAATTGCTCTCTGTTGCATGAGGAAGCTCCACTTTAACTTTTGAGATCGGAATCTTCCACTGAACTTAGAGCTCATTATCCTGGCTGACATGAGTTCCAGGTCCAATTGTCTCTGGGCCCCCAGTGCTGGAGTGACAGCTTTACATCACCATACTCTGTTTTTTATGTGGGTGTTGGTGATCCAGAGTCAGGCTTGTATGGTAGTGCTTTAGCCACTATATATATATATATATATATATATATATATAGATAGATCTGTGGGTCCTTTAATCACGCATGGCCACAATCCACATGATGTTCTTCCCACCTAGATCCAGGCTGGCAGCTTCACAAGGCTGTGAGCTTCAGAGTTGTTTCCTGCCAGCAGACTAACAGTTCCTAGGCTGAGCTTCTGGCAAGGAGCGGGGAGGGGACTGCAAGAAGTTACCTGAAGACAAAGGAAACAGACTCAAAGAGATGGTCTGGGAGAAGGACTCAAGTTTAATGTTGTAACTCAAGGTTTATACAAACCCTTGCATGGGCTGGGACACATACACAAAATTGGGGGCCGGGGCAGGCAATTGGGACATGGGAACCTCAGGCTATATTCCAGATCAAAGTTCTTTCCTAAGAGATCAAAGACAGCCCAGGCCTCACAGGTCTCTGAGGATAACAGCAGGGGTCAAGGCTTGGGCTGTTTGCTAACTGCTTTTAAGTGCTTCTGCCCAAAGAATGCCTACAGTTTTATGTTAAAGAATTATGGTAATTTAACTTGAAATATTTGAGAAAATGGGGAAAATTTGAGATTTTTAAATTATTATTATTGTTAATTATTTCACTAAACTACAAATCCTAGACAATAGAACTAAAGATGGTTATGGGACAGTCTACTTTACCTGGGATTTGAAGGCATCTATGAGAAGAAATGACAAAAATTATTAACTTTAAGAGATTAGTAAGAGAGTTTTGGAAATTATTAGATTTGAGGAATGATACAGGGAGATAGTAAATTAATAAAAGAATTAGAAATTGTGTCAAAACTAAGGTTAAATTTGGCATAATCTATCCTTTCTCAGCCTTTGCTCCCCTTTGCCTCAGCCTTTGCCTCCCCCATCAGAAAGCTTCAGCCTCTGATGCTCTTTTGTAGCAATTGCCAATAGGTAAACATAAGATTTTGTTCAGAAGTAGAGGACTTCTTACAGAATGGGAAAGGAAAAACGAACCAGTTTGCTTCCCTGCTGTTGTGATAAATTCTACATGCACAAAATGTGATACCTGGCAACAAAGGGAACTGAAAACTCAAGTTCTCAGCAAAAAGGAAAGCCATAGTTGTGTTGAAGATTCTACAAGCATGAATGATCAAACCTTTGTGACTGTGGAGACTTGAAATGTAGAACTAGAGTCAGAATGTCTTGGGCTGTTTTAGTCTATTTAACAGCTTTCATTGCTTATTCCACATCTGACTTAACTTCCTGTGACTATCAGGTGAAACTGTTAAAATGTACTCTTAGCAGGCTACTAGCTTCCTCCAGTTCAAAGGCTAAAAATGCTGTCAGATATCACCAGAAATCCTTATCCCCAGCCCACCCCAGTTTGGTTCAAAATGAGCTGCATTTTCAGGGGATGTTCATGCTCTCCTCTGGGACAGGAGCCTGTGAGTCTTGCATTTGAGGCAGGAGCCTCGAGGAGGGTGAGGTGGCTCTTTCATGTACCAGGACTTCTGTGGCTCCAAGAAGTAGAATTTTGTGAGATTACCTCAGGTTATTCTCCATTTGCCCTTCCTCCAAGCTTCAGAGGAAAGAAGGAAGGAATAGCCACTTATTTCCTGGACTAGCCAGTAAACACATATCCTTCTGGTATCCCTGAAAGAGCAGGAAAAGAAGAAAGAAAAGAAGAGAGGAAGAAAAAAAGAGAAGTACATACCAAGCCCCACAGATTGATTCTATTTCATCAGAATAAGAAATTGAAATCCCCCCTTTTTTTGGGCCTTGTTGCTTTTTATTATTGTCATTTTGTATTGTTTCTGTTTTCCTGTGAGAAGAAAAAAATTTAAAAGGGAAAAAAACAAAGAGGATAAAGCTTCCTAGGGGCTCCATTTACAACTGCTCACTGCATCTGTGGGTCTTGGATCATGAGGCTGCTCCCTTTGTTAGACCAATAACTGACTAGAGTTAGACAGATAACGAGCCAAAGTTAGAACCATAACAGACTGAGGTTAGAGCAATGACTGGCTAAGTTTAGACCAACAGTTGGCCAAGGCTAGGTCAATAATTCCTCTACTAGAAGTGACTCACACTGGCTTCAGAGAGCCCATGTTAAGTTTTCATCAAGTTTTGAAAACAAGTCATTAACCATAGCTGTAGACTTTGGATCTGGATTGTCCCTCAAAGGCTAAGTGTTCAAGGCTTGGCCCCCTATTAGGAATCAGTGGAACCTTTAGGAGGTAGGGCCTGATGGGAGGATGCTGGATCACTGAAGGTGTGTCCTGAGAAGGGATCTGGGAATCCCAGGTACCCTCCTTTTCTTATGATGCTATGAGGTAAGTGATTTTCTCTACTATGAGGTTTTACCAAACTGTGCTGCCTCACCATGGACCAAGCGACAGGGCTGGGCAGCCTTGGACTGAAACTCTTGAAACCATGAAACAAAATAAATCTTTCCTCCTTTTAAAATATCTCAGATATTTTGCCAAAGTAACAGAAAGGTAACTAACACAAGTCACTATTACAATGAGATGATGTTAATTTGTATACAGTAATAGATCATATGAATGCATATAATATCATTTCTGTTATATGACCAAGGTAACTTTTAGAAGGAAGAGTTATTTTGGGCTTCTGGTTTCAGAGGGAGAGTCCATAATGGTGGGGAGACAATATAGCAGCTGGGACAAGGAGCTCCGATCTCATATCTTCAAATACACTTGGGGAATGGAGAGAATGAGCTGGAAGTGAGGTAAGGTTATGAACTCCCAAAGCCTGCCCTGAGTAACATGGTTCCTCCAGGTAGGACAATGCCACCTCAGTGGTCCGTGATCCTTCCCAAACAATGCCACCAACTGCCAAGTGTTCAAATACATGTTCAAAAAGTGTGTGCAGGAAGCTTCCCATTCACAATCCCTATACAGAGAAATGCATTATATTGCAAAAAAGTAAGAACTTCTCAGAACTCAAGCAGGCAGGATGGCTCAGTGGGTGTAAGTCCTTGTTGTATAAGCCTGATAGTCTGAGTTCAATCCCTGGATCCCATAGTGGAGGGAGAGAACTGACTCCTGAACATTGTCTTCTGATCAACACACATGCACCAGGGCATTCATGCACTTACACAGACCACACACACACACACACACACACACACACACAGTAAAATAAAAAGTTAACAATTTTGCATACCTTAAATAAAATAAACAACCTGCCTACTGGCCTGGCCTTCTGGCCTGCCTTGGGGTGTCTGTAAGGGCCAGTTCTCTAGTCTATGGCTACCTCTCCATGTTTATCTCTGTGACTGCTTTGTTGGAGGATCATGACTGATACAGAGTGAGCTGCGGAAATGAAGGAACATGGGATTTTCCTATACATAGCAGGTGAGCAAATAGTGGGAAAGGCTGTCTATATTTGCTTGAATTATGTGGCTGATGCTGAAGGGTTACACATACCTTGTTGCTTTGCCTTGATCGTTGCAGCCCAAATCCATAGAACTCCACACATTTTCCAGGGCCATGGCCAGGAAGCACTTGCTCTCTAGGGATCTGGAGGCAGAGCTTGAGGCCAGGCTGCCACTTAGCACTGTTCCACCTGATGCCATTGCTCCAACCCTGAGTGTCAGCCTGCTCTGACCAGCTACATCTGGAGGTGTTCTGCAGATGTGCCTTAGATCCATCAGCTCTGTGGGAGCAAGCTGTCCTCATCACCCCAGAAAATGTGCCCTGTGTAAACACAGAGGAGGCAGCTGTGGGGAGGGCCCACAGTTATCATAAGCTAGGCTCTGGGATCTACTTTATAGAAGTGTCTGTTTGAGTGACTAAGCAGCTGCTAATGCAGGGCAAGTCCTACTTTAGTAAATTATTTTATAAACAGCTTATGTATGTTCAAAAGTGATATACAATCCTCAAAATAGGACATACTAATCCTGAAAGCAGCACCACAAACTCTAGAAAAGAATTCAAATAATATTTCAAAAGAGTAGAAAACACTTGCTTCTGGGGCCAAGATTCCCTAAGATGAGAGAATGGGCTTCTCCAGGAAGGGCTGGGACCTCCTCTCTCCTGAGCAGTAGGTTATTAGCCCCTTATTAAACTTGTCCTTTGGATGGTAGTCAGAACATACACTTATGGTGCTCTGGTGGTGTGTGATGCCTTCAGGGTGGTCCCTGGGTTTGAGATGAGCATGGAACTGGCTGAACCTCACATGCTATCCACATGTGCCAATTGACCCTGTGGTGCTGGTGACCCTGTGTTTGAATGTCCTCCTTGGTGAAATGAGGATCAAATGGATGTGCCCCAAGGACCTGTCCTCTACACAGTCAAGGCAAATTCCTTTTTACTCTCAGCTTCTAGGAGATAGGTTTCTTGGAATTGCTGCTAATGGTATTATGTGTATATCAGAATAAGTTGACAAACTGTTCTTAGGCTTTGAGCCTAGCGATTAACAATGAAGTTAAGCTAGGGAAAGATACTGACTTTTAGATAATGAAATTAGAAGAGTGTTCTCTCCAGGTTCCGTGAAACATCACATTAACATTGTACTTAGAGAATCATATTGTGCTCTATGTAAATGGTTAGTCTGGACCCAGCAGCTGGTTCTGCAGGCTAGGTCACAGTAGTCTGTGAGTTTCACCCTGCAATGTTGCTCTCTGGGTCCAGATCAACTTCCTAGTACCCTCTGCCTTCCCTCTCAGTCACATACCTCACAGTAAACTGCGGGGAAGGAGATTTTCCAGCACCTCCTGTGACCTTGAGGGCCCAAGCTTCCTGACAGACTGATGGATGAGTCTCAGCCCTAAAAGGGTATTCCCTGGAATTCCTTTCTTTGAAAATATCCCAAGGGAACTGTATTGTTAATATGGGTTTGCTTTGTCTGAGGGATCTTTGGGGGACACACAGAAAGAGCATCCCTTAGCCAGGCTGGTAGTGCACACCTTTAATCCCAGCACAGGCAGGCAGATCTCTGAGTTTAAGGCCAGCCTGGTCTACAGAGCCAGTTCCAGGCCAGCTGGGACTACAGGGAGACCCTGTATCAAAAAGACCAACAAAGAAAAGAAAGAAAGAGCATCCCAAGGAGCTAAGATGCTGAGCCTGCAGTGTAAGTACTCCATAGGGCTACTGGCCAGAGCTGGATCATCCTTCCTATGCCCTGACTCAGTCGTGTTCTGTTGTTCACCGTACCCCACTAGACAACTGAATTGGACCCAAGTGTTGCTCTGTTTGTATTGCAATTGCTCATCACACTGGGCTCTCTCAGAGACACCTGCAGTTGACCCCAGTGCTTTACTGATGGCCGATGCATCATTTTTCAGCTGCTCACTGCTCTCACCTTGAGACAAAGTCCTCGATACTATTGCTATAAAAGCCACATCCAAGGAGTTTGAATTTATGTAATTCCAGTAAAGATTAATAATCATTAGATGCTTAAATGGAAATATAAGGCATCAGTTAATCAGGCCTCCACTAAGAAATGCTTCCCAGCCTCCCATCTGGGAGGATTGGCGGCTGCACTCTGACACTATCATCTCAGGAAGTAGGTCAATACTGCGGAAAACCAGCCTCTTGTGCAGTGGCATCTGCTCTCTCCAATCATTGTGCGCAGCCTTTTGGCTAACTACACATCTTTATTAGTAGTCCCATATGAGATTTGTGTTGCTGGGAATGAAGGACAAGGAGTGGGATGAGTCAACCATGAAAGATCCAGATCACACAGTGTAGGGCAGAGGAGCTGGCTTACCCAATCTCCCTGCTCAAAGAGCCTTAGCTCACCAGATTCCCAGGATTCTAGGAAGGAGTTTCAGAAGGTGACTTTCCTGGAACTCTCTCCAAAGCATGGTGTCCAGCAAATATACCCTGTCCATGATTCTCCTGCTGCCCAACTACCGCTCAACACTGAGGGCTTGTCCCAAGGGAGTCCACAACTGAGACAGATCCTGTGTGCAGTTAGTGTATGGGTGAGGCCAGGACAATCCTTCAGATGAATGGGGCCATGAGGCCAGGCAGGCCCTGCCCAAGGCTTGTAAGGCATAGCCTTACAAATCTATCCAATCTTGATTTGCATCCAGTACCCCTGGAATGTCTATCAATGTCCCTCAACAAAAGGTTTGGTTTAATTAGACCCATTGGGTAAGGGTGAAAACCATAAGGCTCAATTAAGGGCATCACAATGTGATGTAGGTTCTCCACTTCAAGGGTTGGGGACAGGCAGCCCAGCCACAATGTCACACTCCTGTGGTTGCCACAAACCTCATAGCTCCTAAGGCATAAATTGTCACTTATGCGACCCTTCATAGAAGCCCGCTGATGCATATGACTCAGTGCTGACTTATACTGCCGTGCAATGTGGCAGCTGCAGCATGATCTGGAAGTTGTGTCCTATTTCAGAGGTTCTGCATTTCTGAAGCACAGCAGAACCGTGAAGGGCTTTCCTGGATCATTTCTGTTTCTCAGAGGACCTCTTCCTGGTACACCTTGTGCTTCACTTGCTGGGTCTATCTTGCTGGCTGCTCCCTCGTCTGCTTTCTGGTCATTTTGTGTTCACCCTCTCTCCTGGCTCTCAGTCAAGACCAGGCTTGCTCAGGTGGATTCCCATAGAGCAGTAACTCCTGAGCCCAGGATTCCCAAGAGGATGGGCCAAGAACCTGGCTAGGAGGAGCCAGTACCTTTGATTTAGAGATTTCATGTTATCACAGATTCCTTTGAAAGAAGCTGCTTGAAGATAGCAACATTTCCAAGTTGTCTGACACACAGCTAGATGGGCTCTCAGGTCACCTCTTCAGGGCTGGGTGGCTTCCCATGGGGAATTTCTTGGTGCTACAATTTGCATGTGTGCACAAAAGTTCATTTGTTGGAAACTCAACCCTCTAAGTCATGTTGATGGTGTTTGGAGGTGGGGCCTCTGGGAGGTGACTGGGTTATATGAGGTCATGGGGGTGACAGTGCAGCTTTATGGGAAAAGGAAACAAGGCCTGAGCTGGCATGCTTGGTTTGTTTGACCATGGAACACCCTGTGCCAAGTGGAGATGGAGCTCAAGGTTTTCACAGGACTGAGCTGAACAGGTATTGAGACCATGTTATTAGGGTTCCAGTTTCTGAAACTGTGACTCAAACAAACCTTACTTCCCTGTAAACTATCCAGACTGTGCTATTCTTTAAAAGCAATAGACAATGGACTAAGACACAGGGGAACTGGCAAGTGCCAGCTCTCTAGATTTTGTTTTTCCTTTCTTTGTGCTGACTGAACCTTTGTATTCATGGACTTCCTCATGGCAGCTTCATATAAGCTTCTAGCACCCAAGTCCTTGCCTCAGGTGTGTTTTATAAGGGATGTAAACAAGATAAAGTCAGAGGGCTGGGGTTGTGGTTCAGTGTTGTATCACTTGCCTAGCATGCATGAAAACCTGGGTCTGATCCTCAACACAGCAAAAAATTAATTAAGTTGAAATTTAAAAAGATCAAGTCAGAAACATACTCAGTAGATTCCATGGTTGCCAATCTCTCCTTCTGGGCTAGCTTCTGAGAACCGAGGCCAGAGGTGGCCTATAGCTAACTTTGTTGTTTGGTCCAAGAGCTTCATGAAATTCAGCCTTTCTGAATAGTGGTGACCTGGCTCGCAGTCATTCATGTCACAACTGTGTCTGAGCAGCCACGGACACCTGCCTGACTTCTTCACTGACCCACCTGACCATGCTGAGAAGACTGTACATGGTGGTCTTTGATAAGCTGGTGCATCCTGAAGGGAGTTGAGGCTTAAAGAGTTGGGTTTGTGGGGATAGCCAGTGAAGTTTGAAAGGTCAGGGTGTCATATAAGATGGAAACCACAATCAGGATGAATTTTTATCAAGAAAATAGGCTGAAGGGCAGGATGACATAGAATGTCCTAGTTGTATGTGGGATATGTGCATGGTTTGCGTGTGGTGCATGGTTTGGCCTGTGTGAAGTATGTGCATATGTATCATGACCTAGGGAACACATACAGTCAGCTGTCTATCTTACCTGGCTAACTTGAAGGGTTGGGAACATGATGTCTGTATTTTTCTGATGTACCACACACATCTTTCTGAAAGGAAAATGTTATCTGAAAACCCAAACTCTACATCGTTGTTTCCTTCAGGGCTGCCCTTCCAGAGGGCTTCTTGTTCCTGGTAGTCATGGGTTTCTACCAGAAGCTGCAGACTTTGCCTCTGAGCCCTCCATCTTGCAGTTGGTGCTACCACCCCAAGGATATCACTGGGTTTTCTATTGGGGTGGCCCTCATGTCTTGACTCTTGTGTTTTCTCTTGGAGTTACCTGTGTGTCCTCTGCTTGTTCTGTGAGGCTTGCCCTCTTCAAGCTCTTCTGTAGCCCCTTGGCACCCATTTGAGATGGCTCCAGATTTGGCCTGTCCCACTGTCCCCACTCCCTTGGCTTGAGTGCCTGGGTGAGACCATGTTTCTGTTTGTACTGGATGTAGGATGCTGTGCCAGGCTGTTTATAGAAACCAACTGCCTATACTGTACCATTCCACCTATCAAAGATTACAGATTTTGAGTGTGTCCTGTTATATTCTTTATTAATAAAAATCTCCTCAAATGAAAAGTTTTAAGGTTTTAGTTTAATCTGTCTCAATAATGAAATCTTTGAATTGTATGAATGCTTTATTTGTGTGATTTGTTTTAGTTTGCCTTTGAAAAAGACATTTACTTTTATGTGTATGAGTGTTTTGCTTACATGCATGTATATAGACCATGTGCATGCAGTGTCCAGAAGAGGGCATCAGAACCTCTGGAACTTGAGTTACAGATGGTTGTGGAGCCACCATGTGGGTGCTGGAAACTGAACTTGGGTCCTCTCTAAGAGAGCAAATGCTCTTAACTGCAGAACCATCTCTCTAGCCTCAATGACTTTTAAAAATAGGACAGTTTAATTTTAGGTACAATCTGAAAATTTCCCTTTAACAGAGAAATTAACCAACTTAGCATTAAAATTTTTTTTTTATCTGTTCCATTGGTCAACGGGTTTGTTTTTGTGCCAGTACTAGGCTGTCTTTATGACTATGGCCCTGTAATATAGCTTGAAGTCTGGTAGAGCAATCCCCCCTGTATTGCATTTTTCACTCAGGGTTGCTTTAGCTATTCGGGGTCTTTTGTTTTTCCATATGAATTTAAGGATTTTTTTCCCCAAGTCTGTGAAGAAGCTCATGGGAATTTTGATTGGGATTGCGTTGAATCTGTACATCAAGTAGGTAAAATAGACATTTTTACTATATTATTTTTCCAATCCATGAGCATGGGAGGTCTTTCCATCTTTGGAAATGCAAATTAAAACCACTCTCAGATATCATCTCACTCCAATATGACTGGCTAAGATCGAGAAAACAAAAGACACCAAATACTGGAGAGGTTGTGGGGAAAGGGGAACACTCATCCATTGCTGGTGGGAATGTAAACTTGTACAACCATTATGGAAAGGAGTGTGGAGAACCCTTAAAAGACTCAAAATGAGCCTACCACCTGATCCAGTCACACCACTCCTGGGTATATACGCCAAAGACTCATCCTACCACAAAGATACATGCACATCCATGTTTATTGCAACTCTCTCTCTCTCTCTCTCTTTTTTTTTTTTTTTGGTCTTTTTGAGACAGGGTCTCCCTGTTGCCCCAGCTGTCCTGGAATTCACTCTATAGACCAGGCTGGCCTTGAACTCACAAAGATCTGCCTGCCTCTGCCTCCCAAGTGCTAGGATTAAAGGCGTGCGCCACCACACCCGGCTATTGCAGCTCTCTTTACAATAGTGAAGAGCTGGAACCAATCCAAATGCCCCTCAACAGATGAATGGATGACAAAAATGTGGTACATCTACACAATGGAATACTATTCAGCAGTAGAGAAAGATGACATCATGAACTTTGCAGGTAAATGGATGGAACTGGAAGCCATTATGCTAAGTGAACTAACACAGTCCCAGAAAAACAAAGGGTCAATGGCCTCCCTCATTTGTGGATGCTAACACCAAACCCTCAGTTGAAAGGCAAGCTGAACAACATTATTGTTATATTTCTGTTTATCTGAGAACAACTATGTTGTTATAATGTAAATTTCTTAACAGGCTCTAGAATAAACCCAGCACTTACTTTCAGACTCTGTAATTACTGTATCTGGGTGGAAAGTATGTATTCATATTTTAGAGAAATATAAAATTAAAGGAGGAAAATGTGAATTCCTAAACATAAAAAAAGACTGAGAGAAAGATGCACGACAGTTATGGCAGAATGCATCATCTGGGGTGGGGTTGGGGAAGGGAAAGGGGAATATATCTAAATCAAACTAAAAAATGATGTCCAAAATACAGAAAACATCAATAAAAGCATTATATTAAAAAAAGAAAAAATTATATGAAAGAAGCAAAATTCTTTTTTTTAAAAAAAATTGGTAATTACTTTAAATGTATATGAATTAAGTTCTCCAATCAAAAGTTTAGGGGTGATAGATTAAGTAAGACCTATGATTCAACTGTATGCTATTTATAGGATAATTGATTTAGATGCAAAGACACAAATGGGGGAGGCTGAAAGCAAAATTATGGAAAAGATGTGCCCCATCAGCAGGCAGCCAAGAGCTGGTTATGTGAATGGAATGTGATAGACTTCACGTCAGAAAAAGATGCAGGAAGCCAAGGGCTGGCTATGTGAATGGAACGTGATAGACTTCACATCAGAAAAAGGTGCAGAAGACAAATTATAAACTCATGAAGGTTCAATATACAAGAACATATAATAGTTACAAACCATTCATAAAAGTAATGGAGGCAGCAGGGCGTGGTGGCAAATGCCTTTAATCCTAGCACTTGGGAGGCAGAGGCAGGCAGATCTTTGTGAGTTCAAGGCCAGCCTGGCCTACAGAGTGAGTTCCAGGACAGGTGGAGCTACAGGGAGACCCTGTCTCGAAAAGACCAAAAAAAAAAAAAAAAAAAAAAGTAATGGAGGGACGAAATGTGACAGGATTGAAGACACAGACAGCTGTATAATAATAACTGGAGACCTTAATACACATGACCTCTCAAATTCATCCTAAAATTCATATGGATTATCAAGAGACCTGGATTAGAAAGCACAATCATTTTGTTTTATTTTGAGACAAGGTCTTTCTGTAGCTCCAGCTGGCCTGGAACTCACTATGTAGATCAGGCTGGCCTAGATCTCACATAGATCTGCCTGGCTCTGCCTTCCGAGTGCTGGGATTAAAGGCAAGTCCCTCCATGCCTAGAAGAGCACAATCTTGAAAAAGAAAAGCTGAGTTTCAAACATCACAAGAAGCAATAATCAATAGTGCAATACTGAGTTTATGAATAGACACATTGACCGGTGCTGCAACTAAACCCTGCACATACGGATCAGATGGGGCCAGATGCTCTTTAGGAAGGGTTTCAGGGCCACCCAATAAGAAAGAACAGCGTATTCAGCTTGATGGAGGGAAAATTTGATGTCTGTGTGCAAAAGAATGGTGCTAGACTGTAATGAGCTTGTTGTGACCCTGTGACCTCTGTAAGACCCTCTCTCTAAACACAGCCTCATTCTGAATCCTGGGGCAGGGCCCCACTACATGAGTCCTTGCTATACAAACTGGCCACAGCAACGTTGTCCATACTCCTGTGGCTATGAGCAAGGTTTGCTCTAAGTTTATAAAGTCCATAAAGACCTAAAATAAGCAAATATTTATTTACAAAAGTAAATAAAGAGCATGCCCCTTCCTTCTTATTGTTCCCCTGTGGTGGAGCTACATTGATATCAAGGAAAACCATGTGCTACAATGAGGGGACTGGGAGGTAGGACAGCCCACAATCCACAGTCAGGTATGTTGAAGTTCTGTGCACACACACTTAACGATTATGTGTCCTGGTGAATTAGATCTTCATCTAGTTGAAAGGGGGGAAGGGATTCAAATGCCAGGATGATGTCCATATTTTGAAGAGATGACATGCTGGCCAGTGGTGCTGGTCACCAACAGTGTGACTACAACCCTCTGCTTGGCATGAGCAGGGCTCTCCCTCTCCCCAGTTTATCTGATCCAAAGTGGTTGTCCTACACTGCATTATGTAATATCCTTGCTAGGTGAGTAAGTGGATCATGTAATTTGTGCTACATTATTGATGGTTTGCTTGGCAGAGTTAATTACTGTGAGGAATGCACAGTGGTGGAACTCTCAGGCTGTGGGCCGAGCAGTCTCCATGCTGGTAGATGCTCCCAGGTGACACAGTACAGCAAGCTGGTGCTTCTGTGTATGGAAGGCTTTTCTATTGTCCTGACCTTGTTTTTGAGGGTGCAGTGGCATACATGGTTGAGGACATATGGTGTCAGAGGTGACACAGAACATACTCCTTGGAGTCACCTTCTCCTTCAAATGGCGCCAGTTCCTGAGCCTTTGTTCTATATTCTCAGTTGCAATTCATTCACTCTTTAATTATTGAACATTAGATTATTTTCAGTTCTTTGATATTATAAGCAACATTGCAATGACTGTTCATATATGTGTGGATCATTATGTGTAACTCTGAGTATTAAATTAGGAAAGATTTCTGGAAATACATAAGTGGGTTAAGTGCAATATACAGTTTGAAGTTTATTTAAAACATTTTAGATTTAATAAACTTGGTGAATAATATGCAGTATGAGACAATGAATGTTACACTGCATTATGATAGTTCATTGCAATAAACCCACTAAATAAAGGCCTTTCATCACATGGTGTATAACCTGAACTTTGTTGGTACCGTCACTGGCCAGGGGCCACTTTTACAGGCCATCAGGGATCTAGTTTTCATTTCCTTTTACTTGTTAGAAGTGTGCAGCACTTTGCTTATTACCTTTGTCTGTTTTAAGTTTGGGTACAATGGTCAACAGCTGCACTCCAGGACATGTGATGGCCTCGGGGTTTCAGGAATGGTCCTCATGGTGGCTAAGTGCTGGCTATATTCACAAGACCCTTGAGTGAAGGCATCTTGGCTAGAAGTCATCTCTCCCTGTGTACAGGAGACATCACAATGAGACCCTGCAGGGAGGCCAAGGACCCACTCTCACAGGGGCATGGCTTAGTCCTTTGCACCCAGGGTCTGTGGAGCAGTTATCTCTGTCATTTTCAATAATCTGCATTGGTTCTAATGACGTGGTCCAGCTGGGACAGCACCCTGCACACACATTCCTGGCCCCTTGTGGGTTCCCAGCAGCCCAGCTATTCCCACACTCGGGTGTGGCCATTCTCCACCAGGGGTACGGCCAGCCATAGGGGCCTCATGTGCTGAATGCTGGATGTGGCCTCTGAACATCCAGGAATGATTCTGAGATCAAATTCCTGACCCATCCACCACCCTGTGCTTGGTGCCGTTCTGTACCCCTGGGGGACCTGTTTGTTATTTGGGATTGTGTCTGCCTCCCTCTGCTGACTCCCCTTCTTTTTGGTCCTTAGTTCCCTGACTACCTGTGTCTTGGGCTGTGCTTTGTGCTCCTGACCTTATCTAGTAAACCTTCAGTGTCACTTTTATTTTTGTACCTTTAAAGTTTCCTCTCACAGCCCCACATGGCCCTTTTCCTGGTGGTATACAATGTATAACCTGGAAGTAGTTCAAAGATTTTGGAGACTAGCTACTGGCTTTTTCTTAGCACATAGTGGCAACTTTGCTGTCCCTCTAGCCACTCAGCATTGCCTGGACTGCTGCCCCCAATGTTGCCTACTTCTGCTGGGAGTTGGGGGTCAGGGTAGCATTAACTGGAGCTCCAGGGTGAGCAAGCCTCACCAGGAGTTAGGTGCTAGAGTTCAGATGTCCAAGTCTCTTACTCTTCAAATACTGGACCTAGACTTACCTCCAGCTCCTGCAGAGCTAAGAACACTCACTCAGGTGTCACTGTAAGTAGACAGAATCCAGATAAAGGTCTATTCCTGTAGGATAAAAATCAGCACATAACAAGTGTCAACATGGGGGCTTTGTTGTATTGCATCATTAAATCTGAAAGGATGGTAATGATTTATTTTATGATTCAAAAATCACTGAGTTTACATATTGTGAACTTACAACTACAATATTTGAACCACAATAGCTAGTGTTTTGAAGGGGCATTGAATTTATGTGCTTTTTTGAGACTTTACATAAAACTTCCACATGTGAGATTATGAAAATCCTGACTTTCAAAAGGATGGTCTCTGTTTAGTAATTATACTCCAATGAGTCATCTTCAACTCCAGCTGTTCAATAGAAACAGCTTTTGAAAAGGCCTGAAGCAGCCCTGGGGTGGGGGTGGGGATAAGTGTCCTTCCTGCAGAGTCCAGGGGTGGGAGGGAGGGAGAGAGAGAGAGAGAGAGAGAGAGAGAGAGAGAGAGAGAGAGAGAGGGAGGAGGACTTCAGGAGGCAGGTGACCACCTGCTGATGTGGCTTCTTGCTCCACTTTCCTTGTTAATCCTCCAGAGGACACAAAGGAAGGGTGCGTCTCTTTTCTTTCCACCTGCAAAGAACACTTTTCTATATAAAAGATGTCCTAAATCCTTTGTAAGGGCTGCGTCCTCACGCAGCATGCTCTGTGGTGCCTGCCTGCAATAACGATGACAGTGTGAAGAGCCATGGTCTCCACTGAACTGCTTCTCCCATCCTTGTCCCTATTCCCCAAGAACAATAGGGTTAACTTGTAAATGGCCAGAGGTCTACGTGGTCACAGCAGAGAGAGGCTGACCACTTACCCAGTTTGTTAGTGAGTCAGGCCAAGGCTTAACTTGAAACTAGAATTAGAGAAAATTTGTAGAGGTGATGCTCTGTCCTAGC
Organism: Rhizomys pruinosus; assembly: GCA_009823505.1. Classification (NCBI taxonomy): domain Eukaryota; kingdom Metazoa; phylum Chordata; class Mammalia; order Rodentia; family Spalacidae; genus Rhizomys; species Rhizomys pruinosus. Next base: position 625,671 of record VZQC01014015.1, on the reverse strand, counting down.
AAGCAGGGTCTGGGACTCCTCAGGACGAGATGAAAGCACTGGCAGGACTGAGTTTTACCAAGTACACTGTGCCTTTATGAGTGGCAGGGGGCAGCCTTCTGCCACCCGGGCCCCAGGCCTGCCCGGAGCTGAGTGAGCATCCTCAATTCCATGTTCTACCCGTACGAGTTCATAATGGGGAAGTACTTGGGTAAACATAGTTACATGTGAAAATAAAGATTTAATAAGGAAGTGACCCAACATTATGCCGTTGCTGAAAATACTCCGAGCTGGGGCAGGGGTGTATCTTTGATCTCAGTACTCTAGAGGCTGAGGCGGGAGAAATGAGACTTCAAAGCCAGCCTGGACTACATAGTGGAGCCCTGTCCTGAAAAAAAAAAATGCAGTTCCTCATGCAGAAGGGAAAGACCAGACTGCCACTCTGGCTTGATTGAAAGAAGCTGGCTAAGAACCTCTATGTAGCCTGACCTAATTTCCATGAATAAACAGGGAGAGAAAGCAGGATGGAGTTGTCTGTGTGACAGAAGTCGTGGGGACAACATCCAGCTCACAATGGCCACCTCTGGAGGGCAGGAAGAACTAGGAGCATTTCACTCCCTGTGCAACAACTCTCCACAAACCTGAAGTTTCACAACTCACCTGGAAAGTTTGTATAATCTGAAACAGCTAATTAAAAATGGCTGGGGTTTGGTGAGAAAGGAAAACACACCCATTCTCACAGATGGAGAGGAGTTTTTCAGAGTGGTTCCCAGCTGTTCTAGTAGGCTTACTCCCCTGGCCCCATCTGCAGAGCTGAGCTACCTCAGACACCTCAGACCAAGGGTCCCTCACCAGACAGGCCAACGGGTATCTCAGGCCTTTCAGAGCCTTCTCTGCTCTTCCTGTCTGCTTTGTCTGAGGAAATTTCTCTGGAAGCTGGCTCATTCCCATGTTCATCCTCTTGAGAATCTGACAGTAGTGTGTGGTGTTTCTGACTACACAGCAGCAGTGTGGTGAGCATGGAGTAGGAACAGAATTTATCTGCCCCAGGGCTAAGTCAGTGTATGCAGGAACTATAGACAAGCACACACACACACATGCACAGACTTGGACCTGAGCACACCCACCTACATGCACACACAGATGAATACCCATAAGTACTGTGCAACACACACCCATGTGGTCCCATTCTTGAACACACATACCTGCATGCATACATGTGAACTCCCACATACATACAAGCAAACTCATTTACACTTCAGCACACATGCACACCCCTGCACATATAACACCTACTTGCATGCATGAATACTCATGTTCATACACATACCTATAGGCATACCCAGCCACAATTGAGCATATAGGCACACAGATGCCTGCATGTACATATATTCATGCACACATGGCTATGTGCACATCTTCCATGCACACACATACAGACTCTGGCCTGCTCTGTTGACAAGGATCAAGTTCTGCAGGCCTGAGGGGGCATGAATTGGGTCCATCCTCAGGGCTGTCACTCACACATCTTGGTCACCTCAGATCCATACTGTCACACGTAGACCTGTTGGCAGGATGACCTGGAATCAGAGCACCTGTTTCCAGTGCAGTAGTATGTGCCCCTCTGGGGGCTGTAGCAGCACACAGCTGTGTTCTAGAGTCTTTGCAACACTCACAGTGAACTCTCACACAGAATGAAATCAGGTTTATTGCAGTATGTACACAGCTCAGTTCCACTCTGTGGTGCAGTCTGTGGACATTCCACATACAACACATAAAAGGTCACATGCTGAACATGTGTCACTGCTTTTTGTCAGTTCACTTGTGCCCAGGTTACCACCAGCCCAGGTCTGTTTAGTTAGTGTATTCTGGGCTGAAGTGCCTGTTTCCTGGCAGGTCCACGTGTCCCATGTGTGATCAGTGGCTGCTCATTGGCTGAGGGTGGCTTCTGCTCACAGGTCGTGTATTTCCGAAAGGTGATGGCACAGTGTCCATACCTGGTCATTGGTAGGACATTTTCAGATATGGCAAAGCGTTATTTAGCCGGAACAGCAGGAGTGAGTGGCACTGGTGCTGGAGGCAGGTCTCAAGAGAGGCGGGGTTGACCCAGGGCTTCCAGCACCCACCTCTTTTCTTTTGCTGAACCCGCTGTCACTGCCGCCAGCTTTTTTTGAGGTGCCCAGCCTAGGCCATTTTTGCTCCCCATGTCCTGCTTTCTGGCCTTGCAGCCCCAGGAGGTGGCAGGTTAGCAAGTGTTTTCTAGATCCTTTGAGCTGTTCACCCACTGCAACTACAGATAAACTGGGGGCTTGTTCAGAGTTGGCCAAGGCAAAGACCAGGAGTGTCCTGTGGGACAGGATAATGCAACTGGCCCAGGTTATTCAGGCCAGATTCTGGCCTCTGAGCCTCATCTGGTGTCTAGTTAGCCACTGCTCTGCTGTCCTAAAGCCCCCAGTACCCTTATTTCCTGGGACCTGTGAGAGAGGACCTTCACTGTTGCTGTCTCCTGGTCTTGAAACCTCTGGCACAGCTGATGCGATCACTGGGATCCACCTGGCTTGAGTCTACATGCCACTGAAGCCACTGGACAAAGGTTTGCAGCCCTTACCCTTGGAGCAGAGGGCAAGTGATGTAAAATGTGCTCAGAATGCCAGGTCCAGCAGCTATGGCCCTGGCACTGGGCAGGGGAATAGTCTTCTAGGGTCTCTGGGCACTGCAGGGACCATGCCCTCTCTCTCTTTAGCTGCTTCTGCAGCTATATTAAGTACCTTCCCCCAGACCCACCTGTTCATGTCTAACAAATAAAACAGGAAAAGTAAGGGCTGCTAGTAGTAAATACTGGTAGGCATACTCAATGACATTTTACATTTTGCTAATTCTCCATCTAAACAATTAATTTTAAGGTGGTGGTTTTCATTAAAAACAGGGTTCCTGCCATCCAGAAAATATCCCTGGGTTGTGTGGGCAGTCACCAGGGCCTGTAGCCTGAAAGCCAGCCTGAGATTCCAGAGCTTCTGCCAGATTCATCACTTGCAGGAAATGGTGGTACCAGGTACCCCAGAAGGATGTGGACTCCTGGCTGGGATGCCGAGCCAGGAACATCCTCTCTGACCTCTGTCATTACAGAATGGCCAAGGGAGTGGCAAGAGCGTGGCTGTTCAGGTCCAGAGGCTTGGAGCAGAAAGTCCACAGGGCAGGACCTGAGGCCAAGAGAATAGGGTGGCCTCTTAGGCAAAGTGGGCTGCTCTTAGATGCTTTCTTTGATCTGCCATCGATTGAGGAAGAATTTCACAGAAATTCGCAGGTGCCACAGGAAGTGACACCAGCCAGTTTTGGACATGGTTCCCCTGACAGGTGGCAGCAAAGAAACCAGAACCTTTCGTTGTCCTCTTCTGAGGTGGCTGGACCACAGTACCTGGCTTTGATGTTCAGGGCCATCTGGCTTTCCTGCTTTCTTTGAAAGTCAGCTTGCCTATGTGGCTGAGCAGTGTTATGAGCACAATGGCCTAAAGGCTGGAGTTTGATGATAATAATTAGTGTCTCAGTCAAGTTACACAGTGGGATCAGGGAATAGATCAGGGCTGACCCATCAAGGCACCCAATACTGGTGACAGCAGAGGAAGCCAGCACACACATATGTCAAACCTAGCAGCATTGTCAGCTCTGTGTGAAGGACAGCTAGATGACTGAGGTCTCTGTCTGCAGGAAAGACTGGGCACGGGAGCCTCGGTGTATCTGCAGTGCACTTTCTGAGCCATTCCGGGACATGGACCAGCTATGTAGTCGGTAGTCCCGGCTCCCAGGCTGAGTCAGGCACAGGGCTCGCCACTTTCTTTTCAGCTCACACTGTACCTAGGGATGAAAGCATCAGTGAAGAGACAGCTAGGAACACAGGAACTCATGCCCTCCACAGAGACATGCTGCACAGATTTAGCAGACAGACAACAAGCGGCTGGTATATTTTCTGGAGAGCTCTTCCCTAGAAGCCACAGGATGGGTGCTCTGGCCCAGCTCCACTTCTGGTTCTGGGGAGGAGGTTTCACCCTCAGGAATGTGTTGGGTGAGTGAGGGTGGGGAGGCAGAACACATAGAGCTATAGGAGATGGGCCCAGCGTTGTGGATTGAGAACAAGACACCAGAAGGGTGCACTGCTGCAGCTTGGGGCTTGGAGTAGGGGGGACGGGGAGGGGGTAGCCTCAGGGCTGCTGGGGACACTGCTGCAGTATGGAGTGTGCCTTGCCCTGGCAAAGTCCTGTGACTCCTGTGGGACTTTTACCAATTTCTTTTCCTTCTGAGGGCTCTGAGGCAGGTGCTAGAAGGGACAGGGATATTGGCTCTGGAAAAGCCTTCCTTAATTACTGGAGAGAGCAGGTCACCAGGCAAGGGTCACACAGGGACAGGTGGCAATGCCTAGGTTGAACAAGCTTGGAGACTGGGGGTTTCAGGGAATGGGGGTTACATAAGGAGAACTGGGCTCCTGCTTTGACTTGGGACACATTGATGCATCTCTTGATGAGGCCCAGACCTTTCTACCAAGGCCCTGACTTCCTGGACTCAGTTGTGAGTTGAGGAGTAGATGCTGATCATGAAGAGGACCCTGGGTGGAGGGAGGAAGCTCAGTATTGGGGGAAGGGATAGGAGGCATGCTATTATGGGGCTTTTGCTGCAGCAGGCTTGGGCTTGGTCATGTAGGGCCCATCTGGACAGAGGTGGGCAGTGGGGCCGACACTGATCCTGCGTCTATGCTCAGTGGCTGGTGACAAAGGATTTACCTCACTGTTCAGGAAGCAGTACAGTATGGCTACGACCAGGCCCTGCAAAGAAACAGAGTATCAGAACTGCTCGCAGGCTACAGCACTCACAAGTACCTCCCACGCCTACCTGGAACGAGCCGACACAAAGCTCAAACAGGATCTGGTATGTGGAGGAGATGCCGAAGGGGAAGGCAGCGAACACCATGTAGTGGACACCAAACAGTGGTATTAGCAGCAGTGTGGATTTGGCGAGCCTCCTAGCAAAAGGAGAGGAATGTGATATTTTGTGGCTCTTCCCTACCATGCTAGGCCATGTCAGGATTCAAAGGCGGAGAAAGCTGTGGGCTTCTTGTGCTCAGTGAACCCCCTCTGTTCATTGGGCAGAATTTGCAAGTGTAGCCATGTAATTTTGCCCATGAGGGGAAGACTCTTAGATGGCAGCTTGTGGTGCTCACCAGCTATGGCTGGCTTTCAAGGGACTTATTGTTCCTTGTCACCAGTGCCAACAGGTGGGCCACACGAGCCTTGAACAAGCAAATTCAGGTGGGTCTGGGCTGTAGCTCAGATGAAACCTGCTATGAGCAGGGTCCTGGATGTCATCCTCAGCACTTGCTGGGAGTGGACTTCATGGCGCAACCTCTCAGCTCACAGAGGGGCCCCTCTTGCTGCTCTATGCACCAGTCAACATGGATTAATTTTTCCCTGCCACTTGAAATACTTCAGAGTCCCAGACTTCTACTGCATTGGAACCTCCTGGAAGCCTTGGAAGAGTTCAGATTGTAGTCCTTATGAGAACTGTGGAACAGTGGGCCACAGACTGAAAAATCTGCTTTTCAGTTTGCAATGATGTCTGGGAACCCACTTTGAGAACCACAGCTCTAGGCCTGTGGCTTCCACTGCTGTCCTCTGGAGCTATTAGGCAATTCTGACACCCCTGTCCTGCTGTCTGCATCCTATTCCACCAGTCCCTCAGGAGGAACTGGGTGTCCAGCTTAACATCTCCAGGTTCCTCCAACTGCTCAGGAGTGAGGGGTCACCTGGAGAGGACACAGCCATGTGGAGCACTCTGCTGGCTCTGAGTAAGCACTGCTAAACAAGCACCCAGGCTGCCTCATCTCCACTGGGCTCCGCTGGGGGAAGCAGGAGGTTCCTCCTGGCTCCAGTCTCGCTTTCTCCTTTTCTTACTTCCTAACACTTAGGAAAAAACATCAACTTCTCTAACTGATTTTCAAGGCATCTCCCTTAAGGCTATACTGAATAGGGGGGTACATGTTTTAGATACGTGCTTTCCCCCCACATACTATGTCCCATGGGGCTTACAGAGAGCAGGATCTCCCACCCAATGGACAAACTGCATAGAAGCCTGGTATTTTCTGAGATGGTCATGGGTGTGAATGGTAAGGCTTTCCTCCAGCAGGATGTCACTGGCTGCTGCCTTCCTGCCTTGCATATGTGCAGCCCAGTGTGGCCCAAGTCTACTCATCTGTCTCAGGAAAGTTGTGGGTGAGGCAGGCCTCTAGTCTTTCTTTCCTACAATGCAGGGGTGAAGCACAGCCCTCTGGCCTTCTCGCCACTCTGGAGAAGCACAGACTTCATTACCCCATATAATTTTGTTTCCAAAATGAAAGCATCCATCTCAAAGCCTTCTTAACTAATACTCCACAGGAACCCAGAGAAAAGGTCAGCACAGACACTAAACAAGATTTGCACAAAATCCAAATTCAATTCAAGGGTGACCAAGAATGCTCTCCCCTTCCTTCACAGGGCTGCAGGAGGGAGGCCTGAGGGCCACTAGCACCTCTTGGCAGACAACATGCAGGCAGCCCACACCTTGTTATGTGCAGCCTGACAGGTTACCTCCTCAATATGGGCCACACAGAGAAACTCCTTCCTGATGCTTTATGCACAGCATGGTATAATTAAGAGATAAATGACCACCAAACCCTTTCTGGATTCTTTTGTGGCAGGCACTGAATGTCTTCCAAGGATTAATTCAATTGGTTTTCAAGCCTAACAGGCAAATGTCTGTTCCATTTTAGAGGGAAGAGGACAGAGTACAAGGCTGCCCCCCTCCTGCTGAGTACTGCTGTTCACTCAGCTGCAGTTCTTGAGGGGAAGGAACCTGGATGCATGTGGTAGCTCACGGCTGGTTGGTAGCTGACGACCCTACTGGGAACTCTTAGCCAGTGAAGGGCCATCTGAGCTGAGGCTCCTGAGATGAGAGAAAAAGCCATAAACCCCATTAGTACCCATCTTGTGTTCATTTCATATGAGTTGGAGGTTTATTTTTCCTTTGTGAATTTTGGGTAGTTTATGGATTCCTTGGGTCATTATGAATTAGTAGGTAACATTCCCGACCTCTGCCCTGTGCCTTTCACTTAACACATAGCTTGTTGGATTGTTAATAAAACAGGTCCAGGTACAAGGTGCCAGCATGGACATGCAGCCCCAGAGTCTGCTGGAAAAGACAGTCTTAATATGGAGAACAAATGTGTGGCCAACTGGGGATGGTAGGCTGCAATATCACAGCAGGGCCATTCACCTAAGGAGCAGCCTTACTACAAGGCCCTCTACATGTTGTCAAACATGAGAGAAGGTTCCTGTCTTTAGCGTCGCCATCTCAGCATGGCCCCTTGCCCTCTGAGTGCTGGGGTGGCAGACTTGGGTGTCCATGCAAGCTGAGCCTGTGGCTGCTGAGATACTTGGAGGACCTCCCATAGGTTGGCACTGGGCTCTATCTTCCACACGCTTGGCTTTGTGTGTTTCCTAAGCTGGATGAGTGGATACTCACTTGTACTGTGACTGGTCATTGCCACCAACATCTGGGGAAGTTAGCTTCTGCAGTAAGATCCTTATAATGCTGACAAAGAGGACAAAGTTGACCTGCATAGAGATAACACCAGACCACTTGATCTGCTGCAGAGATGAGGCTGTGGGCATCTGTGGTACTATTCCTGCCCACCCATCTGCAGGATTCAGCCACCAGACACCCCAAGCATGAAGTCTGCCCACCCTACCAAAGAGGACAATGAGTAAGGCTGTGGTTGTCTGAGCATCTGGAAATGTGCAATGGACAATTAAAATCTCCTTTAAGCTTAAAATACTTCATTTCTAAGGACCCATCCATCCTTCTGGGAACTGCCCTGGAAGTGATAGGGCCCTTTTTTAGGAAGATGGAAGGCCCTTGCACACAGGGAAGTGTGGTGCAGGTGCATAATGGGGGAAGAATCTCACCCCACCACAGGCAGCTACTTACTACAATAGAAATTAGAATTGGCATCCGAATGACCCACCAAGGTATGCTGTGGTCGTTTGTGTCCCAGCAACTGTCAAAGAGAGACAGACACTTGGTGTCACATTGACTTCATCTACAAACCAGGCTCTCAGTGAAGAACTGTTCAGCTGAGGCCTGACCTCTTACACGAGCTTATAGAACCAACCTGCCACCTCCACAGGCCTCACATTCTACTGTCTAGATTCAGCTTATCAATTACTCTGCTCTAGATCCCACTGCTCTGTATATAGAGAGTGAGGCAGCTGTCCCCATAGACTCAACTTGACAGTTTGCTAATGGAGAAGCAGGAAGGAGTATAGCCCCAGGGTCCCATAAAGCTGTGTTTTTTTTTTTTTTTTTTTTTTTGTCTTTTTTTGAGACAGGGTCTCCCTGCTGTTCCAGCTGTCTCGGAACTCATTATGTAGATCAGGCTGGCCTCAAACTCCCAGAGATCTGCCTGCCTCTGCCACCTGAGTGCTGAGATTAAAGGCGTGCACCACCATACCTGGCACAAAGCTGTGGTTTTAATTCAAGGCTTGTATTCTTATTTCACCTGATGTTTACGAAGGATTTTTTTTCTTCTGAAAACTTATATTCCCCAGTGGTTTAAATCTGTGTTTTTAAATGGAGAATTAAGAAATGCCTTGAGAGTGGTTGAAGTGGGCCTGATTTTCAGTGATGGGTGCCTTTAGTAGGAACATGTTTATATAAGGCTTCCACATACTCTTGGTATTCATGACTGTACAAGGCTTCCATATACCCTTGGTATTCATAGCCCACAGTGGACACTGACTGTCTCAGAAAGAGCAGAGATGACATCTGTGGACTTAGAACCCAGGCAGTTTGGCCCTGAGACCCCCAAGGAACCCTGGGGCTGAGGCGCCTTCCAGATGACTCTGCCTCAGGTGTTAGTCCTGCTGACCTGAGGGTGCCTGGGTCAGTGAGCCCAGATGAGGAAGAACTGCAGTAGGGTTGGGAGAATGGGTCCTTCAGTTGTAGTGTATATAGTGAGGAAAAGCATCACTTTAGACCACCCCTATAGAATGATCTGTTGCTCACTGGAGAACTGATACCTGGGGGTCCTTTATGAGGCACATTCAAGCGGGGACTGTGTGTGGGGCTTGGGTGTGGCTCTCTGTCAGAACAGGAGATCGTGAATTATGACACTGCCACTGGGCTCCAAAGTTCTCAAGAGAGGAGGTGCTCACAGAGGCCATTCAGTTAGCCACAAGCCTGATCTCAAAGTTTTGCCATAACAAATCTGCTTCCACTCTGCTTGGTTCTTCCAGGGGACACTGAGGAACCATGTAAAATGTTTATGTTCTCTGCCTGATTTTCCCCTTTAGCTAAACTACAGGCCTGGCTTGATTCTCATGTCTTACATGGGCCTTCCTCCAAATATTGCAGTGTACAGTGAGTGAGCCTATTTCTGTCTAGGTCTTCCACACATGGGGTGCTAAGTGCTGCCTAGAAATGTCTTGTCTGTCCCTAGTAGTATTATGGTACAAGCCTCTTGAGTTCCCGGACACTCAACCAGGACTGCTAGGCTTTGTTTCACAGGCAAGGGTGCACACGAAATACTCACCCTGTGTCTTCTAAAGAGAGGCGGGCTGCAGTCCATGCGCCTATGCAGACACTGGGGATGCCTGTGAAGACACCCATAGGACTGGTCATTGCTCACCAAAGAGGAGCAAAACCCATATATACCAAGGCACAGGGGCCAGAACTATTAAAGATGAGTTTGTGACCAAGGTTCATCTGGAAGCTTTTGCTAAATATCTTAATTAATATGCACATGTTTACACTTATGCCTTATTAAGCAGCAAAAAGACAAATGTACCTGAAAACTGGGAATCTGGCCAGGACTGAAACCTGTCAACTGAAGACAGGGAGGCCAGGCAAGAGGGAGACCTGCTCCCAGCCTCAGTGATGCCCCAGGGGCTGTGCATTTGCCTGTCTTCTCCCCTCTTGCTCTGGGCAGGGCAGGGCAGGGCAGGGCTCTGGCCACAGGTGGATGTGTCATCAGCCTGCTCCTCTCTGACTTCCCACTGTCAACATGAATGGGCTTGGAAAAGGGAAAGGCAGAAACCATTTTGCTACTTGTTCTCAGCTCAGTTTGACTTGAGGTGAAGAGGCCATAAATTGTAGAACTCGAGAGCATTTTAAACCAGGTCTCTGGTTACCAGAAACATTCAGGTTTGTCTCTAGGAACCCAAGTGCACCTAAGGTGCTCATGAAGTATGCCCCTCCAGCAGTGGTGTTCTGAGCAAGTCTGAATACTTTGGCCAAATAAGATGGGAATCAAGGTGAGGGGTATAGAGTCCTTACCCCATCCAATCAGAAGGTAGGCCAGGAAACACCTGCTTGGGGGGAGGATGGCCACCAGCAGGGTGTGCAGGTAGAGACCCTCCACCAGGAGCCAGTAGAAGTTCGCCATGATGCAGTACTGGAAGAACACCAGGCTGAGCTTGCAGCCGACCTGGAACAGAGACAGCAAGGGAACGTGCCCCTCGGTAAAAATAGTTATGTCAGGCAGAGTTGCTCTGTTTGGATAAGTCAGCACACTGCCAGGGTGCTGACTTGGAGGGGTGTTGTTAATATATTGGCTTGGCACAGGCTAAGAATGTGTTATGCTAAGGTGGAACCCTTAGTATACACAATGTTAGGGGCCATCTACAAGGAGCCTCTGAGTCCCTGAAGAGAACAGCAGGAAGAGAGGAGAAAGTAAACATTCCCAGGAACCAGTATTGGGTCCAGGGATCCTGCTGCTGGCTACCTTCCTGGATAGCAGGCTAAGGCGTAGCTCCTCCCACTTGCTCTGCCCTTCTGCTCCTGAGATGCCTTTCTTTCTGTACTTCCTCCACTGTCCACTCAGGACTCTCCCCCTCCCCCAGGATCTGCAGTGGAGAAGGAGAGCACTTGCTTGCTGAAGAGACAGGTGGGATACTATGTGTGCCCGACATGCCCACAGGCGGATGAGACAGGACACCTGGAGTCACTGGCCTGATGCTGGGGAGAAGAGGATTCTGCTTAGTGTACCTGCAGCTCCCTGGCCTTGGTCCCCACATTTGAACAAGAGAGGGGCACTGGAGAAGGCCGAAGGACTGTGGTCATTTCCCTTAATAAAACTTCAGATGACAGTAAGTTTGGGAAGAGAAGACAGTGGGCCAAATCTTGGCTCCTAGATTTATAAAATGTTGGCAACCTTGTAAGTTAGTATCTCATTTTCCCCAGTAAAGAACATTTAAAAATTGCTAGGGAAAATAGTTCATGTTCAATTTTCTTTCTTTTCTTTCTTTCTTTCTTTCTTTCTTTCTTTCTTTCTTTCTTTCTTTCTTTCTTTCTTTCTTTCCTTCCTTCCTTCCTTCCTTCCTTCCTTCCTTCCTCTTTTTCTTTTCTTTTCTTTTTTTTTTTTTTTGAGACAGGGTCTCCCTGTAGCCCCAGCTGGCCTAGAATGTGCTATGTAGACCAGGCTGGCCTTGAAATCTCAGACATTCGCCTGCTTCTGCCTCTGGAGTTCTGGGATTAAAGGCCTGCTCTACCATGCCCAGCATTTTGTTTTTATTTTTTAAATTCTAATTTTTCAAAATTTAAAGCACTTTTTACATTCAGAATAAAAAACCTTAAGACCCTGTCAGCTAGAAATACCACTGTGTTTAATATATCTCAAATGCGCATGCACATGTGTGTATAGATAGATATACGCTTATATATATCTATGTGCATATATATGTGTATATATATATATATATCCATTCCATGTACAGACACAAAAGTGTTCTCACTCATATGTGTTTGAATATGTATCCACTGTGTGCATAAATTAATCCAACCTACAAAGGCCAACCCATATATATATATATATATATATATATATATATATATATATACACACACACACACACAGACNTTTCCTCCCACTGAGTGGGCTTTAAGTCCAATTAGTTAACCATTGATTGCCCCCAAGATAAAAGTGCCACTACTGTACCAATGTTATATGCTGTGCTGGACACTAATGTGGATATTTGGTCTTAAAGCTGGTGTTGGAGCATTGATTGCTATTCTCCCCTCAGTTTGTATGCTGTTCCCCAAAGCTGTGCGAGGTTGGCTTCAGGGGAGGTGGCTTCCAGGTCAGTTCCCACTCCATTGCTCCTATTACAGACTCTGAAGCATGTCCTGCCTTCAGTAGTAGTGTCTAACCTCCAGGTTCTAGGAGGCAATCAAGGGCTGTGGCAATAGCCTTTGTAATTTGAGGAGACTCTTGGACTACCCTGGCCAACTACTGAAAGGAAGGTCTCTCCTGTCTGGCACTGTTTCTTGTTATGTAGCTAGACTTCAGCTATGCACATGGACCCATGTAGAGATATTGCATGTGTAATTTGTCTTTAGATTGTTAGACTAATATGATTCCCCACATTTTTTTACACTAGCTACACACTATTTCACTCTCCTCTCTCTCCCTTCCAATCTAACCCTCCCTCCATATATAGAGCTTTTAAAATTTTTTTAATTGAAGTTTTGTGCAATTCCTATAACATTTCTCAGTCCAATTTAGATTCATTCTCCTTTCCATGTCCCCACACCACGCGAGTTCTTGCATTTTGCCATACATGTCTTGCATCTTTTTTTCAGTCTTTTTAAAGTTTTTTTATGCAGAGGTTTATTGTTTTGGGCTGAAGTTTACTGTTTCAGTCTGTTCCCTGACCGAGTCCTTTTGCCGTTCTTCTCTCCAATTAGTATTGCTCCAAAATATGCATATATGTTTGTCACACATATACCAAAATTATGATGTCTGAAAGTAAACTGTATGTTAATTCCACAACATGTTTAGGAATTCACATTTCCCCCCTTTAATTTTATATTCTCCTAAAGTATGTATACATACTCTTCCCCCATATACCACAATTATGAAGCCTGAAAATAAGTGGTAGGTTAATTCTGGATTCCATTAAGGGATTCACATATTCACATTATAATGGCACAGTTACTTACAGGTTAAAAAATATATATCAGTTTGCCTTACTACTAGGTATTTGGTGCTAGTATCCACAAATGAGGGATACCATTTGTCATCTGTTTTTCTGGGACTGTATTACTTCATTTAGCATAGTGTCTTCTAGTTCCATTCATTTACCTGTAAAGTTCATGATATCATCTTTCTTTCTATTTATTTATTTATTTATTTATTTATTTATTTATTTATTTAATGTGTATGAATGTACTGTCTGCATGTAGGTTTGTGCACCCATGTCGTGCAATGTCGCGGAGGTCAGAAGAGGGTGTTGGATTCCCCTGGAACTGGAGTTCTCCTGGAATTGGAGTTACGGACGGTTCTCAGCTGCCATGTGGGTGCTGGGGATTGAACCTGGGTCCTCTGCAAGAGCAGTCAGCGCTCTTAACCGCTAGGCCATCTCTCCGGCCCTGATATCATCTTTCTTTACCACTGCATAGAACTCCATTGTGTAGATGTACCACATTTTCTCTATCCACTTTTTGGCTGAGGGGCACTTGGGTTGCTTCCAGCTCTTCACTATTGTGAAGAGAGCTGCAATAAACATAGATGTGCATGTATCTTTGCAGTAGGATGAGTCTTGTGGGTATATACCCGGGAATGGTATGACTGGGTCAGGTGGTAGACTCATTTCGAGTCTTTTAAGGGTTCTTCACACTGCTTTCCATAATGGTTGTACAAGTTTACATTCCCACCAGCAGTGGATGAGTGTTCCCCTTTTCCCACAACCTCTCCAGCATTTGGTGTCTTTTGTTTTCTCAATCTTAGCCAGTCATATCACAGTAGGATGATATCTGAGAGTGGTTTTGATTTGCATTTCCTTAATTATTAACATCGTTGAACACTTTTTAAGATGTTTCTCAGCCATCTTCACTTCCTCACTTGTTAAGTCTCTGTTCAGCTCTTATCTTTTGAGTGAGTCATTTGTTTTCTTACGTCTTTGTTTTTGAGTAGTTCCTCCCACTCTGTGGGTTTTCTCTTCACTTCATTGATTGCTTCTTTTTTTTTTTTTTATTTATTTCCGTATGTGTATGAATGTATTGTCTGCATGCAAGTCTGTGCACCCATGACGTGCAACGCCGCGGAGGTCAGAAGAGGGTGTCGGACTCCCCTGGAACTGGAGTTCTCCTGGAATTGGAGTTTCAGACGGCTCTCGGCTGCCATGTGGGTGCTGGGGATCGAACCTGGGTCCTCTGCAAGAGCGGTCGGCGCTCTTAACCGCTAGGCCATCTCTCCAGCCCCTATTGCTTCTTTTTCTGTACAGAAGCTTTTGAGCGTAATGAGGCCCCGTTTGTCAATTGTTGACCTTATTTCCTGTGCAGCTGCTGTTTGATTTAGAAAGTCTTTTACTAGGCCTATGTCTTGTAGGTTGCTGCCAAGGTTCAGAGTTTCAGGTCTTTGACCCATTTGGAGTTGATTTTTGTACAGGGTGAGAGATAGGGGTTTAATTTTATTCTTCTACAACTGGTGACCCAGTTTTGCCAGCACCATTTGCTGAAGATGCTGTCTTTCCTCCATTGAGTCTTTTTGGTCCCTTTGTCAAATATGAGGTGGCTGAAAAAAAATTTTTTTTTTTGGTCTTTTTGAGACAGGGTCTCCCTGTAGCCCCAGCTGTCCTGGAACTCACTCTGTAGACCAGGCTGGCCTTGAACTCACAAAGATCCGCCTGCCTCTGCCTCCCAAGTGCAAGGACTAAAGGCGTGCGCCACCACGCCCGGCGGTGGCTGAAATTGTATGTTCTCAAGTTTGGATCTTCAATTTTGTTCCGTTGGTGTACAGGTCTGTTTTTGTGCCAGTACCAGGCTGTTTTTATGACTATAGCTCTGTAATATAGTTTTGAAGTCTGGTATAGTGATTCCCCTTGTACTGCACTGTTTGCTCAAGGTTGCTTTGGCTATTCGGGGTCTTTTGTTTTTCCATATGAATTAAAGGATTTTTTCCAAGTCTGTGAAGCAATTCATGGGGATTTTAATTGGGATTGCATTGAACCTGTATATTAATTTGGGTAGAATGGACATTTTTACTATATTAATTTTTTCTAATCCATGAGCATGGGAAGTCTTTCCATCTTCTAATGTCTTCTTCAATCTCTTTCTTCAGGGGTTTAAAATTTTTGTTGTACAGATTTTGGTGTCTTTGGTTAAGTTTGTTCCTAAGTATTTTTTTTTTTTGAGACTATTGTGAGTCTTCTTATATTCCTTCTCTAGTTGCTAGATGTTGGTGTAAAGAAAGGCTACTGATTTTTCTAGGTTAAATTATATCCTGCCACTTTACTGAAACTCTTAATCATTTCTAGGAGTTTTCTGGTGGAGTTTTTAGCATCCCTTTGGTAAACTATCATATCATCGGCAAAGAGGGATAGTCTGACTACCTCTTTTCCAATTAGTACTCCTTTAATTTCCCTTTCTTGCCTTATTGCCCTAGCAAGTGTTTCAAGTACTATATTGAAGAGGAGTGGTGAGAGGGGGCAGCCTTGTTATGCTCCTGCCTTTAAGGGGAATGCTTCTAATTTTTCTTCTTTTAGGATAATGTTGACTGTGGCTTTTGTTGATTATGGTTTTGATTATGTTGAGGAATGTTCCCTCCAGTCCAATTCCCTCAAGGACGCTAAACATGAAAGCATGCTGGATTTTGTTGAAGGCTTTTTCTGCATCAATTGAGGTGACTATGTAGTTTTTGTGTTTCAGTCCATTTATTGTTTTATGTATGTTGAACCATCCCTGCATCTCTGGTATGAATTCAACTTAGTCATAATGGATGATCTTTTTGATGTGGGTCCTGTATGTGGTTTGCAAATACTTTGTTGAGAATTTTCGCATCTATGTTCATTAATGTGATGGGTGTATAGTTTCCTTTTTTGGTTGTGTCTTTGCCTGGTTTTGGTATTAGAGTGAGACTGGCTTCGTAGAAGGAATTTGGGAGATTTTCCTCTGCTTGTATACTTCTGAACAGTTTGAGTAATAATGGTTAAGTCCTTTTTAAATGTTTTATAGAATTCTGCCATGAAACCATCTGGGCCTGGGCTTTTTTTTAGTTGGGAGATTTCTTAATACATTTTCAATTTCCTCCTATAGTATGAGACTATTTAAGCTGTCAATCTCTTCTTGGTTAAGCTTTGGTGAATTCCAGCATTTCAGATATTCATCCATTTCTCTTAGGTTTTCAAATTTAGTAGAGTATAGGTTTTTGAAGTATTCTCGTGTTGTCAGGATATTTTTGTTGTCTGTTGTGATGTTTCCCTTTTCATTACAACTCTATTGATTTGGAGATGCTTTTTCTTTCTTTTGGTTAATTGGGCTAGAAGTCTATCTATCTTGTTTATCCTTTCAAAGAACCATTGGATTCACTGATTCTTTATATTATTTTCTTTGTTTCTATTTCGATTTTTTTGTCTTGCTAAAGTAAATTAAAAAAATATATATATACATATAAAATATATGTATACATAAAAAATAAATATATACATATATGTATATATGTCTTTATATGTATACATAAAAAATAAATATATACATATATATATATATGTCTTTTCGAGACAGGTTTTCCCTGTAGCCCCAGCTGTCCTGGAACTCACATTGTAGACCAGGCTGGCCTTAAACTCACAAAGATCCGCCTGCCTCTGCCTCCCAACTGCTAGGATTAAAGGCGTGTGCCACCACGCCCGTCTCTGTTGAACACTTCTTAAGGTGTTTCTCAGCCATCTCTAATTCCTCACTTGTGAAGTCTCTGTTCAGCTCTTTGCTCCATCTATTGAGTGCGTCATTTGTTTTCTTTCTTCTTTGTGTTTTGAGTAGTTTATATATTCTGGAAATCAATGCTTTGTCAGATGTTTCTGCAGTGAAGGTTTCCTCCCACTCTGTGGGATTTCTCTTCACTTCCTTGATTGTTTCTTTTGATGTACAGAAGCTTTTCAGTTTAATGAGGTCCCATTTGTCAATTGTCGACCTTAATTCTTGCACAGCTGCTGTCTGATTTAGGTACCAGGCTGTTTTTATGACTATAACCCTGTAGTATAGTTTGAAGTCTGGTATAGAGATCCCCCCTGTGTAGCTCTTTTCGATCAGAGTTGTTTTGGCTATTTGGGGTCTTTTGTTTTTCCAAATGAATTTAAGGACTTTTTCCCCAAGCCTGTGAAGAAACTCTTGGGGATTTTGATTGTAATTGCATTAAATCTATACAAGTTTTGGTACAATGGGCATTTTTACAATGCTAATTTTCCCAATCCATGAGCATGGGAGGTTTTTCCATCTTTTGATGTCTTCTTCAATTTCTTTCTTTAAGGGTTTAAAATTTTTGTTGTAGAGGTCTTTGGTGTCTTTGGTTAGGTTTGTTCCTAGGTATCTTATTGTTTTTGAGGCTATTGTGAGTGGGAAGGTCTCTTTGAATTCTTTCTCCAGTTGCTTGTTCTTGGTGTAAAGAAAGGCCATTGATTTTTTAAGGTTAATTTTGTATCCTGCCACTTTGCTGAAGCTGTTAATCGTTTCTAGGAGTTTTCTGGTGGAGTTTTTTGCATCCCTTAAGTAAACAATCATATCATCAGCAAATAGGGATAGTTTGACTTCCTCTTTTCCAATTAGTACTCCTTTAATTTCCTTTTCTTGCCTTATTGCTCTAGCAAGTGTTTCAAGCACTATATTGAAGAGGAGTGGTGACAGTGGGCAGCCTTGCTGAGTTCCTACCTTTAAAGGGAATGTTTCTGTCATTTCCCCATTTAGGATGATATTGTCTGTGGGTTTCCTGTATATGGCTTTGATTACATTGAGGAATGACCCCTCCAATCCAATGCCTTCTAGGACTTTAAGCATGAAGGGATGCTGGATTTTGTCAAAGGCTTTTTCAGCATCAATTGAGATGATGGTGTGGTTTTTGTCTTTCATTCCATTTATGTGTTTGATGATGTTTATTAATTTTTGTATGTTGAACCATCCCTGCATCTCTGGTATGAATCCAGCTTGGTCATGATGGATGATCTTCTTGATGTGGGTCTGTTTGTGTTTTGCCAGTATCCTGTCTTATTTCTATTTCATTGATTTCTGCTCTGATATTT
The DNA here is from genome assembly GCA_009823505.1 of Rhizomys pruinosus. Classification (NCBI taxonomy): domain Eukaryota; kingdom Metazoa; phylum Chordata; class Mammalia; order Rodentia; family Spalacidae; genus Rhizomys; species Rhizomys pruinosus. The sequence goes on along the minus strand of VZQC01014015.1, from coordinate 607,603 downwards.
GTGACTTCTTCCTGTCTGTTGGGTTTAGGGTTCATTTGTTGTTGTCTCTCAAGTGCTTTTTGCTGCAGTGCTAGCTCATATTTGTACTCTTTCACTTTTTTAATGTAGGCACTGAGGGCTATAAAATTCCCTCTTAGGATTGCTTTCAAAGTATCCCATAGGTTTTGCTGTCTTTTACTGTCTTTTTTGTTTAGTTCCAGGAATGTTTTTATTTCTTCCTTGACCCATTCATTATTCAAGAGTGTGTTGTTTAGTCTCCATGTGTTCTTGTAGATAGTAGGGCTTATTCTGGTGTTGATATTGAGCTTTATTGCACTGTAGTCTGATAGAATGTATGGAATAATTTCAATACTTTTGTATTTGTTGAGATTTTTTTTTAACTTTTTAAAACAAACATTTTTATTGAAGTTATGTGCATTTCATACATCATTTCTCAGGCCAATCTGGACTCATCTCCCCTTCCGTGCTCCCCACCCCACCTAAGTTCATGCACCCTGCCATCCCTGCCCTGTATCTTTTTCTGATTCTTTTCAAAGTTTTTCAAAGCAGAGGATTATTGTCCTTGGGGGAACTTTACTATTTCAGTTGGTTCACTGTCCCAGTGCCTCTACTATTGTTGTTCCCTCCAATCTGTATTGCTTCAACATATGCATATATATACATCACACCTATACTAAAATTTTATCATCTGTACACAGACTGTTTATAATTTCCATATCATATTTCAGGTTTCACATTTTTTCCTTTTTAAATTTATATTACTCTAAAATATGCATACATATCCTCCACCCACATACCAAGATTACCAAGCCTAAAAATAAGTGGTGGATTGAGCCTGTTAAGGGATTTACATTATCAGAGCACAGCTGCTTTCAGGGAAAAGGGTATATAACATTGATGTAGCTCACTTTGCCTTACAACTCAGTGCTTGGTGCTAGCATCCACAGACGAAGGATACCATTCATCATCTGCTTTTCTGGGCTGTATTACTTCACTTAGCATAATTATCTTCTAGTTCCATCCATTTACCTGCAAAGTTCATGATGTCATCTTTCTTTACTGCTGCATAGAACTCCATTGTGTAGATGTACCACATTTTCTCTATCCACTTGTCAGTTGAGGGGCACTTGGGTTGGTTCCAGATCTTCGCTATTGTGAAGAGAGCTGTAATGAACATGGCTGTGCATGTCTCTTTGCAGTAGGATGAGTCTTGTGGGTATATACTCAGTTGTGGTATGGCTGGGTCAGGTAGTAAGTTCATTTTAAGTCTTTTCAGAGTTCTCTATACTGCTTTCCATAGTGGTTGTACAAGTTTACATTCCCACCAGCAGTGGATGAATGTTCCCCTTTCCCCACAACCTCTCCAGCATTTGGTATCATTTGTTTTCTTGATCCTAGCCAGTCTTATTGGAGTGAGATGATATCTTAAAGTGGTTTTAATTTACATTTCCTTTTTTTCAGATTCCTTTCTTTTTTATTTTTTTATTGTTATTAAACTTTTTCCATAAATCATAAATCATTTTCAATCAAATTAAGAGTCACTTCCCTTTCCATGCCCCCCCACCCCACCTGAGTCCCTGCACTCTATCATACATGTCTTGTATATATATTGAAGCAATACAAGTTAGAGAGAACAATAGCAACAAAAGAACTAGAAAAAACAAACTCTGGAAAGACTCAGAAAAAGATGCAAGACATATATGGTAGAGATTTCTTTTGTGTCCCAGTATGTGGTCAGTTTTGGAGAATGTTCTGTGAGGTGCTGAGTGGAAAGTATATTCCCTGGTATTTGGGTGGAATATTCTGTAGAATCTGTGAGGTCCATTTAGTGTATTGTATTGTTCAGTTCAGATGTCTCGCTGTTTATTCTTTGTCCAGTTGACCTATCCAATGGGCTCAGTGGGTATTGAAGTCCCCCACAATTAGTGTTCTGGGATTAATCTATGCTGTGAGGTCTTGCAGAATTGTATTTATAAAGTTTGGTGCACTGGAATTTGGTGCATATATATTCATGACTGTGAAATCTTCATGGTTAATTGTTCCTTTGATAAGGATGTAATGGCCCTCTTTGTATCTTCTGATTAGTTTTACTTTGAAGTCTATTTTGTCTGATATTAGAATAGCAACTCCTGCTTGCTTTTTGCCATTTGCTTGGAATATTTTTTTCCATCTTTTCACTTTAAGTTGGTGCCTATACTTGAGGGTGAGATTGGTTTCTTGTAGACAGCATATAAATGGGTTCTGTTTCCTAATCCATTCTCCCAGTCTATGTCTTTTGATAGGGGAATTCAGCCCATTAATATTTAAGGTTATTGAGAGATGTGTGCTGCTTCCTTTTACCTTATTTTCTGTTTGCATTCTTGATCTAGGTTTGTATTTCTGCAGTTATACTTTTATCCGTTATTCTCTCTAGCTTCTTGGGGATAGTTGTTCCTTTCCTTTGACCTTTGAATTGCTTTGAGTATTTTCTGACGGGGTGGTTTTCTGAACATGAATTCTTTTTTTTAAGAGAGAGGCCCATACTCACTCATAACTGTTGCAATCATTCACACTGCCTGGAGCTCAGGCTACTTTTGAACTTATCAGACAGTCTCCTGCCTCAGCCTCCCAAGCAGTTGGGATTACAGGCGTGTGCCATTTGCCCAGCCTGAACATAAATTATTTCATTTTGTTTATGTCATGAAAGATTTTTCTTTCTCCTTTAACTATAATTGGTATTTTTGCTGGGTATAGTAATCTGGGTTGGCATCTATAGTTGTTTAGTACTGAGAATACTTTGGTCCACAGTCTTCTGGCTTTCATCATTTACATTAAAAAGTCAGCTGTAATTCTGATTTTTTTTCCCCTTTATATGAACTTGTTGTTTTTCTCTTGTGGCCTTCATTTGGGCATCTAGTGTTTTAACTATGATATGGCATGGGGAATTCCTTTTTTGATATTGTCTAGTCGGTGTTGTATGTACTTTTTGTATTTGTATGGGTTTGTCGTTTTTTAGTTTGGGGAAATTTTCTTCTATTATTCTGTTGAAGATCTGATCAATACCTTTGTCCTGGGATTCTTCTCCTTCCTCTATCCCTATGATGCAGAGGTTTGATCTTTTCATGGTGTCCCACATTTCCTGACTGTTCCACTCTTGTGATTTTTTTTTAACTTTTTCATACTCTTTGTTTGAGCATTGTAGTTCTTCCACCTTGACTTCCAGTGTTGATAATCTATTTTCTGCTTCATCCTATCTGTTACTAAGGCTTTCTCCCATCTTTTCCTGCTGATTGGATGGTGTGCAATTTCCCTTTTCATTTCATCCTGTGATTTCTTTAGTATTTCCAGTTCCCTTTGGAGTTTGTCATTCTCTCCTTCTAGATCCTTGATTCACAGGTTGGTTTCTGGTTTCATTTCAGTGTTGGATCTTTTCAGTGTTTCCCCTTCATTCCTGAGTTTGTCATTCTCTCCCTTGATTTCTTTGAGTATGTCTATTATTGTTCTTTTAAGATCTGTGTCCTGAGTTATCTCTAGGGAGAACTCATTGTTGGAGTCTGATAGATTTCGGTGGGGATTTATAGTTTGCTTTTCCCATGTTGTTGATTTTTTGTTGTGCTCTTGGCATGTGGATTCGATTTATTGTTTATATTCTTATGTGAAATACAAGTGCTTCTTTGTTGGGTGGAAGACTGTTCCTCTAGGTCGGAAGGTTTGCTGTCTCTTTGGTTACCTTGTGCTCAGAGTTACCTTTGCTATTCCCACTGGGATAGCTGCAAGGGAGGTGGGGTGGCAGCACTGTTTGGCCCGCCCAATCCTGTCACCTCAGAGGTGCGAGTAGAGCCTTACCTGGTCTGCGTTGGAAGTTGCAGTGGCTCCCAAGACCTAGTTGCAGTCCCTGGTCCTGATCTATTGACAGTCAGGATGCACAGAGATGTATGGGGCTTTATCCTTTCTGGGACAGAAGTTGGAGAGAATCCAGAGACCTGGGTGCAGTCTCTGGTCCTGATCCAATGGTAGCCGGGCTGTGCAGAGGCATGCAGGGCCTTATCCCAGTCTGGGCCAGAAGTTGGAACCTTCCTTTTTCTTCATAGTAAAGCAAGGTACTGAGAAACCTTGTTTCTAGGAACATCTGGACACCAGACCCTTCTTACTGTCCATGTTCACCATCAGTGACTGTAGCAACTTCTGACCTGGGCCTGTGAGCTTGATCATAATTGTCACAACCCAGCCACAAAAATAAGAAGACTTCTAATTGGAATAGTAAGTGAAATAAATCAAATTTAAAGTCTTTGGAAGGTAAATCTGGGAGGTGACAAGCTTATGTGAATGTATTTTGCTTTCTTTCAACTTGTGATAAAGGCTATCCTACTTTAAAACACAAAATGAGTAATTATAAATGAACTAAAGGCATAAATGCACAAAATTGAAAATAAGAAAATCTGAAACCAATCATAAATTAACGCTAGAAGGCCAGAAGTATTTTTTATCAAACAAACACTGAAAACTTTTAGTAGGCAAAAATCTCATAAAAATGCAGCTGACAAATGGTGAATCTGGAAACATGTTTAAAAGAGAAACACAGATAGCCAATTTCTGAGACAAAGATGACAGGTACATGTCACAAAGAAAGAGTACCATGTTGGGGGTTGGGGGGCCTGAGAAGACTCCATGGGGTTGTTGAAAGGAACCCTGGATGCCAAGGAATGAACATCATGTCAGATTCTGTAGTCCTGGTGTACGCCAAGAACCACAGTCAGCTGTTTCAGCCTTCCAGAAAGCAATTGAGCATACTCTTACAGCCTAAAATGTACCTTCCATTTGCAAGGTACTGAATACTGTGCCCCTAGGTTCATATGTTGACCCCCCAGCCCTAAGTTGATAGGTTGACTGTGTTAGGAGGGACTTTCATGGGTGACAAAATCAAAAGGGTGAAGTGGGTGATGAGGATGTGGTTAAGAAGCTGGTTCTTCCTCTATGATCAGGGAAGCCTCATGGACACCAAATTGGCAGTGCCTTCATCCTGGGCTTTTGGCCTCTAGAACAGTAAGAAGCAAGGGCCTGTGCCGTCATAGCTGCTCAGTCTGACAGCTGACCTGACAGGTCCACTTGAGTTCCACATGCCTAGTGATAAACAGCAACAGGCAAAGCCAGGAGTATGCCCCAGCTCTGGCGCTAGCCAGATGAAATATACTGCTCCATGTGGCAGCCTGACACATGGCCTAGACACAGGCACAGCTGACTTGAGGGCTTCTGTGGAGGATAAGCAGAAGGTCCAGATGTGTGTTTAGAATGACTTTATGTTCACACTGTCAAATTGCTTCTCTTTTCCTCCCTTTCACTAACTGTCAATAAGGGTGATATGAGGACCAGAGGCCTGAGTAACTCAGGATCTTCTTCTCATTTCACCTCTTAGCAGAGTGGCCTTTGAACCACACTACACAGGACTCCTGGGGCCCGCTTCAGGATATGTTCAACAATAGCAGGGAAGACTTAAGAAGGTCAGGTAAGTAGGAAGCTCTTGATAGACCAAAGCTCTGCTCAGGAGCCTCTGTGTTTGTGTGGGCACACATGTGCATGCATTTGATATAGTCTGTGTGGGATGAGGACCCCAGCTCATCTTCAGTCCCAACAGTTGGTCTGACCTCTCCTCACCCACTCTGTTACTCTGCAGTGGCCAGGGACGAGTTCAGTTCTGGTTGGGTGGGTGTCTGCAACTAGCTGTAAGACTCATGGCTATGGGGTTACACCTCTCCTGCCCACTAAGCAGGACTCAGGCTGGGTTTGGGATTCTAAGAGTCTGGAAACCTCAAAGAGAATTTGCTCTGGTTTCCAGTGAGAATAAACTGCTTTGGCACACACAAGCCACCAAGTACTGCAGAAACTGCAGCCTCCAGCTGCATGGAAGAGCTGCTCTGCCAGCCTCCCTTGGCCAGGAAGAGACCCAAGTTGCCTGAAGAAAGCAGCTTGCCCCTGTCTTGGGAAGCTTCCCTAGTGGGATGCTTGGGAGAATAAATAAAACAAACAATGGTTTGTGAAACCTAGCCAGGAACAAAATGTCTAAAAAACAGAGTCAGAAGGAAAAAAGTTTCTTATTGCTCAGGCTAAGATTTGACTCCATTTTGCTAATTTACTCAGAATTTTGTCTTTTGGTTGTGAGCCTGCACAAGCTCTCCAGCCCTAATTTACTCAGGATTTTGTCACTTTTTAAACAGCTCCTTCTTTCTCTCCCTCCTCTCCTCCTTGTATTCTGTCCTTTGACCTTCTAATTTGTTAAGAATCACAGGGTCGAGCTGGGCGTGGTGGCGCATGACTTTAATACTAGCACTTGGGAGGCAGAGGCAGGTGGATCTTTGTGAGTTCAAGGCCAGCCTGGTCTACAGAACGAGTTCCAGGAGGGGTTACCAGGAGACCCTGTCTCGAAAAGACAAAAAAAAAAAAAAAAAAAAAAAAAAAGAAAAGAATTACAGGGTCTTCTGGTATGGGCACACAGCTGGATCCTTGACTCTACAGAGTATTGCTTTGCAAACAGGATAGAGGCACCTGCTCCTCTTCTCAACTCTTCAGGAGCCTGCTGTTACTCCTCTGTCTCTTTATGTGAGGAGTTTGAGTCCTTGGGTTCTCAGTAGCAAGACTGAGCTGAATGCTATTGCAGAGATATGTGGGTATGAGTGGTCTGTGAGGACCAATTTCCTTAAGTAAAGAGCTAAGGACAGAACTTCTTGGACCAGCTCTGAACACTGCAGTGAGGATCGGCCTCCCTCTGTGCTGTCATGTATGTGAGGAGACACCTATCTCAAGACAAGAGCTTCAGGGACCTGAAGTTGTACCAGAGGGTAGGATTTTCCAGGCGATGGATCTGGATCTTGTTTTTGGCTTTGTTATCATGACAGACCCCCTTTCAACCCCATTGTTATATCATGAAACTAGAGAATGCACTTACCTATCGGGGGCAGAGATGGTTATACACAGATGACATGCTATAAGGTACTTTCCTGCTTCAATAAACTACTTAAAATCTGTGTAGGTAAAAAAAATGGTGTCAGCAGATGAATCTGTTCACCTGGAGCCAGTTCAGGGTCCTGGTTCTTTAGGGTTACTGCTAACAACCTCAAGAATGAGACCATAGACCAGGACAGACATACCAAAATACCAAACATGGAGTGTTAAATCCTAGCAGAAAAAAGTTGGGAACACTTGCATGTAGGAGGATCTCAAATACATGTCCGATTGAGTAGGCAGTAAATTATCACTACTAACCTCACAAGCAGAGTCAAGGGACAATGGCCATGCACATGAGATAGCTCCTTTCGCACTGCAGAAACAAACCCTGTCCTTGTGTTAAAGACTGGACTGAGTGCATTTAACATGCAGTTGGATTCCCCACTGGCACTGCCTCGGGTTTATTCACTGTGAGCTAATTTACTCTAGGAAAATAAGTGTGAAGATTCATGACTTTGAATCTGGGTAAGCTGGACAAAGCTTGTGCTTGTCTACACTGACTTGTCACCGGCTACTTCTTCCCTCACCTCAGAATTGGTCTGTCAGAGCCTAAGCTGGAAGTTTTAAATTTCCCAGCCCCTGGCAGTTGTTAGGTTCTCTCCATGCTTCTTGTGGACCCTCCTAGTCATGGCTGCTGACTCAGACCTGCACCTGTCCAGCCTCTCTCCATTGCTTAGGTCTGACCAGGACTGTGCCAGCACTGCCCAGTTGGTTTTTTATTTTTATTTTTTGACAGGGTCTCCTTAGCTCTAGCCTGCCTGGAACTATGTAGACCTGTACATCAGGCTGGGCTCAATCTCACAGAGGTGTGTCCACCTGCCTCTGCCTCCTGAGTGCTTGGATTAAAGGCATGCATTACCATGCCCAGCAGAGTACAGCCCTTTTGTCATGAGAGGAAGGAGACTGGTGGGTGGTACTGGGATCCCTTCCTGAAAGGAGCTTGCCCTGGGCATAGCCTTACCCAGGAGGCTGTCTGGTCATGGCAGCGCAGGGTACCAGAGCTGGAGTAGAGTACACTGTCCTTGACCAGCACTGAGATAGCTCTCAGAATGAAGGAGAGGAAGAGGTTCAGGTGGATGTAGTTTCTGGTGCAGTGTAGTTTCCTGGGGAGCAAGAAGAGGATTAGACACTGATGTTGTGGACATTTTAATTATCATCTGTGGTTTTCTTCTTATGAAGTTAACCACTTATTTAGTCATCATAGTATATTTTATTGTTTCCAGCTTTGTATCATGATAAACATTTTTGTACATGAACTTCTCCTTTTATTTCACATTATTTACTTGTTTAACTACATGCAGCAGAGCAACCTCTCCTCATCTCCTTTCTGACTATCCTTTTGAAGGAAGCTCCTTGTCAGCTAAAGACACAGGCTGATGTTTTCTCATTCTTCTGGCCACACAGGCTGTGACTTGCCCCTTGACTGTCTCCCAGTCCTTGATATCTGCTGACCAATCAGCCATGAGCTACACAGAATAAATAAAAATGAAATATGACCAGCTGAGGGCTCATTTCAAATTTTATGATTTTAATTAATCTAAAGTTAAAAGCAAAAGAAAAATGATCTGGTTTTCTACTATTCACCACATTCTTGTCTTGGCAATGCTGAATTTCACTTTAATGGATGCACTATGGATGTGTACACTGTGCTTTGTGTGTGTGCTGTGTGTTTACTACATGTTCCTATAAGTAACCCTTCATCCACACTCCTGTAAGTGATCTCAATAAGCTCCCTGGCTCACTAATCTAGGCTTGAGTGGAATCATCGCTTTGGTTGGTTGCTGGTGCCTATCTGGGGTAAACAGACAGATGTTGCTCATGTCTCTGCAGAAAGTCAGACATCAGAAACAGAAAAATAAATAAAACAAAGAAAAATGAAGAAAGCCCAAGAGAAGTGGAATGCTGTCTATAACCTGCATGCTGGGGGTCCCAAGTCTTATCTTAAAGTCACATGGACTTGCAAGGGATCTCAAATAGCCAGAGCAATCTTGAAAAGAACAGAGTGGAAGGGCTCACTTCTTCAAAAGTTTCGGCAGGCTATGGTAATCTAGCAGTGTGGCTCTGCAAATGGCCCAATGAAACAGACTGAGAGCCTTCAAACAACTCATATAGCTATGGCCAGCTAGTTTCTGATAAGGGTACCAAGAACAGTCAGGAGTGAAGAAGTAAAGTCTTTTCAACTGTAGGTATTGAATCACTGGATAATCTACATGTAAGACAAAAAGCTAGAATTCTACTTCATAGCATATAAAAAATAAACTCAAAATGAATCAATGGTGAAAACACAAGACCTTAGAGGTATAAAACTCCTTTGGATTTGGCAAAGGTCTCTTAAATAAATAAGATACCCAAAGCACAAGCAACACAACAAAAAATAAAGTGGACTTCATGAAAATTTAAAACTTCTATACCAAGTACACACTACCAAGAGCTTAAAGAAAACCTGATGAATGGGAGAAAGATTTGTAGGCTACATTTATGATGAAAGTTTGTATCTAGAATTTATAAAGAACTCTTAAAACTTACGAAGCCAGGAGTGGCTTCTTTAATCTCAGTAATAGGCAGAGGGAAGACCCTGCCTAAAAAAATAAATCTCGAAAATGAGTGGAGAATATGAAGAGGACACTAGACATTGACTTCCGGCTTTTAGACACACATGTCCATGCACTTTTACACATACTTGAACATGCATACACACCACACACACAAAACACAGGAGACCATGAGCTACTACTTCACTAAGATGGCTAAAGTATGAAAAAAAAAATCTCAATAAGAAATAAAAAGAAATCACTAGAAAGGATATGGGGAAATGAGGCCTCATAGTGCCAGGGGGGTGTGACACAGTGCAGCTGCTGAAAGCAGTTTGTTGGAGATAACAAAGAATTGTCTTTATAATCCAGAGACCCAGTTATGCAGGAGTATTCAAATGCAAAACGTGTATATTAATGCTCACAGGAACTCTACCTGAGTAGACAAAAGGCAGAAACAACTCAACTACACAGATAAAAGGATAAACAAGATGTATATATGCATATAAAATATTATTCAACTAGAAAGAGCAGGGAGTATTGACTTGTCACAATATGGATGGTCCTGAGATTATTATGGAGAGGAGCTGACAGAGGCTGTACACTGCAGGATCCATAAATAGGATACACCCAGACTCAGGAGTTCTATATGAGCAGAAAGCAGGCTGAGGGGTTCTAGGGCCTGGAGGCAGTAGGGACTGACTGCTAATGAGCACAAGAAAAGTTGTGGGATGACTGTGATGTTAGTTGTACAACATGTGGGAATTCCCCTAATCTTTCATTGGTCATGGGAGAATTTCAGCTGTATACGAAAACATTAGTTTCTTTCCTGACAGACATTATTTCAGTGATGGAAGATTTAAAATATCAATTTACTGGAATTTATCAGGAATTTAAAACAAGGGGCTGATTTTCCATTATTGTTTCATTCTATGGTATAAGACTGAAAATATTTCTCCTTAATTTTTTCTGAAGCAGTTGCTATAAAAACCATCAAGAATGTAGGCAGCAAAATCTTTCAATATACCAGAGTATGGTGGCATGTGTCTTTAATCCCAGCACTTGGGAGGCAGAGGCAGGAGGGTCTGTGAGTTCAAGGCCAGCCGGGTCAATAGAGAGAGTTCCAGGCTAGCTGGGGCTATAGGAAGACCTTGTCTCAAAAACACCAAAAAAAAAAAAAAAAAGAAAAACAAACAAATGAACACGTCCACACACACTCAGAGGCACACAGACACAGGCACAGACACACAGACACATGGACACACAGATTCACATGAGAGAGAGAGAGAGAGACCAACCAAACAAAAGCCAAAATCTTTCAATATATTCCTGTAAAAGCTCTGCATCACTGGGAGACTCTGGGATGACGGAAGCAAGCAAAGGGGTCAAATGATGTAACATCTCTGCTCTCTGTCAGGCTTAATGGGGAGTCACCGAGAGTTTTACATGATTCCTGGGGGACAAGAGGGATGCTTTCCACACATTCAGTGACCACCATGAAATGTAGTGTAATGTTTATTTCCTCATTTGCATCTTATTGAATTTGATGGTCCAGGGATAAGAAAGCTTACCTGTGAAGGAGGGAGGTTTGAAAACATGTTGAAATGGAAACTTTTACAGAGTAAGCTGAAACCGATGGTTTCATATATTTTTCTAGCATGAATAAATATGGAAAATATTTTAATTAAGATAAACAGCACCCTCTCTTGTGCCTGGCTGTGAATAAATCAGCTCTGGATGATTACTTTTTTGGCCTTCTGCCTGGCCTTCACTCTCCACAAAACTGTCTATTGGGATTTTGCTCCACCTGCAAGGTCCACTGAATGTCAATGGGAATGTTTCTTAGCACCCAACTTTGTTTCTTATTTCCTCAAAATGCTAATAACATTTTGATTATAATTCCTATAACAACATCTACCTTGGAGAAGGGCTGGATATGTGACTTTTGAACTATAGACCAACACCTGTTCATTACCACCCATCCTGCTTTGTCTAGTTACCTCAAATAGAGCACATGTTTATTATAAGCCTATGATATTTCTTTCTATGAATGAACAAGGATTTTTTGTTGTCCTGTGACTTTTACACCTTATAATCTACATATAATAGGTTTTCTGTGAATATTTTGATGATATATACTGATTTGATAGGTAAGAAGTTCAGGATTCTTAAGAAAGAACAACCTATAACTGTGTGGGATGATTAGAAAACAAGCTGTTCCATACAAATGCAAATCCTGGATTATTAAGCATCAGCCTTTTTAAAAGCTTGTTTTCTAAAGATTTATTTTTATTGTTTTATAAATTATGTGTAATCATGTGTGCCTATGTATATGTGCTCATGTGTGACAGTGCTCCCAGAGTCCAGAAGAGGGCATCAAATCTCCTGAAGCTGGAGTTACAGGTAATTGTGAGCTGCCCAACATGGGTGCTAGGAACCAAACTTGGGGTCCTCTGCAAGAGGAGTATATGCTCTTAACCACTGAGCTATCTTTCCAGCCCCTAAATGTCAGCGTTCTGTATTTAAATAATTTCTAAATCTTGAAACACATTAAAAACTACACCTGTGGTTGTGAAGGGGCATCTTATGTGATGAGCCTCACTGAAGGGCTGTCAATTGTGCAGAGAGTAGCCAGAGGACAAGGGTGCATTGCTCAATCTCATCTCTGCTCATCTCAGGGTAGAGCACAGGGAAGGCTGAAGTCTGGAGCCTGTGAGAGATTCTGTCTTTTAAAAAATTTATTTATTTATTTATTTATTTATTTATTTATTTATTTATTATTTATTTATTTGTATGAATGTACTGTCTGCATGTAGGTTTGTGCACCCATGTCGTGCAATGCGGTGGAGGTCAGAAGAGACGGTGTGGATTCCCCTGGAACTGTAGTTAAAGAAGGTTCTCAGCCACCATGTGGTTGCTGAGAATCAAACCTGGGTCCTCTGCAAGGGCAGTTGGTGCTTAACTGCTAGGCCATCTCTCCAACCTGAGAGAGTCTGTCTTAAAAATTATGGTAGATATTGATCAAGGAAGGCACATGATCAACTTCTGATCTACACATGCATGTGTATGTGCATCCATACCAACACATACACATGCCATGCACTGCACTCCCCACAAACTTCCAAGGTGTCATGTGTTAGGTGAGAGGCTCAGAAATGAACCCAGGAAGACATATGTTCGGAGAGTTTTTAGCAGCCTTATGACAATGGGAAATAAAAACTGGAAATCAGGGTCTGTAGGCTGGGGACTCTGGATTTTCATTCCAACCCTTAGGTAGTTTTGACTTCATTCTGTACCAGCCCTCAAAAGCTTGAAATTCTGACTGAAACTGGCTCTCAGCACTAGCTGACACCAACTAATATCCCTATGTAGTAGGAACCACACAGAACCCTGCAATTTACTAATCTGTAATTTAATAAAATAACCAAGCACTCCAGGAACAGCACCAAGTAATCTGGGGCAAGTTGAAAAGAGAGAGAAAAAAGTAAAACAACAACAACCACCACCACCACCTCACGGAACTCTCCCAAACAGACATGGTCTATAAAATACTAATTATCATAGTCCAGACAACAGGTAGGAAAATGAGGAACTCCGTTGGAGAATGGAATTGATTAGTAATAGCAAGCAGAAATTTTTAAACTAAAAAAAGACCAAGAATGCAAACAGAAATTACGATGATGGGAACAAATACACAGCTTTCAATAATAACTTTAAATATCAATGGACTGAACTCCCCAGTCAAAAGACACAGGGGAATTTAATAAATTATGAAATAAAATCCATATTTTTGTTGTCTATAAGAAACCCATCTCACCTTCAAGGACAGACACAACCTTAAGGTGAAAGGATAGGAAAAAGTATTCCAAGCAAATGGCACTAAGAAACAAACAGGAGTTGAAATTCTAGTATCCTACACATGAGACTTTAAAACTGATCTGAAGAGATAAAGAGGGTCACTTTATTCTGATCAAAGGAACAATTAACCAAAATGATACTACAATCATGAACATATTGTGCACTTAACATAAAACAAACAAACAACAGTATTACAGGACTTTAAGACACAGACTAACCCCAACTCACTAATAATAGGGAACTTCAATACCCCACTATCTCCATTAGACAGGTCAACCAAAGAATAAACACAGAGACATCTGAATTAAATGATATCATACATCAAATGGACTTAACAGACATGAATATTCCAGAGAAGCACCAAAGAATATACTTTCTATTTGGTACCCTATGGAATTTTCTCCAAAACTGACCACATACTGGGGGACAAAACAAACCTCAACTAATACAAAAAATGTGAAATAATGCCACACATAAAACAACACTAGATGAAGCCCTAGTAAACAACATACTCCTGAATGGTGAATAAGTCAAAGAAGAAATTAAGAAAGAAATAAAGGTATTCCTGGAATTAATAAAAAAGTTCAATACAACACAACAAAACTTCTGGGACACTTTAAAAGTAGACCTAAGATGGAAGTTTAAAGCTCTAAATGCCTACATTAAAAAAAATCAGAAAGAGCAGGGCATGGTGGTGCATGTCTTTAATCCTAGCACTTGTGAGGCAGAGGCAGGTGGAGCTGTGTGAATTCAAGGCCAGCCTGGTCTGCAGAGTGAGCTTCAGGGCATCTAGGGCTACAGGGAGACCCTATCTCAAAAGAGGAAAAAGAAAAAAAATCAGAAAGAGCACAAATAAATGACTTAACATTGCAACTCAAGACTCTTGAAAGGCAACAAATGAAACCCAAACCCAGCAGAGAAGAAGAAATAACAAAAATTAGAGCAGAAATTAATGAATGAATCATAGTAATCACCAAAGCTTAACCAGGAAGAATCAACAGTTTAACCAGATCCATTAACATATAAGAACATTGAGATAGTAATAAAAAAAAAAAACCCACCAGCCAGGCGTGGTGGTGCATGCCTTTAATCCTAGCACTTGGGAGGCAGAGGCAGGCAGATCTCTGTGAGTTCAAGGCCGGCCTGGTCTACAGAGTGAGTTCCAGGCCAGCTGGATCTACAAGGAGACCCTGTCTCAAAAAGACAAACAAACAAACAAATAGACAAACAAACAAACCCTCAACTAAAACAACCCAGGCCCAGATGGATTTACAACAGAATTCTACCAGACATTTAAAGAAGATCCACAACTGATACTACTTAAATTATTTAAAAGGGTAGAAACAGAGAGAACCCCCAAATTCCTTCTATGAAGTCAGAATCATACAACCTAAAGTGAAAACTACAACCCCTTAATGAACATAGAAGCAAAAATTCTCAACAAAATACTTATAAACCAAATATAGATACACATCAAAAAAGTCATCCTTAATAACTAAGTCAGCTTTATTCCAGAGATTAGATGCAGGGATGATTCAATGTCAATAAATGTCATAAATCATATAAATGGACTCAAAGGCAAAAATCATATGGTCATATCAATAGATGCAGAAAATGTCTTGGATAAAATTCAACATGTATTATCAAAAGTCCTAGAGAAAACCAGATTCAAGGGAACATACCTTGACATAATTAAAGCTAAATACAACGAAGCCACAGCCAACATCATTCTAAATAGGGGAAAACTGGAAACATTCACATTAAAATAAGGAGCCAGACAAGGTTGTCCACTATCTCCAGTCCTTTTTAATACAGTTCTTGAAGCTCTTGCTAAAGCAATACAACAAGGGAAGGAAATTAAAGGAGTACTAATTGGAAAAGAAAAGGTCAAATTACCCCCTCTGAAATGTTAGAAGAAAACATTGGCAGTGACCACTGAGGTCTTTGATCTTTTTGGAGTTGATTTTTGAACAGGGTGAAAGGTAGGGGGTTAGTTTTATTCTTCTACAAGTAGCAAGTGGCAATCCAGTTTTGTCAGCACCATTTGCTGAAGATGCTGTCTTTCCTCTATTGAGTCTTCTTGGCCCCTTTATCAAATATGAGGTGGCTGAAATTGCATGTGCTCAAGTTTGGATCCTCAATTTTGTTCCATTGGTCTGTGGGTCTGTTTTTGTGCCAGTATCTGGCTGTTTCTATGACTATAGCCCTGTAATATAGTTTGAAGTCTGGTATAGTAATCCCTCTACATTACTCTTTTTGCTCAGGGTTGTTTGGCTATCTGTGGTCTTTTGTTTTTCCAAATGAATTTTCCATATGAATTTTAGGATTTTTTTTTCTAAATCTGTGAAGAAAGTCATGGGAATTTTAATTGCAATTGCATTGAATCTATATAGTACTTTGGGCAGGATGGTCATTTTTACTGTATTAGTTCTTCCAAGTCCATGAGCATGGGAGGTCCTTCCATCTTCTAGTGTCTTCTTCAATCTCCTTCTTCAAGGATTTAAATTTTTCATTGTAGAGCTCATTAGTGTCTTTGGTCAGGTTTGTTTCAAGATATTTTATTTTATTTGAGGCTATTGTGAATGGGAAGGTCTGTTTGTATTCCTTCTCCAGCTGCTTATCGTTGGCATAAAGAAAGGCTATTGATTTTTCTAGATTAATTTTGTAATCTGCCACTTTACTGAAACTGTTAATAGTTTCTAGGAGTTTTCTGGTGGGATTTTTGGTATCCCTTAGGTATACTATCGTGTCATATAAAAAAAGGGATAGTTTGACCTCCTCTTTTCCAATTAGTACTCACTCCTTTAATTTCTTTCTCCTGTCTTATTGTTCTAGAAGAGTGTCAAGTACTATATTGAAAAGGAGTGGAGATAGAGGGCAGCCTAAATCGGACATCAGTTGCTCAGGAATTAAGGTCAACAATCAACAAGTGAGGCCTCATTAAACTAAAACATTTGTTAAGCATAAGAAACAACCAAGGAAGTGAAGAGAAGAGAAAACCCACAGAGTGGGAGAAAATCTACACCAGCAACACATCTGGAAGAGGGTTAACATCCAGAATATATAAAGAACTAAAAAGAATCAAGAAAACAAGTGACCCAGCTAAAAGATGGGATAAGGATCTGAACAGAGTTCTCAAAAGAAGAAATAAAGATGGCTAAGAAACATCTTAAAAACTGTTCAACATCATTAGTAATTAGGGAAATGCAAATTAAAACCACCTTAAGATTTCCTCTTACCCCAGTCAGACTGTCTAAGATCAAGAGAACAAATGATACCAAATGTTAGAGAGGATGTGGGGAAAGGGTGATGCTCATTCACTGCTGGTGGGATTGCAAACTCATAAAGAAGTGTGGAGAACTTGGGGCTGGAGAAATGGCTGAGCGGTTAAGAATACCGACTGCTCTTGCAGTGGACCTGGATTCAATTCCCAGCACCCACATGGCGGCTAAGAACCATCTTTAACTCCAGTTTCAGGGGAATCTGACACCCTCTTCTGACCTCTGCAGCATTGCACAACATTGGTGCACCTACTTACATGCAGACAGTACACTCATACACATAAAATAATAAATAAAAAAAAATTTTTAAATGTTAAAAAAAAGAAGTGTGGAGAACTCTTAAAAAGTAAAAATGAGAATTAGTCTGAGTGGAGTGAGTGAGCTGAGCGGTTGTGTGGTCATGTCTTAGGAACCAGCAGCCCTTGCAGTATGGCTGACCAACTGACTGAAGAGCAGATTGCAGAATTCAAAGAAGCCTTTTCACTATTTAACAAGGATGGCGATGAAACTATGATAACAAAGGAACTGGGAACTGTAATGAGGTCTCTTGGGCAGAATCCTACAGAGAAGCACAGTTACAGGACATGACCAATGAAGTAGATGCAGATGTTAATGGCACAATTGACTCCTAAATGTCTGACAATGATGGCAAGAAAAATGAAAGACACAGACAGTGAAGTAGAAATCAGACAAGCATTCCTCGTGTTTAATAAGGATGGCAATGGGTGTATCCATGCAGCAGAGCTTCACCACGTGATGACAAACCTTGCAGAGAAGTTAACAGATGAAGAGGTTGATGAGCTGACCAGGGAAGCAGATATTGATGGTGATGGTCAGGTGAACAATGAAGAGTTTATACAAATGATGACAGCAAAGTGAAGACATTGTACAGAATTTGTTAAATTTCTTGTACAAAATTGTTTATTTGCCTCTTCTTTGTAACTTATCTGTAAAAGGTTTCCCCTACTGTCAAAAAAAATGCATGTATAGTAATTAGGACTTCATTCCTCCATATTTTCTTCCCTTATCTACTGTCATTTTCCTTCATCCTTATTTGAGAAAAGTGATGAAGTAATATGTTGCATGTGGCTTACTCTGGATATATCTAAGCCCTTCTGCACATGTAAACTTAGATGGAGTTGGTCAAATGAGGGAACATCTGGGTCATGCCTTTTTTAAAGTAGTTTTTAGGAACTGTTAGCATGTTCTTGTTGAGGTGTGGAGTTGTAACTTTGTGTGAACTATGGACAGTCAACAATATATACTCAAAAGTTGCTCTATTGCAGAATGGGTGTTTTAGCCAGGTCCTCGTACACTATTTTTTTGTACTGCTGGTATTATACCAGAAACATTTTCTTTTATTGTTACTTGCTTTTTAAACTTTGTTTAGCTACTTAAAAATCTGCTTATGGCACAATTTGCCTTAAATCATTCTATGTTGTATATTTGTTTTCCACTAAAAAATTACAATAAAAAATTAAAAATAAGTGCTAGGCGTGATGATGCACGCCTTTAATTTCAGCACTCAGGAGGCAGAGGCAGGTGGATCTCTGTGAGTTTAAGGCCACCCTAGTGTACATAGCAAGCGCCAGGCCAGCTGGGACTAAAGGGAGACCCTGTCTCAAAAATACAAAAAAATAAAATAAAATAAAAAATGAGCTTACCATTTGACCTGGTTATACCGCTCCTTGCCATATACCCAACAGATTCATCCTATTGCAGAGATACTTCTATATCCATGTTTGTTGCTGCTCTTTTCACAATAGCTAAGAAATGGAAGTAACTTAAGTGTCCCCCAGCTGATGAGTGGATAATGAATATGTGGTACATTTACACAATGGAGTTCTACTCAGCAGTAAAGAAAGATGAAATCTGTAGGTAAATGGATGGAACTAGAAACTAAGTGAAGTAACTAAGTGAAGTTGTACTAACTGAAGTAACACAGATTCATAAGAACAAATTATGTATGTTCTCCTTCATATGTGGATCCTAGCACCAAGTCCTTTATGTGAGTATGTACCCTAATGTAACTGCAGGAACAAGAAAAATGGAAAGGAACCAGGGAGGTAAAAGAAAGAAGGAACTTGAGAGAGAGAGAAGAGTGGGCCATAAGAGTTACTAAGGGAGAAATGGATAAAATGAGGTATTTAAATGGGATGGGGGAGGGTTATACAAAGAACTTTGGGAATAAAGGGAAAGAAGGAGCTCAGGAGAGGTGCAACCATGGGAGACTGGTATCATCAAGGGAGAAATGGGGAAAATGAGGACACTTTAAATAGGGAATGCATGGAGGAGAGAGAGAGAGAGAGAGAGAGAGAGAGAGAGAGAGAGAGAGAGAGAAAGAGAGAGAGACAGAGAGAGAGAGAGAGAATAAATAATGCCTAGCTAGTGTAAAAAAACACAGGGAATCATATTAGTCCAACAACTTAATGACAAATTACACACACAATATCTATACATGGGTCCATGTGACTAGCTGAAGGCTACATAACAAGAAACAGTGCCAGACAGGAGAAACCTCCCACTGAGTTGTTGGCCAGGGTAGTCCTAGGGACTCCCAAAATTATACAGGTTATTTCCTGCCCTTGATATCCTCCCAGAACTTGAAGGTAAGACCCTATTGCTAAAGACAGGACATACTTCAGATACAGGATATGGAGCAATGGAGCTGGAACTGACCTGGAAGCCATTTCTCTTGAAGGCTAGCTTTCACAGCTTTGGAGAGCACTATGCAAGTGAGAATGTTAATTGATGTTTCAGCCCCAGATTCAAGACCAAATAACCACCTCATTGACCAGCACAGCATATGACATTGAAGCAACAGTGAAACTTTTATCTTGTGGGCAATCGAGAGCTACTTAATTGGACTTAAAGCCCACTTGGTGGGAGAAAACTCATGTGTGATACTGTAAACAGCCAAATTCACATGGCAGGAGAGGTCATAGATATTAGAGAAACCCCCCAACTGTCAATTCCCTAGTCTAATGTAATTTCTTAGTATGTGCAAAATATGTATCCTTATATTTACAGAAAAGTATCCCCCTCAGCACTTATCAAAAAAGCTTCTTGTGCACCAGAAAGAGGCTTTAGAATGCCACAATTGGTCACACACAGACAGCGTCTCTGAACTGCCCAAGCCTAAGTTGCATATCTAAAATGCAACCTCTACACCTAAGGTTCATGGAACACAGAACAAGGTGTAAAGAGGACACTAATGAATCTCTACATTCTCATTAATAAAGCTCTCTCACATGCAACAGAGGGCCAGGAACACAAAAGGTCACAAATGGCCAAAGCATTGAGAGTAATAGTCTGTAGAATGTGGGTCCTTGGACAGGACTCCTATATTAAACTTCACTCATCCAGGGCTCAGGGACCACTGTGGAAGAGGGGACAGAAAGATTGTAAGAGCCAGGGACGAGGTACATGACCATATGGAAATAGAGTCCTACAAGCTCCTGGGACTCTGCTCATATGAACCTACAGCAATGGGGTTAATATGCACAAGACCCATGCAGACTCACGCAGATAAGACCACACCATAGAACTGGGGGAATGGGCAGTAGACCTCAATCTTAGCTGAAGAAATACTGGCAGCTAATTACTGTTGGATGAGGTAAAGCGGGTCTTCTTAAAGGGAAGGATTCTAGATAGGTGACTAGACCTCATCAGATGAACTTGCACTGAACATCTGGGACACTAACTTTTAAGGACACAATGGGCCTTAAAAACAAATGACAGGGCTGGAGAGATGGCCTAGTGGTTAAGAGTGCTGACCGCTCTTGCAGAGGACCCGGGTTCGATCCCCAGCGCCCACATGGCGGCTGAGAACCGTCTGAAACTCCAACTCCAGGAGAACTCCAGCTCCAGGGGAATCCGATGCCCACTTCTGACCTCCACGGCATTGCACGACACGGGTGCACAGACTTGCATGCAGACAATACATTCGTACACATACAGAAATAAATAAAATTAATAAAAAAAATTTTTTTAAAACAAATGACAGAATGTATGAATTCCAGTGGGGAGGTCTATGGGAGGTTGCCAGTGGGAAAGGGTGTATAAAGATGATTAAGAGTGATTGAGAGGGGCTGGAGAGATGGCCTAGTGGTTAAGAGTGCTGACTGCTCTTGCAGAGGACCTGGGTTTGATTCCTAGCACCCACATGGTGGCTGAGAACCCTCTGTAGCTCCAGTTCCAGGGGAATCTGATGCCCTCTTCTGACCTCCGCGGCATTGCATGACACAAGTGCACCAATCTACTTGTAGACAGTACATTCATACACATAAAAAAATAAATAAAAATTTAAAAAGGGACATTAAAAAAAAGAAAAAAAAAGTGATTGAGGTGCTCTGTATTAAATACACAAAAACTCAATAAAAATTTTTTACCAAAAATACCAATCAAAATCAAAGGGTACAAAACACAAGGGGCCTGAGGGGTACATGGAGTTTGTAATGCTTAAATTGACTGGTAAGTGGTAAAAAGCAGTTTGGAGGTTAAATTTGATGAACAAAGAAAATATGATGTAAAAATGTCAGGTGATTGCCTAATGAAAACAGAATGTGCAATCAATGTTATGAAAGGAGGGAAACAAATAATGAAAACTTCATTAATAACATTTGACTCATATAAAAAGCCAATAAATGGGTGGTACATTAAAACTCAATGTTAATAAATATGCTAAATATGAGCTTAAGAATGCTCCATTTTAGTCCAGGGTGAGAACCAAGGATCTAGTTTTAGTCTCTAAGTGGATATCCCATTTTGCTAGCACCCTTGAAGAGGCTGTCTTTGGTTCAATGTATATTTTTGACAGCTTTGTAAAAAATTAGATAGTGTAGCCACATGTATTTATTTCTGGATCCACTGGTCTATTCCATCATCTGTGTGTTTATTTTTTGCCAGTGAAATGCTGTTTTTTAAATTTTATTTATTACTTTTATTTTATGTGTATGAGTGTATTGCCTGCATGCATGTAATAAATAAAAACCTGTGTCATGCCAGGCTTGTGGAGGTCAGAAGAAGGTGTTCTAACCCCTGGAACTGGAGTTACCTAACCCCTGGAACTGGAGTTACCGATGTTAGCCATCATGTAGGTGCTGGGAATTAAAACCGTGTCCTCTGGAAGAGCAGTCAGTCCTCTTAAGTAATAAGCCATCTCTCCAGCCCAAGATGCTGTTTTTGAATTTAAAAATTATTGTTTTATCTGTTATTGGTGTGTGTATGTGTGTGTGTGTGTGTGTGTGCGTGTGTGTGTGTGTGTGTATCCATGTGCCAGAGGACAACCTCTGATGTTGCTCATTAGCTGCTGTTCTCTCCTCTGAGACAGGACCTCTTATACTGAGCTCACCAAGTAGGCTAGACTGGCTTGTCAGAGAGCTCCCAGGATCCTTCTGTCTCTGCCTCTCCTCAGTGCTGACATTATAAGCATTTACCATGACCAGAATTGTTCAGTGGGTTCTAGGGAATGAAGCTTCTTAGAGTATATGCATATACATTTATAAAATGAGATTAAAATGGGCTATCTTATAACAGGAGGATACTGCCACTACTAGACACCATAGGCTAGCAAACTAAAAGGCTAATGTGAGGACTTTTGAAGCTATTGACCCTCAATACTGGCCATTGCCCTTGCTCTTGGTTAACCACCAGAACTAGGTGTAAAGATCCTAATGTTGAAGACACTACATACACACTATGCACAGAAGCTATAGAACAAACAAGGAGAAATCAGTATGGTGCTGACTTCAAAGCCTCTTCTCTGTTGGCTAGTTTTCATAGTGCTAGAAGGTGCTATGTATGCTTTGTGAAGAGAAAATTAATCAGTAACCTTACTCAGCTGTGAATCCTGTGAGTTACCACAACTGGCCTGGCAAGACATGTCCACTGGTACAACAGTGGCATGAATATTATGGGAGTAACCATATGCTTTATAATTGGATTTCATGTCTGCTTCATAAGAGGGCGCTTACACCTGAACACTGTGTTATCAAGCCTAGAAATCTGAGGCTAGACCAGTCACAGGCCATAGAGGACAGCCTCATACTATTATTCTGCTTATTAGATATAGTATTAAATTGACTGCTAATGACTTGTTATACCCATAGATGAATGCATCCCTCAACTCTTAGAAGAGAAGCTTTCTTGTGCAGCAGATGGTTATTAACAGAGAAAACCACAAGTGGTAATAGAGAATTAGAGGCTTCAGACCACTTTTCCCCCCGAATAGGATACCATATCAAATTTCTGCCTCCCAAGGTTCAGGGATCATTGTGGAAAAGGGCCAGAAAGATTGTAAGAGCCAGAGGTGATGAATGAATGTTTTTCAGAGAGTTGTCAAGTTACTCATATGAACATGAAGCAATGGTGACAACATATATGTCCCACATAAGCTTAAGCCAGACAAAATCCCAGCATAGACAAGGAGGAGTGGGTAAGAAGCCCCAACACCACTTGAGGAAGTATTGACAACTGATGGTGGCTGGAGGGAAAGGGTCAGTCTTGTTTAAGGGTGTGACTCTTGGTAGGCTAACCAGCCTCCAGTGGATGGACCCACACCAAAGGGCATTTGGGGAAACAAATTTGACTCTGTAGGCCAATCATTTATCATCTATCTATCTATCTATCTATCTATCTATCTATTTATCATCTATTGATCAATCATCTATCTATCATCTATCTATAATCTATCACCTATCTAACCTAACTATCATCTATCATTTACCAATGGATATCTATCATCTATCTACCATCTACTTATCTATCATCTATCATTTATCTGTCTCTATCTATCATCTATCTATCTATCTATCTATCTAACTATCTATCTATCTATCCATCCATCATCTATCTAAGAGAGTACATGAAATTGGGCAAGGGGTAGTAAGAAAGTAGACAGGGAGATAGGGAAGGGAATCTGAATATGATCAAAAGATATTGTATGAAATTTATAAAAATTCAATAAGAAACTGAACCCCCAAATAAATCCTCACATGAAAATACTCAGGAGTAGTGCAGAACAGCAAAGGAGGGCTACTTCAGGAATAAAAGGCAGATTTCACATGAGAAAAATCTGTCCTTGAAAATTTCTATGTTGAACAAATGATAAAAACATGTTTATCTCAAAAAATCATGTTTATCTCAATATATATATATATAAATAAATCATAATAAAATTCAGTATTTGTTCATGATCTCAGAAAGCAGAGAGTCTAAGGAACTCTCTTAATCTGGTCAAGGGTATGTTTAAAATATCTTTAGACGACAGGATGCTCACAGTGGGTTATTAAAAGTGTTCATCCTGAATTCAGAAGAACAGGCTACCTGCCAGCAACACTTCTATTCAACATTGTATTACACAAAACACCAAGTGCACAATGAAGAATACAAATGAATATATAGAATAATTCATTTATAAGTGAATTTCACAGAGTTGCTGAGGCAAGATTTACATACTGAAGTGAACTATTTTTCTATAAATAATTAAAAATGGAATTTAACAAAATATTTAAAAACAGCATAAAGGACCACCCAGAATGACTATCAATATGCTGGTGGCTTCTCAGAATAATTATAAAATATTGAGAGACATAAAAGCAAAACACATGGAAGGACTCCATCAGTCAGTTTGGTTTAAGGTGACAGAGGGCCCAGTTTGTCTGCGTTGATCTCAGTCCAAGGTGACAGTGGAATCCCTGAAGGTCAAACAGCTCAGCTCCCTCCAGAGGAACAAGAGCATACCCTAGAAACAGCCTTATGAGATCCAGAGACCGTGACATACAGAAGGCACTACATAGGCTCATGTGTGCTGTCACCTACTTTATACCAAAGATGCATAGCTCTGTGGAGGCAGAAAACAAGGAAGCTTCTTTTTTAGGTGACCTTGGTTAAGGTGACACATACTACAAACACTGATGAGTCCAAGTTCTGCCTCATACCACCCAGAAAACAAATCACAGACACATCACAAACATAAATATTTAAAGTCAAAGCAGAAAGCTTTCTAGATAAAGCAAAGAACACAGCAAACATTTCTTGCTAGCACTCAAGAAGTATGACAATAAAGAAACAAGTATCTTATGAAAACACATTGTTAGAGTGAATTATTGAAAGTGTTCATCCAGAGCTCAAAAAAGGCTGCCTGCCAACAACACTTTTATTCAACACTGTACTGCACACAATTACTTATCAAAAAATCAAAATGAATTTATAGTATAATTAAGGAGTTTCAATGACATCAAGAATTTTTAATGTTTCAAAAAATCATTGAGTGTGAAATCAAATTACAGAGTTTGAAGCAATGCACGAGACTATTAGAAGCAGTATTTGTTCTTCCTTAAGTTGAAAAGTCACCCTATCAATAAACAGCTTAATGGTGAATTCATTATATTATGGTCCTTGAATGGAATATTGCACAGCAATGTAAGCAACAAGGTAGAATTTGACAACTACATGCAGTAGCACAGATGAACTCCTTGCAAATGCAGAATTAATGATCCTAGAGATTCTGATTCCAAGTAATATTTTTTTTTTGAGAAAGGGTTTCTCTATAGCCCCAGCTGGCCTGGAATTCACTCTGTAGACCAGGCTGACCTTGAACTCACAGAGATCTGCCTGCCTCTGCCTCTGCCTCCCAGGTGCTAGGATTAAGGGCATGCACCACCACTCCCGGCTTAAAGCCGGTTCCTAGCCACCATGTGGGTGCTGGAAATCAACCCCAGGATCTCTGCAAGAGCAGTCAGTACTCTTAACCACTGAGCCATCTCTCCAGTCCCCCCCAAGTAATATTTTCAACAGGAGGCAAAAATAATCTATGGTGAAAGAAATCTGAATAGCCCTCATCTTTTGGGAAGAGAGTTGTGGTCACGGATGGTTGTGGACGGCTTCTGTGTAGACACTGGCCTGCATCGTGACCCAGGAGCCAACTGAGACAGGTCCTCCTCACTGCCCACGTCACTAAGAAGTGCTTGTGTCAGTATATGAAACCCATTTCTGTGACTGTAGTCTACTTTCTGTGATGCCTTAGTGTGATGTGGGGCTGCAGGGACCTCTCTGCAGCATTGTAAGGGTGCAGAATTCTGGCTCCCTAGGTGTAGACAGCAGCTGCCTCTCTCTCCTTTGGCACAACTTCCACCTATGAAGTCCATTCTGCCCCGGTGGCTTCTCATGTCTCCAAACCCCTATTCCCTTCCTTTCTTGTTTTCTATTCTGTCCTTCCTCCTCTCTCACACGGAGTTTCATGGAATGGGACTGTAGGGCACCGGCCGTCACTGGGAGATGTGCGCCCTTCCTTCCCACTTGTTCAAACAAGCCCTGTGCCAAGGTTTTGAATTTTGTTCGTTACTGATCACCGGAAGTATCCCTTCTAGTGTGGACCTGCTAGATAATAACCCAGTCACTAGCTTTCAGATGAGTAGAGCTTTGGTGGCTCATTTGAGGCAGCCAGAGACGGATACTGTGGTACTTGACAGTGATGCTGAAAATGTGTTTGCCCAGGCTGTAATCTTAGTAGCTCCATAGCCTTTGCTATCCCACCCAGCAACTGCTGGCCTCTGCTCTGCCTGGTAAAATTCAGAATGGTAAAGCTCACTTACTAGATGAGGGTGTGGGATTGAATGATGTGGGATTGAATGAAACACTTATATTCTAGCATGGTACACTTCATCAGTTTCTGTTCCTACTGATGGGTCTGTGAAGGTGAGAGCTGTCTGTCATGTTCCTGGACTGCAGCTGTCACTATATTGTGATTCCCAAATAGAGTGAAGCCTCATATGTACTAGGAGGGTCTACTACACTGCAGTTTAGGACTTGATCTAGAACATAAGATGCTCCATTTCTCTATGTCAGTTAGGAACTTGGTTACCTTATGCTGTGTGTGTGTGTGTAGCCGAAGGAGTTATTACGGAAAATAAATGTTTAGTAACTACAAAGAATTTTGTTTCCTGGGTAAATTACTAGAACAGTGAAATATGCTGTCCTTTCAATATAAATTTTAGAATTGTTAATCTTTAGCTCTCAAGGGAAGTAGCACCAGGCATTGTTTCTGAGAGTTAAGAGGCCATATGAGTGAGCCACAGGCTCTGAGGCATGGAGTAAACATCCCAGAGGTGCAAATGAGCCTGGATCTGTACCTGGTACACAGCACTGTCTGCCATGAGGAGGATGACATCTAAGGCAACGTGGTCCTTTTCAATCAGAGTCCACAGGCAGGGATGGTGTTCACATCTAGAAGCCCATAGGCCTCCCACCAAGAAACCATTTCAGAGTCTCATGAGGATCAACATCAACATGTACAGAGTTCCAGATGCTGTCGGTCGGTTTGAATGACTGTACCATGTGATAAAATGTGAAGGGACTGAAGTTTGAGAGTGTGGACTGCTCAATATGAGAAAATAAACATTATTACAGTTTTAATTCTCTTTCTTTCTCTTTAATAAAGAAAAATGCAAGTACAGAGAAAAGTTAACAAATATTAATATTGTACTAGATTATTTATTTCATTTTATGTGTATGTGTTTTACTTGCATGCATGCAAGTGCACCCATGCATGCAATGCCTTCAGAGGCCAGAAAAGAACATTGGATCTCTCCAGCCCCTTGTGCCAGCTTTTTAAAGAGTCAGAATATGACTGGTCTTCCCCATTTTTTTCACTGCATAGGCATGAATTAGAAGTTCTGACTTCATATTCTGGGAATTACCAGCCACAGCTGAGACCTCTGAAAATGAAAAGTATAAGTCAGCTACAGCTGCTGAGTTTCTTAGCAGTATTTGCCATGGCACCTAACTCCTTTACTTTTTTTCTAATGGCTGTTGTTAGGTCTAGAAACGTTCCCTTTGCTGACACTGACTTCATCTCATAGACTGTCCCCAGCAGAGAGAAGCAGGATAGAGGTGACAAGAGCTCAGGTGACTTGCTGCACATCACCCATCATATGGAACAAGGGGAAAAATGCTTGGCCCGGTCATCCCCATAGGTTCATCAGCTTTTCCTAAAGAGGGACTCCCATTTGGACCAAGGTCTCCATCCTTTTCTCTGAGCAACCACTAGTCACCTCAGAGACCTGAGTGGTCCCAGGGGGTGATGAGGTACCAGCTGACTTCCTTTCCAGACCCAAGGGTATGCTTTTTCTCAACACATGGAGGAGCTTCAGGATAGGTATCTCAGATCTCCCAATCCTCAGAGGTACCAAAAGAGCTATAGGAAAGTTTTTTGATCTCATATTCTTTGCAGAATTGCATATTTCTTCTCCTTACCTGAAGAGGCAGAGAATTATGCTTCCGGTTGTAAGAGACATCAGAGAAACACTGTAGCCCAAGGTATAAATGGCCTTTACCAGAATATAAAATGTGATCTACAAAGAAAGAGAAACACATTTGTAAGCTGCTGCCCAACTGCACAGGACAAAAGAACATTCTGAGGTCCCCTTCACAAAGGACTCTCACCTGTATGCTGAGTGTTGGAAGACAAGAGGCAAGATCATTTTATCAGTATACCTCCATCTCTTCTTACAAGCCATTATGACTGACTGTAGGGTTTCTCTAAAGAACTGTCTTAGGGAAGCATATTGGGTATCATCGGGGCCAAGAAAGGCCAGAAAGATCTGAGCTGAGCCTGTGGGGTCCTTGGAGTAGAGTTGGAATGGGCCCAGTCTCTGGAAACATGTTTCCAAAGTCTTCTAACAAGACTAGGTGGACACACACATCTGAGCACATGGAGAACCAGGCGGCATCAAAGGCACATCACCAGCCACACAGAGGTCTGCGTCTTGGAATATTTATTCTGAATGCTTCTTGGTTTAGCAGTCTTCTTGAGTGGAGGCTAGCATTTATGTAATCATCAGGAGTGGTAAGGAATAGCTACTGCTGCAGGACCATTGAGGACATTGTAACGAGAGACTGTGTGTGTGTGTGCGTGCGTGCGTGCGTGTGTGTGTGTGTGTGTGTGTGTGTGTGTGTGTGTGTTCATCTAGGAGCAAACCAGGCAAAGGATCCCTGCACAGGCTGTGCCACCCTAGATGCCCAGAGGCCACCTTTGCTCTACACTTTCTGGTGAAACTAAGTCCCATATGAAAATGAAGAAACATTTACGTGTTCATGCAGGCATCTTGGGGGCTGAAGAGATGGCTCAGCATCTAAGGGCAGTAGGTCCTCTTACAGAGGACCTAGTTTCGGTTCCCAGCACCCACATGGAGGCTGACAATTGTCTGAAACTATTTCCTGGGATCCAATGCCCTCTTTTTTTTTTTATTATTTATTTTTGTATGTGTATGAATGTATTGTCTGCATGCAGGTCTGTGCACCCGTGTCGTGCAATGCCCTGGAGGTCAGAAGAGGGTCTCGGATTCCCCTGGAACTGGAGTTCTCCTGGAATTGGAGTTACAGACGGTTCTTAGCTGCCATGTGGGTGCTGGGGATTGAACCCGGGTCCTCTGCAAGAGCGTCGGTGCTCTTAACCACTAGGCTATCTCTCCAGCCCCAAATGCCCTCTTTTGATCTCTATGGGTATTGCATGACATGGGTGCACTTACATACATGCAGCCAATATACTCATACACATAAAATAAAAATAATAAATAAAATATTAAAAATGTTATGCATCTTTCTAAAATGCCAACCTGCCAGATAAACTGAATCCACTGCTGCAATAGCGGGACGACAGTTACTGGGAAGCCAACCACTTTCTGATGGGCTTTGATGTCAGTTCTACAGGACGGATTTTATGTCTGGTACTGAAAATCTTGACAAAGCCCATGACTGGGGTGAACACAGGCCATAGGAGGGGGACCTATTGGTTTTTGCTGAATGGTCATGTTGTCAAGCTGCTTTCCAAATATCTGTGTGTATGCCCACAGGTTGCTGCTGCTCTCAGCCTCAGTCAGAGGAGCTTCTTGTTGTGGTGGGTGGTGGTTAATGCAGAATTAAGCAGTCAAGCGCTGAGGACACATGGCTATGAGTGCTCAGCTACAGACTGGGTGAGTTAAAAACATTACAGCGTGCTTAGCAATGCCTTGGGAAAGAGAGGCAGCAGCCGGCCAAAGTGAAAAGGCACAATGACAGAAAGACTGGCAGGAAGGAGCAGATGACACAGGCTATATGAGGACCTAAGGCTGCAGGATCAATGTGATCTGACTGAGCCTCAGCTGCTGGTTCGGGACGGATGTACTGGGAGGGCAGACATGTATTACTCTTTCCAGTGGCCAGTATATTCCAGTGGGACACTGTGGCCAGTTTGAAATAGTGATGAAAACTATTCATATCCCAACATGGTAATGTGAAGACAGGGCCAACAGGTTTTCAATGGAGTAGATGTAGAGAGGTGGGGGGAATCCAAGGGCTTTGGTGGAACAGCTGGACCACGAGTGGCATGGACTGAAATGCCACACCTCTGGACTAAGATGTCGCAGCTTTGTTCTCTCTTCCTAGGTAATGTCAGGAGGACTCAGCCTCTGTAGAAGCAGTTGGAGTCCAGGGAAAGGCCTGGACCAGAGTGCTGCTAGGAGTTGTTAGCAGTAGGTAATACTCAGAGCCACAAACCTGGGTGTTTATTTACTATGAAATTTGATGACAAAGAACAATCCTTCTGATGAGATGGAGAAACAGCCAGCCCACCACACTGCGAGTGAGATCTCCAACAGTGACAAGGTCCTGCACAGGATGGGAGGCTACTGTGGGCCTGCTGTCGTCAAAAGGCGGCTTACACTTCGCTGATGTGCACTCTTCACAGGGCTGTAGATCTGCACCCTTGGTGAGCTGCTCCTTCACTCTCTCTGACCTCACACCATGAGCCATGGAGAGCTTTGAGCAAAGACAGGAGACTAGAAGCTGCTAGGGTCTGTGGGCCAGACGGGGTGCTGGAGAGGTCTCAGTGGTTAAGAGCACCGGGTGCTCTTGCAGAGGACCTGGGTTCCCAACACACGGTGGCTGTCATCCTTAACTCAAATTCCAGGGGATATGATTCTTTCTTGTTGACCTCTGTGGGCATTACACACAAAGGTACACTCACATATTGCAGGCAAAACAGTCATACACATAATAAAAAAAAAATAGAAACAACATTGGTGAGAAACTTCAGAGACCAAGTGAAACTGCAGTAATAGAACACTTGCTCAGCTGGGCGTAGTGGCACACGCCTTTAATCCCGGTGCTTGGAAAGCAAAGGTAGGTTCATCTCTGTGAGTTCAAGGCCAGATAAGGCTACAGAGAGATCCTGTTTCCAAAAAAAAGAATACTTGTTCCATATGCACAAAGCTTTGTGTTCCATGCTTAGGACTGCCACCTCCACCACCACCATCACACCACCACCACCACCACCACCACCACCACCTCCCCACCCCCCCACACAGACAAAGTGAGTAAAGTAACCCCATTTTAACACTGGAAGACACAGAACAGCAGAGAAAGGACACTGTCTCTGACAACCTGCACTCCTGCCCATGAAGTAGGTGCCGTCTCTCCTGCTCCTGCTGAGTCCCCCAGGGTCTGTCCCTGTACCCCTGCGCTGGAAGCCGTCTCTCCTGCTGAGTCCCCCAGGGTCTATCCCTGCACCCCTGACCGGGAAGCCGTCTCTCCTGCTGAGTCCCCCAGGGTCTATCCCTGCACCCCTGACCTGGAAGCCGTCTCTCCTGCTGAGTCCCCCAGGGTCTGTCCCTGTACCCCTGCGCTGGAAGCCATCTCTCTTGCTGAGTCCCCCAGGGTCTATCCCTGCACCCCTGACCTGGAAGCCGTCTCTCCTGCTGAGTCCCCCAGGGTCCATCCCTGTACCCCTGCACTGGAAGCTGTCTCTCCTGCTGAGTCCCCCAGGGTCTGTCCCTGTACCCCTGCGCTGGAAGCTGTCTCTCCTGCTGAGTCCCCCAGGGTCTGTCCTGTACCCCTGCGCTGGAAGCTGTCTCTCCTGCTGAGTCCCCCAGGGTCTGTCCCTGTACCCCTGCGCTGGAAGCTGTCTCTCCTGCTGAGTCCCCCAGGGTCTGTCCCTGTGCCCCTGCGCTGGAAGCTGTCTCTCCTGCTGAGTCCCCCAGCGTCTATCCCTGCACCCCTGACCTGGAAGCTGTCTCTTCCGATGAGTTCCCCATGGCCCTTCCCTGAGGCTCTACTTGCCCTGCTGCTTTGCTCAGTCCCCTTGGCTCTGGACACCTGGGCTTCTCTGGTACCTCAGTCCACCTGTTATTCTCCACACCGTCATTCTCCACACTGCACCACAGAGTGCTTAGGGCCCTGGGGCACGGTTGGCACCAGCACACGCCATTTCACCAGTAAAGGAAAAAATACCCATGGATCTAGGAGCTGTAAGGTTTGAACAATTAGTAAAATTATGATTTGGCCCAAAGTGTTGAGATTGAGAAGTTACCAGGAACAGGCTCTCCCTCAAGGCCTTGACTCTGGCCTGGACTCATGGGGAGATTTGCCTGGCATTGCCACGGACCAGGTTGACTTGCTTGAGCTGTGCCACATCTTTTTTTTTTAAAGGGTTTTTTAAAAAAAATTTATTTATTTATGTGTATGAATGTACTGTTTGCATGTAGGCCTGTGCACCTGTGTCGTGCAATGCCGCAGAGGTCAGAAGAGGGTGTCGGATTCCCCTGGAACTGGAGCTCTCCTGGAATTGGAGTTACAGATGGTTCTCAGCCACCATGTGAGTGCTGGGGATCAAACCTGGGTCCTCTGCAAGAGTAGTCAGTGCTCTTAACCACTAGGCCATCTCTCCAGCCCCTGTGCCACACCTTCTACCAAACACTGACTTGAGCATGGGCTTTCCAAAGGAAGCCTCTCACGCTTCACACTTGGAGAGACTCAGGCCCGTGCTCTGGGGATCATACTGGTTATCATTTCATGAGAAAGTTAAGTAGGCTAGCAGAACGCTGACATAGCTCAGGTGACCAAGGTGAGTGCACATTTTGTTGTGGCAAATTAAGGCATTAGATAAGATGCTAGGAGAATATTTCCCTCTGCTTTGTTAGACCTTAGTAGTCATGATTCCCATGAAGAGGGACATAGAGATGATCTCAATCTGCCTCATGCCTGGTGAGGCCATTTAAATTAAATTAATTAAAGCTAAAATAATGTTTAAACTCCAGTTACTTGGTTAAACTGGCCACATTTCAGGGCTTTAAGCCCAAGCTGCCAGTGGCTTAAACCCTGGACCACAGATAAAGAGCCTTTCTATCCTGGCAGAAAGGTCTGAACTACAGCACCCAGGACATTGCTCGCTAGCTAGTAAACCCTAGGTGTCACTTGCCTCTCATGAGCTGCCATACTTCCACTTGCAGAAGACCAAGTAGGTAGAAGCCTCAACTTATTTTAGGAAAGAGACCCTAGACCATCCCACAAACAAGTGTTTTTTAAGAACAAACGAAGCTACTTCTGGACAGCTATGAGAAAAATGAGCTAAGTATAACTGACAGCACTTGAGATGCCTGCAAGGTTGAAGGCAGCAATACCAGCCAGTGACTAACAGCTAGCAGACAGAGTCAGAAACTAACAAAGCACAAGTCAGAGATGGCCACAAGGGAGCATCAACAGCCTCTGAGCGGGCAGCATGTGAACAGGGCAAGATCATCACCCTGGTTGGGCCAGGGGGACATGCAGAGGGTGTGGGTGGGCCTCCATTGGCTCAGCTTATGATGACCTATATAATTAACCAATCTCAATAAAGATTATCTCAGGCTTTGGCTAGTTTCTGCCATGGCCCTATAAAAACTCCTAGAGAAATGGGTTATATACCCTTTTCCTTTTTTAGAAACCCTTCCAATCTTCTGAGTTTAATTTTTTCACAATTTACCAGTTTTCTGTGAATCTTCTCAATAACAATGATTTTTGCTTTGGATAACCTCAGTAGAGTCTGCATCTGTAATTTTCATTGGCAACAAACTCAGAGACAACAAACTTGGGCCACTGTCTCAGGTTAACCTTTTGCGATTGTTAAATGTCCAGCACCTTAAGACTCTGGGTCAAGCACAACTGGGCCAAGAAAGGTTCCATTATATTAAAAAACCTTGCATCTTAAGACTCTGGGTCAAGCACAACTGGGCCGAGAAAGGTTCCATTATATTAAAAAACCTTGCATCACCGTAACTGCCACAGGG
The DNA here is from genome assembly GCA_009823505.1 of Rhizomys pruinosus. Taxonomy (NCBI): domain Eukaryota; kingdom Metazoa; phylum Chordata; class Mammalia; order Rodentia; family Spalacidae; genus Rhizomys; species Rhizomys pruinosus. Next base: position 573,874 of record VZQC01014015.1, on the reverse strand, counting down.
GTTGGAAAATGCAGGGAGAGAAGTGATCAGCCATGGGCTCTCAAGCCAAGGCCTCTGTGACAGACCATATCTCTGGAAAGCACTGAGCATGCTTATCAGCTGACATGAGGTTGTGTTACTGTCCCACTCACGATCCCATCCAGTGCTTAGCACGCCACAGTGACCAATAAGAGGGTTGAACCCAAGCGCTATAAAAATTCAGCCATTTTCTTTTATATAATTTGTTTTTCCTTTGGGAAACTAAATGATTAGAATCTGTCAGGTCTTTGTTAGAGCCTTTAGCCTGAGCCCAAGGCTCTTTACTTGAACTTCTCAGCGATCCCAAATGGAGGACTTCTGATCTGTATAAGCCTTGTTCTTGCAATAAGAGAGACTTCTTGTGGTAGCTACACCTTAGCCTAAGTCCAGGAACTGATATTTGTCTGCTTTTGAAATTTCTTCTTGAAATGATGAGTCAGATCAGCCAAAAGAAAGGACCGCAATATTAAAACACAGGGACTGGAAGATCAGGTCAGCTCTTTCCTGAAAGCTATGCTCAGCAAGGACACGGGCTTCTGTTTTATTTGTTGATATTTTGGAAATGCCCAGGGCAGGGATGGTGCACATGGATGCTCAACAGATGTTCCTAAAGGTGAGGAAGCCAGAAAACAGTTGCATTTACAGATAGTACATGGGAGTGTTTTGGCATAGGGTGAAAGAGTGGACATGTTCATGAACTACCAAGACAATAAAAACAATGAAAGCTGGGTGTGGTGGTACACACCTTTAATACTAGCACTTGGAAGGCAGAGGCAGGAGGATCTCTGTGAGTTCAAAGCCAGCCTGGTATACATATGGAGTTCCAGGCCAGCTGAGACTAAATGGAGATCCTGTTTCAAAAAGACAAAAATAAATAAAATAAAATAAAATAAAATGGGAAATGAATACCAGTGTGGCTTGAACACATTCACACATTTTAATTAAAGAATATGCAGTGCATAATTCTATGCACTGCCCATTCCCGTGCATGAATGAGCTGAAGTTCCCTGCGGTTGTACTGGACGAGTGCAGTCTGATGACAGAGCCAGGTGCAGTCAGATGACAGAGCCGGCTGCACTCCTTCCCATTGCAAGGTTTGAGTGTGAAAAGTTAATTCTTGTTGGAGACCCCAAACAGCTCCCTCCTACAATTCAGGGTTCTGATGCAGCTCGTGAAAATGGATTGGAACAAACTCTTTTTGATTGACTTTGTTTAATGGGTCACAAACCAGTTCTGTTGAGAACCCAGTACTGTTGCCACCCTGTGATCAGTGCCATTACTAGTGACCTATTTTATGAAGGAAACATCAAAAATGGGATTTCAGAGAGAGAGGGGAGCCCTTTACTTGAGCGGCTGCCCACCCTGAGTTTCTATAATGTTACAGGAGTGGAACAGGTTGAAAGAGATAACAGTTTTCATAATGTGGCAGAAGTTGCTTTTGCACTCAAGCTGATAGCAGGCTCCACGATCAGAGTGATAACGTTATACAGATCCCAGATGTACAAGCTCTGCCATTTACCCAGGGCTGTGGACTTTGACCATCCTGATATTAAAGCTGTACAGGTGTCCACAGTGGATGCTTTTCACAGGGCTGAAAAGGAAATCATTATTCTTTTTTTTTATATAATTAAAATTTATTAGAGTAATCTAAAATCCAGATACAAAAATGCTTTCTCACAACATTACTGTTAGAAAAACAGTTGATGGGGCATAAAGCATGGGCCTCCCCTCAAGGACCACATTATCATGTGTCAGTATTTAGGCTGTGGCCCTTCAGGAGGGGTAAGCTAGTTCTAAAACATTTATAGGAATTATAGATTAGTCTGATTCTAGATAAATAGTCTGGTTGGAATACTGACTACATTAATTCTGAAGAAATATGCATAGACCACAGAAGCAGACCCAACAATTTAAGAAGTTTACAAAGTGATAGTCTGGGTCAGATTTAAAAATGAGGGCCTGGGGTTTATCTCAGTGGCAGAGCACTTGTCTAACATGCATAAGAGCCCCCAGGTTCAATCCCCAACACCTTAGCAAAAAAAAAAAAAGAAAAGAAAAGAAAAATAATAATGAAAAAGAAAGCCAAAAATGAGTGATTATTCATTTTCCCTGGGCTATCAGCTCAAAATTCTGAAGTCTCCATGATTTTGACTGTTACAGAAGTTACTTGCTTTGGCCAAGTTTTTTGTTTAAGGTTTTGTCTGTTCTGGTCAAGATTAACTGCAATGCAGGATTAAAACCAGCTACTCTGGAGTCATGTATCCTTTTTCTAACTAGTGGAGGACCTAGACAAAATGGATGGCAAGCTTTTTCAAAGGTCCACCTGGTGAGATTTTGAGGTGCCCACCCAAGTGGGAAAGACCAAGGCAGAACAACACTTCTATTAGCAGGATTATCAGGATAACATTCAGGGCAATAATCAACTCTGTTAATCTGGTCTAAGAACACTTGGTAACATTCATTTTCAACAAGCTCAGTTTGGTATAACCAATGCCCTAGTTCTAAACTAGGGAACCACTGCTGCCCACAATCGGGGACAATGTGAATTATCGGAGAACATCTGGGCTTAGACAGACAACGCAAAGAGCAAAGAATGTAACCGGAAGAAGCAACAATGGCAAAGAGAGAAAGCAAAATAACCAATCCTGTTACAGGTTTCGTTTAGCAACTGCTCAGTTCAACCAACATTACTTGAAGAGTGTTAAATCTGGCTCGCACCGCAGTGCAATTCTTCAAGATTTTGTTGTCTATTTTTCACTCAATTACAGCTCAGTCTCTCAACTCAAGGAACAGTCCAGTCCAGTCTAAAATTTTACCAGTCACTTACTAGCAGTACAGATCTCTGAATAGCTCCTTCAGTTCCCAGCTTCTCAAGGGAAGACAAGGCTCTAGTCTAACTTGTTTATCTTTTCTTGTGTGTTATCAGCTGGTGATGGTGTCACAAAGAGGCACTTGGCTTACTCTGCTTTGTTGTTAATGTTATTATGCTTGGTGCAACAAGAGGAGCTGACCGGTCCAATGAGTCTTTTGTTGGCTCTGGCACTCTTGCCGATGTAATACACATACCCAAGTCTTAACGGCCTTGGCACTTCACAGCAATGTAGTGGGCTCAGAAAAACTGGCAGAGTCCTCTCAATTGTGGAGCCAATGAAGTCCAGTCTTAGAAGGAACTTATCTGGAGAAGTAGATGATGTTGACTCGAGCGCCTGGGAATGCGTGATATACCTCGTTTTCTGTTTGTGCCATAGGGAGTTGGAGATGGGGGTGGGGAGGGATCCTTTTCCAAAGACCATGGGCCCAAAGGCTGGTTTGCTGCACAGTAGCAAAGACACAGGCGGCGGCCCTGGAGACTCTCAACTGCCTCCCTGACTACTGAGACCACTACCTCAACGTCCCGAGAAGCCATCGCCACCACCAGCAGGGCAATCTAAGGGCCGCAAAGCCATCTTCAGGATCAACTAAAAGATACGTCAACAACTATGGCCGGAAATCATTATTCTATCCTGTGTGAGGACAAGACAAGTAGGATTCATTGACTCAGAAAAACGAATGAATGCTGCATTGACCAGAGGAAGGAGACATTTGTTGACTGTGGGAAATTTAGCCTGTTTGAGGAAAAATCGACTCTGGGGACATGTGATTCAGCACTATGAAGGAAGGGGAGATGGACTGCAACATGAAAGCCGGTATGAAGCACAGCTAAATCGTCTCCTTAAAGAGTATTTTGAAAAGCAAGCAGAAGAAAAACAGAAGAAAATGAATGACAAAGAAAAATCTAAAGAGAAATCTCATTAACAAAGATGTACTGATGTAAATTCAGAATCATTTTACACTGTATATTTTTAGTATTTTCTTTACTCCAGATTCTTTGATCTAAAAACATTATGTTAAATAACATGCAGAATAAGTGCATCTAAAAAAGTTGCTCTTCGGAAAAGTATATATTACTTACATTAAGCTATGCAAATATTTTGTTTGCGAAAGATACAAATTTTACAAGGGCAGGGGAACAGTCCAAGGAGTACCAGTGTGTTTCAAAGATATAGGAGTATCTCAAAAGATTCCTGTTGAAACTTGTCTATACACCAGCATACTCTTCTGAACTATAACCATATCAGAATTTTTTAGAAAAAACCATGCATAACAAAAAATTATTTAAAATACAGATCAGAATTCCATACCTGGAAAGGGAAAAGCACACACTGTACATACAGTAGGTGCTTCATAAGTGTCCAGATGGATGAACAGGAATGAGGGAGTGAAGATGAGCTACCCTCAGTTCTCTTCCCTCAGTGTCTTCCCTGTGCATGTAATCACACAGTACTTAACTTGTGTATATATTTACTTATAAATGGATGAAAACCCTTTTATTATAAAATGAATATATTCTGTCTAGAAAAATTTACAAAATACAAGAGCTTTATAAAAGAAAACAAAAACTACCTAGAAATCCACTAGCCAGATAATCATTAACATATTGGTTCAGTCTTTCAATATTTATATTTTCTCTATACATATATGTACCTACTTTTTAAAACCGTTTGAATCTGCACTGATTCTTAAATATTGTTAGAATACATTCACACACCCTAGTGGAAACAGTTGCAAAAGCTTGATTGTAATTAATACTAATTTATTTACTCTAGCAAGTAAAAATCTTAACTGAACTGTCATTTTAATGTTTAAGAATGCAGACAATTTGCTTCCTTGAATTTCCTTCCAATAAAAAATGACTCTTCTAAGCCCAGCAGGATAGCTCAGTGGTAGAGGCACTTGACTGCCAAGCTTGATGATCTGAGTTCAATCCCTGGAACCCATGTGGTATGGAGCAGGGAGAACTGATTCCTGTGGGTTGTGCTCTGACCACACACATGCCATGACATCTGTGCATCTCCCTCAAAATAACTTTAATTAAAATCAATTGTAGCTGTTATTTATATATTAAAAATGTAGTTTATATATTAAGAATCATGAGACTACAGGAATATAGTCTGGACTCCTGATTGATCAACATGCCTGTGCATACGAGCTTCTCCAACTGGACTATGGGAACCTTGGGTTGTTCAAAATTTGGACATAGATACTTGCAAAATGCACCAATTACCTAATTGTATGACATACTGAGTAACATCAAGGTTCCTGCAAACAACTGTGTCATTATATTGTAGAATCCCTTAAAATAAAAATTAAAAAAAAAAAAAAAAAAAAAAAGCAAGCAGAAAAAAAAAAAAAAGAAAAAAGAAACTGTCCCTGAAGAACTCTTTATGTGAAAGAAAAAAATAAATCCAGCAAAGAAAAAAAAGTCACTGTAGGTCAGATCAACCAATAAAGGAAACACGGTGTACTTCATTCATGAAACTGGCTAAGTCCAATGTTAAAAACAGACCAAAAGGTCAAACCAAAAAGGTCAAAACTAAAACCAATCAACCACAAATCACCCTAAACAGACTAAGGATAATTTCATTTGTAAGTAAGGACAAAAATCTCAAAATACCATGGATAGGGCTCCTATACTAAACCTCACCCAACCACAACTCAGGGACCATTGTGGAAGAAGGGGCAAAAAGATTGTAAAAGCCAGGGGTGGTACAAGATCATAAGGAAACAGAGTCTCCAGGCCTCTGGGACCCTGCTCTAATGACGTACACAGACACAATTGTTGTCAGCATGCACAAAACCCATGCAAACTCAACCAGACAAAAACCCAGCATAGCACTAGGGAAATGGGCAGCAGGCCCCAACTTTAGCTGAAGAACTATAGGCAGCTGATTAATGCTGGGCAAGGAAGAACTGTTTTTTAAGGGAGAGACTCAGATAGGCTGACTAGACTCTAGTGGGTGAACTTGCATCAAGGGGCATCTGGATACACAAACTTGACTCTATAGGCCTTAATGTATATGATAGAATGCATGAAATCTGATGTGTGTGGGGGAGCTATGTGTGAGGGAGGGGGTATAAAGATGATTAAGATATTTAAAGATATTTTATACATAGTGCACAAAAATTCAGTAAAAAATGCATTTTTAAAAAAGGCAAGTAGCTGGGCTTGGTGGCACATGCCTTTAATCCCAGCACTTGCGGAGGCAAGAGCAGAGGCGGATCTCGTGAGTTCAAGCCAGGCCTTGTCCTACAACGTGAGTTCCAGGCCAGTTGGGGACCAGCGGAGCCTTCCTCAAAAACAAACCAAAAAAAAAAAAAAAAAAAAAAAAGGCAAGTAGACTTTGATTTGTACATTGTGAAAAGAAGGGAAGGGTCTTAGAGAATTAAATGCTCCCTGAATAAGGAGGAAACTATGCCCACAGGAACACTGGCAAAGGAAAGAAGCTAACTCCAAACGAACAAAAAGAAACAAAATAACTGTGATGGTTTGAATGAGGTGTCCACTTAGGATCAGACATTTGAACACTATTTTCCAGTTCTACTCTCTGCTTCCTGTGCCTGGTTGAAGATGTGGGCACTTATCTTTCCGCTCTGGCTGCTGCCTGCCACCATGTCTCCTGACTATGACAGACTCTTATCCCTCTGGAACTGTAAGCCCAATAAACTCTTCCTTCTATAAATTGCTTTGGTCATGGTGTTTTATCACAGCAACAGAAAAGAAACTAATACAATAATAAAACTAATAATAAGGAAAAATTTTCACCCCATTTGTGACTATTAAAATGTATATAAAACGTTTAGATATCTTTTGGTTCATAAATTAGTAATAATTCTGTGTTGTCAGGTGCCATGGCCTGAGTACCTGTGTTTGCCCCAAATCCACAAGTTGGATTTTTAACCATAAGAAGGTGGAACCTTGGTGGGTGGTTAGGTCATGAGGAGCTCATAAGGGTTTGGGGCCTTCCTAAGGGCAATACCAAAGGGATCCCCACCCCCTCACCACATGGGACACACTGCAAAGGCAGCTTCCCAGGGAATCTCATCAGACTAGCATCTGCCAGTGCCTTGACCTTGGACTTCAGCCTCCAAAACAGTGAGAAATGAGTCTCTGTTTTTCACAAGTCACTCCAGCTGTGATATTTTGTTACAGCGGCTTGGACGAAAATGTCCTCTTAAGTCATTCTTATGGCAAGAGTCAAACCGGAACTTGTTTTCATCAAGCTAGGAAAAAGAGATCAAAAGACAGGAAAACCTGCCCTTCAACGCTCTAGCCATTTTAAAAGCATACGTGGTTCCCTTGGATGAGGCACTGGAAAGGCAGGTATTGGGACAAGAGCTCTGTGTGGGCCGCACACGGCTAACTCCAGGATACATTACTCAGCTTATTTGTATTGGCTTGATTTTTGGAACAAAATGGGCTCTAGTCCAACCTAGGCCTCACTAACAGCCTATTCCATGCTAGCCTGATTTCTGATTTCCACACGTGGCCTTCGCAGATCTTTATCAAGGTGTAGGAGTTTCTCGTCACCTCTGTTAAACAGCAGTAAAACTGGGGCCAAGACTGACTTTGTTTTCTGAGCCAATAGCCCCACCAGAAGTTGGAAAAATATCTGATCCCTGTGTTTTAGATCAGCTACTGAGCTAGGGAGTCTCTGGGAATTAAAGGCAAAGCTGGGTCCTTCTTGACCCTGAGCCTACAGTGCCCCAGTCTTGTGCCATTTTGGAAAAATGGGTGAGTTCTAAAAGGAAAACGTGGGCCAGCCATGGCTCTGAGCAACTGTTGGCTTAGTCATGAAATCTGCTATGGGGGAGGCTGGAAAGAGGACAATGAGTCTCTTGGGGACAATGGAAAGCAGAGCCTCTGGAGGTAAAGTTATGCTGAAGGGGTCCCCATGATGCAGAAACGGAAAATCCATTAAGGAGAAGTTGACCATCTGAACACCTTAGTCCATTTTAGCACTAGACAGAAACACAGCATGAATCCAGCTACTCTGGAAAAATTGCTGGATTCTGTATTGCTGTACTGACACATGACTGTCATTTCAAACTGAAAGCTACAAGACCTCTGTTTCTGTTCATTGTAGAGATATATAATGTTTTTACCATTACTGATACTACCAAAATTAATATGTGAGCTTAAAGAAAAGTAAGCATTTATGAAGGTTAAGCATTTCTAAAACTCTCAGAAAACCAGAAGTTAGCCCAGAAGAAACCTGTCAAGTTTCTATGAGTTGGGTAATCTATGGTAAATAAGAATATTGGTTTTTAGGGGCTGGAGAGGTGGCCTAGCGGTTAAGAGCGCCGACCGCTCTTACAGAGGACCCGGGTTCGATCCCCAGCACCCACATGGCGGCCAAGAACCGTCTGAAACTCCAATTCCAGGAGAACTCCAGTTCCAGGGGAATTCGAGACCCTCTTCTGACCTCCGCAGCATTGCACGACACGGGTGCACAAACCTGCATGCAGACAGTACATTGATACACATACAGAAATAAATAAAATAAAATAAAAATATTGGTATTCTTTTTTTTATTATTATACTAAAATTTTATTATACTAAATTATTATACTAAATTATTATACTAAAATTTTTTTTATTATACTAAAAATAGTATAAAAGGAAGACACACACTTAGATTAGTTATTGTCACATGTAATGCAGACACAGAACTTTTTATTTTATTTATTTTTGTATGTGTATGAATGTACTGTCTGCATGTAGGTTTGTGCACCCGCGTCATGCAATGCCACGGAGGTCAGAAGAACTTTTTAAAACAGTAGTCAAACTGTCTTTATGGCACATAATTTCTCAGCAAGAAAAGTGAAAACCAAATGGATTAAATCAATAGAATGCCAAATAACATAAAATGCTTATGCACTAATTGCTGAGCTTATGTTTATCTGCACTTGGACAGAGAACTGGTTTGTTAGTAAACATGTCCCATGCCACACTGAAAAACTGCATTCATAAACTAGCCAGTATACACAGTTCGAGTGTGACAGATAGAGGGTGAGGAGAGACACACAGACAGAAAGAGGAAGGAAGAGGGAGGAGGGGAGAGGGGCAATCTGTGGCCAAGAGTGAATTATTAGTGCTTTAAAAATGAGCAGCAATATAAAAACACAAAGGCAAAAACTAGAATTTGTTCTTTCAAAAGGTTTAATAGTAATAAAACTCTCTTCCTGTTTTCTTCCTGCCTCCCTATCCTTTTTTTGGTTCCCTGACATACTGTCTCCCTATGTAGCCCAGGTCAGACTCAGGATCCTCCTTCCTGCCCAGTGCTTGAATTACCAGTGTGCTCAACCATCTTTTAGATCTTCTGTGTTCAATGTTAGCAATGGAACCCTGGGTCTTGAGTCTGTAGGCATATGCAGGCAGCCCTCTGCCAGTAAGGCACATTCTCAGGGGACTTAATGAACTCTTGGGAAGAGATTCTTAGGTTTTCTTTACCTATTGAGTAACCTGATTAGGAAAGATTCCTTTTCATTAACATAATTTCCTGTGCTTCACTATTAAACAGTTAAATTTTCTCTGTTTTTTAAGCAATTATGTAATTTTCTGTATTTGGCTTTGAAATCTTTGTCACTGTAGATAACTCCCTCTGATCTTATTTAATCAAGTTTTTTAAGTCTTTTGGCATTTTTGACAAACTTCTCCAAATTGAATTCTAAATGAAATCTTTTGATCTCAAACAAACCAAGAACAAAATAGCTTTTCCTTCTTATAAACACGGAGGCTGTTTGCATGGGAATCAGATGATGATTAACTTTCCTTACCTTTCATCAGTATGTCATGAGGTAGGCCTGCCAGAGTGTAGGTGACTCCTGGAAATCCAGTGTGTCCTAGAAACGTGCTGTCAGACACAGTTCTAGCCACACACTGTTCATAGTAAGCACTCATCCTTTTTTTTCTTTTTTTTTTTACCATGGCCACTTGAAATCTTTGTCCATCCACAGTTGTTTCTAAATTGATGCTTTTCTGAAAGATTCTTTGAGGAGCTATGACACAAGGATCCATGGGACATGGACAAGCACAGCTTTCCAACAGCTTCAAGGTTATGACCTTGGATTGGGTGAGAGTTTTCAGACACTAAGGACACTGACTGATTCATGAAATAACTTTTAGGACTTCTGAGAACAGCTATAAGTTTTAGTACTTTTTGTTTGAAATTCCGTTGGTTGTTTGATGTTCCGTTTTCCAGATTTAAAGAACCCATGTTCTTTTTCACTTGAGCTTTCTGAAACTTTGGCAAAGTATGTTTTTGTAAACAAAATGAACTCAAAAGCTTTTACTGCATATTCTAATTTTTATGGAATGTTGTAATTTGTATAAGTTCATGAAGGCTCTGTTCTCTATTAACAAGACACAACTGGATGAGTCCTGGGCCAGGGAAGCTTTTAAAAGTCTAACCTGAGGTTCTGCACTTCCATACAGTTCCGAGGAGCTAAGGCTGATCTTACAGAGATAGTAAGCCTTTGGGAATAGGCAAATGCTCTAGCAGAGCAGACTGTCAGCCCAAGCTTAATGAGACTAGACTTGCTCTAAGAACTCCTTAGTCATCTGTGATTGCCTTTGACAGAGCAGGTAACCTCAGAAAGAAAAGCTGTTTCAGTAGAAAACTCCAGTGTCCTCCGACAGCACTTCTAGCCCCTTTCTGATGTCTTTGATTTTCATTTCACCTCTAAATTGTTCTCTTTCAACATCTTGCCATGACTTTTTAAACTAGCATTTTGAATTTTGTTTTACCCTTCTGATTTTAAATCACAGAAAACAGAAGCTCTGCCTCTTTCCTCAAGCCTGCAAGTTGAAGCTAGAAAAGTTGGTACAAACTTGAGAGAAACTCCCACTTCCATGTGTTCTGATAACTGTCACACTGTGCAGCGAGGTTCCAGCTGTTGACCTTTGCTTTTCTTTTCTTTCTGCAGAAACACTTGTTAAATCTCTGATTGATTACACCATACACAGGTCTGGCTTGGGTGGAAGCACTTGCAATGCTGCTGCCTCCTGAAGTGACACCTCAAGCTAGTCCCATCTCAAGAGAATGTGGCATACTTAACATCGTGAGGAACTAGGGAAATGTTCAGAGACCATTTCTACCAGATCTAGATATTTTTCTAGAGGAAGGCAATGTAACCCCAAGAGTAGAACTTGGAGACTTAGCTTATTGGAGAAGATTCCAACAAAAGACTGCACTTGGGCCACCTGACCAAAGAGGCCTTTTCTACTGCAGTCTTTGCAGTGACCGTTGGCTCTTTAGTAAGGTTTGTTTGAGAAAATCATAGGACCACAGGCTGCTTACTGGATACATGAAAGGGAGTGGGTGTTCCACCACCCTGCCCTTACACAGTCTGGAAAAAAATCTGAAATCCAATTACACCTTATCTGGGAAATGCAGATTGACTTGGAAAAATATATGCTGATCCATTTGGTCTTTTTACTGACTAAATTTAGGCAGTGAGCACCTAGACCCAAACTGCAGCCCTCTGACTATGCTGCTGCCCCCCTCTTCCTTCTCTTCCTGTTTTTGAGGTATCATCTCCCTGTACTTCCAGCTGGTTTGGAACTCATTATGCAGACCAGGCTCTCTTTTTTTTTTTTTTTTTTTTTTTTTAAGCAACTTTCTTTTTTTTTTTATTATTTATTTATTTTTATTTATTTTTGTATGTGTATGAATGTACTGTCTGCATGCAGGTCTGTGCACCCGTGTCGTGCAATGCCGCGGAGGTCAGAAGAGGGTCTCGGATTCCCCTGGAACTGGAGTTCTCCTGGAATTGGAGTTACAGACGGTTCTTAGCCGCCATGTGGGTGCTGGGGATCGAACCCGGGTCCTCTGCAAGAGCGTCGGTGCTCTTAACCGCTAGGCTATCTCTCCAGCAGGCTCTCTTGATCTCATAGAGATCTGCCTGCCTCTGCGTCCTGAGGCATGCCCTCCCACACCTGGGTGACTGCCTTCTTACTCCCTCATTTGATGGACCTCCAAGAGAATCAGGTAACTAAAACCACAGACCAGAGACACCCTAAGAACTTATTGGGATTCTGGCTTGCAACTCCCCATGTTCATGGGAAAGCGATGTGCTGTGACCAGCAGTAATGCCCAACAGCTGGAGGCATTCTCAGTGAACAGAAAGAATGGCCAAAGGGAAGGAGATGATTATTAAATGAAGTAAAAATAAACATGGAGGCCAGGACTGCCTGAGTCGCAGCACAGAGAAGTTCACAGAAGTTGTTTTCCCAGCAGCTGTGGCAGCTCCAGCTTCAGGTCCTGAATCACAACTTGGCATATTAGAGCCAGTCAGCAAGGGCCACATGGCTGCCCACCCTAGCCAGGGAGAAGCAGCTCTGTGGATGTGCCCTGCACACTGTGGGAACTCCCTGCAACTCTGTGATACCACTCTTGGACTTGATGTCTCCTTGCTCACCAATAGTTTGTTTTCCACTTAACAAAATACTCATATCAAGAATTTCTCTCTGGATTTCCTTTCGAGATAGAAGTCTATTTCCCGAATATACAGGGTAGTAGTTACTGTTATGGATCAAGAGGCAGAGGCAGGTAGATCTCTGTGCATTCAAGGCCAGCCTGGTCTACAGAGCAAGCTCCAGGCCAGCTGGGACTAAAAGGGAGACCCTGTTTCAAAAATATTTTAAAAAATCTGTTCCGGGATGCACATTTTGCTTTGTTCCTTCTGCCCATGTAGTTGTGCACTGTCTCTGGAAAAATACACCTCTGTTACTACCATGCCCAGGTTTACATAACTGTATTTCAGGTGCAGTATACACCTTCCTGAAAGGGGAATTCGCCCTACTCTGATCATCTCTGGAATTGCCACATCCACTTAGGATATGATGTTAGAAATGATCATACAATTTAGTTTGGATAACATGAATGAAAACTGGTACATGTAGTGTTTTGCTGTGTGTATCATGTGTGAGCATGCATCTATGAAAGAAGAATATTAATGCTTTGTCCTGATCTGTTCACACATTTCTTTAGGATTTCTAAAACATGAACAGGCTCTGTTTAGCACAGACCTGGCAGACAAATAGAGATGCAGATGGACAGATAGATAGGCATACAGGAGGACAGAGGCTATTGCCATGCATGCACAGTGCCATGTCAGGGGTCATAGCATCTGTGATGAGAAGTGACTAAGTCCTTCTTAACCCAGTGAAGATGGGACCAATCTTTAGCCTTCAGGGCCTCACTGTATGGCACACTATCATCTTTACTATTTATTTCAAATGCGGCAGCTTTAGAACAGAACAGAAGGCAGAGCTTCAGTGTTGCAAGACTCAGTCCTGAGTCACACACCCAGGCCTCTGGACTCCATAAACTCACTTGTCCGTGCTCATCTTTGTCTTCTCCTACTTGCCTCTGCCCACCAGAAATTCTTTCTTGGATAGGCCCTGCCTATTGCTTATTGTGCCTCAAGCCTTTCCACTGCTCTCAGCCCATGTGCTTCTCTCCATCTAAGAGCCCCCCCTCCTCCTCCCCCTCCCCCTCCTCCTCCAAGGCTGGGCTGGAGCACCTGGTGAATGCTGTTGAAGAGGTTCCAGTCATGGTCCGTCAGCTGGCCTGCCAGGTCCTTGGTGCTTNCCTCCTCCTCCTTCTCCTCCTTCTCCTCCTACTCCTCCCCCTCCTAAATGACCACACCAACATTCGGGGAGTTCCTCCTTCCTGTCCTGCTTGTCGCAGAGCTGCCTCCTCTGCCAGTCCACTTACTTGCTAGTTGCTGTTTTCTCTGCTCTGGTCCCAATGCCTGTATCCCCAGGACCAGCCTTTCCCAGGCTGCACTGAGGACTCTGCTGCTGGCATCCTGTGCCTTGTCTCTGTACTGTCCCCTCTCTCATGCCCTGCCCTTTGGTGTGGACACTCCATCATGGCGGCTCATCCTGCCATCCTGGAACCAGGCACCAGATGCTCCTTGTCTCTTTTCTTCCACTGAAAATGAGGGTTTCCGCCCATCTCAGTCTCTTCTCACACCTTTTCTGTGGGATCTTACTCATGCTGGTGGCTTTATTTTTAACTTAAATCAGTTTTACTTAAAAATTTCAAACAGGGGCTGGAGAGATGGCTCAGTGGTTAAGAGCGCTGACTGCTCTTGCGGAGGACCTGGATTTGATCCCCAGCACCCACATGGTAGCTAAGAACCGTCTTTAACTCCAGTTCTAGGGGAATCCGACACACTCTTCTGACCTCCATGGCATTGCATGGCACGGGTGCACAAACCTACATGCAAATAGTACATTCATACACATAAAAAAAATAAATAAATTTTTAAAAAGTTAAAAAATTCAAACAATGACAACTCTTTAGAAAAGTGCGTCCAAGCACAGGGCACAGAACCACAGCAAACATTAATAAAAAAGAATTAAACAGGAAAAAAAAAACCCAGAAGTCTCATAACTACTTGAGTAACAGAAGACCCTGGGCCCTTGCTACTAGGAGCAGAGCAGGGCGGTCTGTGATCAGGAGGTGTTCCTGTTGAACTCCAGCTAGCCCCATAATGGCCCTTCTCATGCTTCAATAACCATGATTTCATTTTCCACCCCACATGTTCACTTTTATATTTAATTCTTTGTTTTCACTGTTGTATTCTGTCCCTCCAGTGCCTTAAGCTTTAGGCCCTGCAGGCTGCCTCTTAGAAGCATGTTGAGGACTAGGGTTGGCTGGCGGGGAGGGGGAGGAAGTGCCAAGGGAGGGCCATGCCTTGGAGTTAGTCATTCATGCATTCGACTTGTCAGGCAGCCACTGTCAACTGGAGGATGACCAGAGCTGCTCCTCTTGCGGGACTCTCTTACTCATTCAGCAGTGTCAGCCTTGTCCTAGACATGGAGTGAGAAAGGGTGACCAAGTGATCAGGTTTCCTTAGGCTCTGTAGTAACAGCCTAATGCTGGAGACAGAGGCTGTACAGTATGACCTGGTGAGGGCTCTCACCCTGGTATGAGTCAAGGCCCAAGCCTGAGACTTATACATGTACTGGCATTTCAAAATATTTTGTTGACATAAAATCACAAAATCGCGGGGCGTGGTGGCACCTTTAATCCTAGCACTCAGGAGGCAGAGGCAGGCGGATCTTTGTGAGTTCAAGGCCAGCTTGGTCTACAGAGTGAGTTCCAGGACAGCTGGGGCTACAGGGAGACCCTATCTCGAAAAGACAAAAATCAAAAAAAAATCACAAAATCATCATGTGCAAGGAGTGCACCCATTCAAAGCTCTCTGAGTGGCTGGTGGGACATGGGGTAGGGCTGGGGGAACAGATCCTCCAGTGTTGGGTCTGCTGCTCCTATTTGAGCATCAGACAGTCAAACTTTATGCCAGCTCTGACTTTCCAGGTCTCACCTTGCTCAGTAATGGGTAAGTAGCTGGGAAGCTGGGGTAGCTCTGGCAGGGACAGCAGAGGCATGAGAGCAGCAGGAAATGCAGGCCCAACGGTTTGCTTTCTGAGCCTCCTGCAGAGTGCACACTGCTTCTCATCTCTCTAGCATCAGGCTCCTGCAGAGATGGCACCAGGAGTGGAATCACGATTGCTGCCTGGGCCTCAGCAGATTGTCAGTGCTTACAGGATCCCTTTGTCTGCATCGGCAACTTGAGAGCTCTGGGCTATCCAGTAGTAGCATGTTGGTTCTTTGGCTTTTGCCTTGTGTTGGCTTTTTTTGTGAGTATAGGAGGGATAAGAAGTCATGGGTCAGGCAGCCTTTGGGTCCCATGGCCTGTCTTCCAGGGAGTAGGGAGATTCCCATAATTGCCTTAAAGAGCAGAAGGCTCTAGCTACCTTTCAAACCATCAGAAACCACAACCATTTCAAATGCCTAAGATTCTGTTTATTTCCCGAAAGCACCCAGGCTATCAGTCTTTTCCTGGGGCCAGTGTACTTCCTCAGGGCTCAAAGTTCACTACTGCTGTAACAATATGTGAAAATCACTCTTACTAGATGAGTAGTCATCAGAATGTTTTGTGATTTACAAAACATGACATAAACTAACCCATTCAGCTCCTCAACCACCCTGAGAAGGGGATTAAAATGACAGCCATGCTCCCATTACTCAGATGTGCCATACCCCAGATGAGATTAGTAGTTTAGGGTAAGGGCACAGGCCACAAGCCAGAACAGGAGGGCCCCTGGGGCTACCACACTGTACGAAGCTCCCATTCTCCAAATTCAGTGAATGTACAGCAACAGGAGTGACTCTGAAGTCCCCACACTGCACAACTGTCAGCACTGTCACAGTGAAAGCTGTAGCAGGTGAGCCAGTGGGAACCCACTAGCATTGGGGACAATGGGAAGAGAAGGTGGTAGATGAGAATGCCCCACATCCAGCACTCTGTATTTTTTTAAATATGCAATACCTCTAAAAATTGGCCTACTGATTTAGAAAACACAGTAACTAGTCTAGTGAGTATCATGGCAGATACCGAGGTGTTTAGGAGTCTGAGAAGCTTGGTTCTGTGTACCTGGTGAGAGGATCAAGAAAGCCTTACCATGCAAAGCTGTGAAAAGCCACTGTTTCAGGACTAGGCAGTAGGAGGTAGCCCCCGTTCTCACCATCTGAGGCACCTTGGCCCTTCCAAAGCAAACTGGGCCTCACAGATTCTGGTGAGTCTCAGAAACTAAGAAAAGCCTAGCACCACTGTGCTACACAGTGCACAGCTTATTTCCAGAGACACTGTCCTTCTTCCAAGTGGCTATCTAGGTGTGGCCTGGGCCCTGATTCTCAACTAATTAGTGTGAATTTTCCAAGGCCCTGACCCTGGGTAAGAGGTGGATTCTTGCTTTGTCCTCACAGCAGGGCAGAGGCCTCCAGATGGGTATCTCTGAGTTCTTCAGACCTGTGTCTAGGAGCTGGCACAATACCAGGCAGAGTAAAGTCACACGGTTACATATCAATGAAGGTATAGACCACTGAGTGCAAAACTGATCAATTTGCCTTAAATGACAAGTGAGTTTAGAGATTGGTTATAACCCAGAAGTTTATTTTCAGATTTTGTCTTAGAAGGTGCCAAAAACGGGCTTTTGTCTCATAGGAAGAAACAACTCTATCATAAGTTAAACAGCAAGACATGGATTCCAAAACAAATGAAAAGAAATGAACTCAGAAGCTATGTGGTGTCCCCATTCCGCTGCCCCACTGTCAGGCTGCCAGGGCTTATGTGGAGCCGCTGGCCATGGTTTGGATGCATCAAGAGCAACATGGTATCCAGGCCACAAACATAATTTTGACTCCTGGGAGGTAGTTTTTCAGAGACAGTGGGAAAGAGCTGTAAATTTTACTGTAAGCTGAGTAGCTCTTGCTCTGTGTCACCGGACTGTCCCCCAGTTCTAGACTGTGGCCCTATTCCAGCAGGCTACAGAGGAGAGCTGTATAGCAATAGTAACGACCATGGTCCTAGTTGCTTGTCACATCCCTCTCCTTGCTCCTAACAAGGACCCCATCAGTCACAGCATCCTCTACCGGTGGAGTGTGCCATACTCACAGGAATACTGCCTCATACCTGGCACAGAGTGCAGTCTGCCAAGAGTAAATTACAAGTGAGCTCTGTGGTTCTATTTACACTTTGAGGAAATGGGGCAGTTAACTTGTTGACTTCATTTTTCTCTCTCTCTTTTTTTTTTTTTTTTTGGTATTTTTGAGACAGGGTCTCCCTTTAGTCCCAGCTGGCCTGGAGCTCACTCTGTAGACCAGACTTGAACTCAGATATCCACCTACCTCTGCCTCCTGAGTGCTGGGATCAAAGGTGTGGGGCACCACACCCAGCACTAAAGACAGTTCTTAGCCACCATATAGGTGCTGAGAATTGAACCTGGGTCCTCTGCAAGATCAGTCAGCGCTCTTAACCGCTGAGCCATCTCTCCAGCCCAGACTTCATTCTCTATAAGCACTTCAGACTTGCTTCATGTTTTCTCACTGACAAACATGTATCTGTCATGTATGATGCATTAGCTATCCATCATGGTAACAACCATCTTCTTAGCCTACTCTGGTGGTTAGTACCTCAAGCCGATGGTCCAAATTCTCTGTAATGGATGGATGTATGGGCTATGCTCTTAACTGCTTCCCCCTGTCATAGGACAGCAATTTGTTTCCCAGGTTGAGGGTTAAATGAAATAATCCATGAGCAGAGCTGGGCACAGTGCTGATGCCAGGCTCAGAGGATGATGTCCATCATCAAGCTTGACATCATGATGATGTGTTTTCTGGACACTGCACAGGTAGGAAGATCCTGAGCTGCAGGGGCAGCAGCCTGCCATCCAAGCATTAAGGAGAGCAGACCCCACCTGTTGCTCTTGATACTGGGGCCAGTGCTAAGCCTGAGGGAAAGGAGTGGGAGAGCACTTCATCCTTCTTTCTCTCTCCAAACCAGTTGCCAAGTGACTCTTCAGGCAGAACATTTCCAAGCAAAGGCCTCCCAATGGCCTGCCTAGTCCCTGGGTTAATGGTGTCGCTCTGACACCCATGAAGGAGCTGATGGACCCACTCTGTCCCATCTTAGCTGGGAGGATGGTGGCTGATCGTATCCTCTGGGCTTTCCCCTCATTGCCAGAGGGTAGAGTGAGTTTCTGAGTCCTTGTTGACTGCTTCTCTCTTGAGTATCTGCAAATGTCTTCCTTATCTTTTTACCTAAGAGTTTGGCCTCTCTATGGCTGTAGAAGCACCAGCATGATCTACTTATGAAATTACCCAAGAACCCTGTGGTAGAGGTTAGCAAGTCCATAGGCTCTTGACAATAGGCTGCTTTCTGTGAGGCCTTTATGTTTATAAAAAGGAAGATACCTACTACTGTACACAGCTATTAACCAGAGTTGAGGCCTGGGCCTGGGATTTTCCTGGGGTCTCCAAGATACATGTAAGGCAGGGCCATGCACCCCTCCAGCAACTGTGATGTGCATAGTAACTCTCTGCTTTCAGGTCCCACAGACACTGGTGTGCTGTTGTGGCCCCTTCAGGGATGAGTGACTAAGGGGACGTGAGGATATTTGTGCCATACAGTAGGCATCCATCCAAACCCTGGGAAAGTGGTAGTGTGCAGCCAATAGAGATACTAGAAGTCACCTGAACCTAATTATGTATGCTTAAACAAAGTAAGCTTGAACAGCCTTTAAATGAAACTTTTTTATCCTATGTGTATGAGTATTATGCCTGCATATATGTAAGTGCATCCGTGTTGTACAATGCCCACCAAGGAAAGAAGAGGGCATCACTGGAGTTACAGATGATTGTTAGCTGCCATGTGAGTTGTGGGATTTGAACCTGGGTCTTTTGTGAGAGAAGCCAGTGCTCTTATCCACTGAGATATCCCTCCAACCTGAGCCTGAGCAGCCTTTGACAGTTTCCCTAAGTCAAGTCTGGAAACAGTGTAAGAGGCTGACCCTTCTCAACTGCTAAGAGTTCTAAGAAAACTCCCTTGGGACAGACCATGTTTCAGGGAAGAAACAACCTCAGGAGAAAAACTATCCCTGTTGGTTCAAGTTGATGAAGCTCCTGAGGGGCTGGTGGCCAGAGAGAACTCTGTCTTCCCTACAGTTTCTAGGGGATGCAGGAAGGAGTGAGCAGCCAAGCAGACCTAAGTATTGATCTGGAGATACAGGGGGACTAGTTCCAGGACACAAAAATCTATAGAAGCTGAGGTCCCTTATACAAGAGATACAGTATTGCATGTAATCTGAACACATCCTTTCATATCCTGAGATCATGTCCAGATGGCTGTGATGTCCAGTACATTGCAAGTACTATGCAATAGTTTTTCATGTTTTTCTAAGAGAATATTGTCAAGCCAGACGTGGTGGATCACACCTTTAATCCTAGCACTTGGGAGGCAGAGGCAGGCGGATCTTTGTGAGTTCAAGGCCAGCCTGGTCTACAGAGCGAGTTCTAGGACAGCTGGGGCTACAGGGAGACCCTGTCTCGAAAAGACCAAAAAAAAAAAAAAAGAGAATATTGTCAAAAAATATCTGTCCATGTTCAGTATAGACACCATAGTTGTGTATAGCATCTACAGGACAGTTTTCCATCTGAGGCTGGTAAACCCAAGGAACTCACAGATATGAGGGTTGAGGAAGTCTGCCAGAATTGAGGAATTCCTTTATCTTGCCCAGGGAAGATTCTAAAAATGTCTTACTTTTCATAAAAATCATTCCTTTTAGCTGAAGGTTCAACTAGCAGGTTTCCCAGCACTAAGTGGCTCCAACCAGAGAATCTTGAGTCTGAAATGAAGATTTGTTCTCCCTGTAGCCTGCAGGAGACTGAGGTCTGAGAATCAGACCCTGAGAAGCTCTGTCTGGGAAGGCACAGAGTCACATCTACATGTCCATTGGCTTCCTGTAACAGAGTCCTGTTCCCTACTCTGTAACTCCCCTGCTAGGGGCTCTGGTTAAATTTCATAGGGTGTCTCAGAGTCAGAGGGGACCCTGAGCTTATGCCTCTACCTGTTAATGAAAGACAATTCTAAAATCTTGGAGGAAAATTTCTCTGTCATTCAATAGGCCATGAGAAGAGAAAAGGAGAGTCAACCACACAGAAGAGGCTCTTCCTTGGGCTATATCCTCAGATCAGGTGCTCAGTTCACCTCCCTGGCTCTCAGAATGGTAGTAGCTGCCTC
Organism: Rhizomys pruinosus; assembly: GCA_009823505.1. Lineage (NCBI taxonomy): Eukaryota > Metazoa > Chordata > Mammalia > Rodentia > Spalacidae > Rhizomys > Rhizomys pruinosus. Next base: position 553,378 of record VZQC01014015.1, on the reverse strand, counting down.
CTCCAGTCTCAACCCAACAAGAAGCATACATGGTGTTTTCTCTCTAATCTTTTACCTTTCTATCTGAGAAACTAGGGTTGCTAGACTCAGTGGGGTTGAGCTCCAGGCTACATTCAGGAGATGGTTAGCAGTCACTCAAGTGCATAGAGAACAGACATGTGAATGTTGGCTGCTGCTGGGGGGTGGCAAGGTCAAAGGAAGTCACAGCATGAACTTTAGCCTCTGTATGTTTTGGGGTGATGCTATTATACATGCTCAGGGGTTCTTTTTTTATTTTATTTTATTTATTTATTTATTTATTTATTTATTTTTATATGTGTATGAATGTATTGTCTGCATGCAGGTCTGCACACCTGTGTCATGCAATGCCGCGGAAGTCAGAAGAGGGTCTCGGATTCCCCTGGAACTGGAGTTCTCCTGGAATTGGAGTTACAGACGGTTCTCAGCCGCCATGTGGATGCTGGGGATTGAACCCGGGTCCTCTGCAAGAGTGGTCGGCGCTCTTAACTGCTAGGCCATCCCTCCTGCCCGCTCAGGGGTTCTTGGAGGCAGTCTACAGCCATCATGTGACATCTGCCTCCCACCTTGTACAACTTATTTTAAATAGATGAATTGAGTGTTTCTGGTGGTGGGATGAGAGGGGAGGGGATTTTATTTTAAAAGTGTGTGCTGGTTAGTTTTTGTTAACTTGACACAAATCCAAGAATGCTGGGGAAGAGGGAATCTCAACTGAGAATTTCCTCTCTCACACTGGCCTGTGAGCATTTCTATAGAGGCATCTTCTTGATTGCTAGTTGATGTAGGAGAGGCCAACCCACTATGGGTGGCACCATCCCTGGGCAGGTGGGCCTGGGCTGTGTAAGTAAGTTAGTTGAGCAAGCCAGGGGGAGAAAGCCAGTTAAACAGCTGTTCTGCTTCAAGCTTCTGTTTTGAATTCCTGCTTTGGCATCCTTCAATGATGGGACTATAATCTATAAGCCAAAACAAACCCTTTCCTTCCCCAAATTGCTTTTAGTCAATGTTTGCAGCAACAGAAACCAAACTAGGACAGAAATTGGTACCGGGAATGTGAGGGTATTGCTGTGAAGGCTCTAATCAATTTTTGCTCAAGTTTTGTAGTAGGAGTGTGGGGTATTGCTGCAATGGACCTGCCATTGTTGCTCTTAGGAGGACTGTGGAAACATTTAGAACTTAAGGACAGAAAAGCTGTTGAATCTTAGAGCTTAGAAGAAGGTTGAGAGAGGTGAAGATGATGGAGGCCTGGCTTGTGAAGTTACAGAGTCAATCAAAAACTCTAACAGGCCCATTTGTATGAAATTTTGAGTTGAGAAACTGTGGTTTCTAGTTGGCTGGGGCTGAAGAATCAGCTATGATGAACAAGGGACCAGCACCACTAAAGTGAAATCTTTGCTTTACTGGGACAGCTGACACTGGTTAGCTGGGATTGAAAAATCAGATTTGATTAATAAGGGACCAGCATTATTGAAATGAAATCTTCTGGGAAGTATTTCCTCAGCATCACCACACAGAAGCCATGGTCCAAAGGAAGCCCAAACTGCATTTCAATCTAGAACCTGCACATGTGTAAGAGTTATACTCCTTTTGAAGGCATGAAGGAGTCACACAGAGCAGCTGAGGTTTGGTACTGTGAGAGGCCAGGAGAAGCCATCGGTGAAGATGCAACCTCAGTTGCAGTAGAGACCCCAGAACACTATAGACACCTACCATCATGGACAGTGACAAGTGTGAAGTGGAGCTGACCTCAGCCTGCAAGATAAGCTGTGTGTGCTGTGGAAGGCAGAGCCCAGAGAAGCCATTGCCCAAGCCTTTGGAGTCCGGAGAGTCAGTCATGAGTGAGTCCAAGTTGCTGGACACGGAGCTTTCACACTGTTGGATTTTGGTTTTGTTTTGATCTTATTATAACTGTGCCCTGGTTCTTCTGTTTTGAAATAACAAAGTATGTAACTTATTTTGGATTTTATTGGAGCCCACAGTTAAAAGACTTGATTTTTAGGCCATGGCTGCTCTGCTTGCATGCTCCCTGAGTGGTCACCAGGTTGAACCCTCTGTCCTTTCATTTTCCAGTTTACAGTGAACTCCAATTTCAGAGTATTAGTCCTAAAAGGGAAGGGCTTTAAGAATCTGGAGGGCCATTGCCTGTCTCCCCACCTTGGTTTTCCTTTTGGCCTTGAAGTGAATCAATGGCTTACTGCAAAGCATCAAGCCCTATGTTTGAAGCTTCAGTTAAAACAGGAATAAGCATTACTGATAACTGACTCTGCCTTCACAAAACAACTTCTGACTCACATTTCTGTGAACCCCAGTTCAGCCTCAGGGACCCGGAGGGCAGCTATGAATTCCAGTTCTCTGCCCAACCAACTGTGAGGCAGCTCCTTGCTCATCCTGCTCAAGCTGCCAAGCTTATCTTGTTCACAGCTGACCGCACCCTGCCTTTCCCAAGCATTCTCCCCTCCCCAATCCTGGCTGGCACACAATGTGCCCTAAACACCACGAGGCACAGGCCTCCTTCTGCCCTTTGATGTGAAGTAAAACAGAAATGCTGGACTCAAGAGGAGCCAACATAATGTGCAATGAAATGAGCAAATGTGTGCGACTCTCTGAGCTCCCGCTGGAGTGCGTCATTTAGTAGGTACTATTGTTCAGGGCTCCCATCCAGACATGTCTCCATCGGCAGCAACCTTGGGCAGGTAGCATGGAGGGGTTCTGTGGAACTCCTCCTTTCTCTCACAGGACAACAGTGGAACCCTATGGGCTTAGGTGAAGGGTTAGGTGGCTTCATAATGCTGGCAGAGTAGTAGCATGGTCTGTGCCATCATGGGGGATAGGCTGAGGAGCTGGAGAAGGAAGAGTGGCCATAATAGAGGATGCTTGGTGGAGAGGGTGTAAATACTTTTAGGAATATCACATAATATGGAAGAAATGTGTCTACTTCACACAGGCTGAAATGCCAAAAGCTCCTTGCTAAATTTAGCCAAAGTGCTCTTTTATTTGAGAGCTAGGTGGGAAAGGCCTAACACAGGCTTCTACTAACACTGTGGCCGAGTAGACTGTGGCCACAGAGGCAGGCTCTGTCCACCATGCAGAGGCCTTTAGGACTGTATACCTTCTCCTCACAGGGATTCCTGATATGATATTTTTTCTTTTTATTCCTCCATCTGTAACCAAGCCTATGGTTTCTGTACTATTTATTTTTTTGAATTTATTTTGAAACCAATAATGATCATATTCACACCACTCATGGGAGAATCTGACTGCTTATGAGTGGAAACAATAAATGAAAAAACAAATCTAAGAAGAAAGCAAGATGCAGATGGGATGAAGCTCCTCTTGGTGCAGGAAGGAAGAGCTCTGCTTCTCCTGAGCTTGGTCATGGCTGTTTCTGCTTGCCCTGGCCAGTGGCCCCAGCCTGGGCAGTGTGTGCATCCAGAGTGCAGCTGGCATCTCTATCCCAGCACTTAGGGTATTTGTGATGGCCCTTCACATGCCATCATTCCATCTTAAAAGGAGCTTGTGAAACAACCCGGTATCCTAAGTATTCAAAGTGCAGAAACTGCAATTCAGAAGAAGAATTATTCATTCTGGCTTTGGGCCATGATTTCTATTGCCTTTTTACATTAAAATATTTTGACTTTTTAATCCGTTATCAGGGAGGAGTATGCATTTATGCTATTTGCAGAATCTCTGAAATGTTTAATTAAGAACAAAAATAGTTCTTCAAACTAGACAGAAAATTGTGAGGGGATCAGACACTGTGTCTCGCACAGGCAGAATTTAATCGTGAGCACCTTTAGAAGTAGTGAATGGGCCTAGAGGAGTTCTCCAAACTGTGTCCTGGAAATGCTTCCTGGGTGTGACCTAGGGGACACTGAAGAGAAGAGGGGTCTTGTTCTGCAGGGAGCTATCCATTGTTCTTTATAACCTAAGACAGCTTAGAATGGAGGATTTCAGAGATCTTCAATCACATGACTGAATGTATTAGAGAAAGGTCTGAGTATCTGTCCCCTGCCTCCACAGAGACCTGCACAAGGGACTGTGCAGTGCTCATGCCACCTTAGAATACCTGCTTGTCTAGCTTATGTCCAGATATGAATCAAAACTCAAATGCAGGTCTCCAGGGCAGATGATTCCACAGCCCACAGAAGCCCCAAGACCCTGGTTGCTTGGCCGATGGCCTCTAAACAGCTTCATGGCCATCATCTCTGCTGTAGATTAGAACTCGGTATGCTCAGAATAGGATCTAAGAGGTGTTTTTGCAGAATCAGCACCTGAGCTGAGAAAATGCCACACTTCCAAGAAGGCCAAGGGGCAGCCTCCTAGAGAGAACCTCTCAGACTACTTCAGGGCAGTTTGGCATATCCCAGGAGACATGCACTCCTGTCTCCTTGAAAACATGTTCCAGAGCTCCAAGTCTGTGTGGATAGGGCTGTTTGAGCTCTGAGCTGGGTTTTCTCTTACCCCCACATCCAGGTGGGAAAGGGGCTAGCAAGGCTATAGCTCCAGGAGGTACAGCCCAAGGCACTTTGTCCTTTGTGCTTCTGCCAAAGACACTTATGTAAAGCCTCATCACACCTTGCCCAGATGGAATTTGTGGAGGCCAATATATAAAAGGATGAAACACTAAGCATGATTTTAGCTCCAGGGTTACCCTGGGATGGTGCCATTAACTAAGGGGGCAGAAACAGCCATTTCATGGATTTGGTGAATGGGGAGGGGGCAGAGAAATCTACGAGAATCAGGGCTGCTAGTCACACCTGCAGGATGCAGGTGACTCAGATGAGGACATTCACCCCACTTTAGGCTCTCAATATCTTGACTTTAATTGTGCTCACAGAGGCTATCATGACCAAGGTTAGTGAACTACCCCCTGAAGTTCGGATTCAGGATATTAGGGTGGGGTTTGGTGACATTAATTCCAGTACTCTATAATTACCAAGTCCAGATCACGCAATGGCTCTGTGTACTTAGCAACACTTTGTAGTCCTAGGGGAATGGGTGCCACCTACGGCTTCACCAATAATCAGTTTCAGAGAACACGGAATAGGTTTGTCACAGAGGATCTAAAAGCAGTGATTACCCACAGGAGAATAGGCAGGCAGCACCACAGTGTCAGGCCAGAAAAGAAATTTGTTTTCTTAGTGATCCACTGTCACTGACTGACGCCACACAATAGAACCAGGTCACCAGCTGTGTGCACCATGGAGAACAGTAAGGTTACAGGTTCCCCTTTTCCAACAGTTGACCAGGGATTTGACTGTGGGCTCCTTGGTTGGGGACCAGGTCATAAGTGAGTTGGGATAGAGTTCGACAGAGGTACTAGGCTGAGGGTATATACACTCACACTGGGAAGAGCCCCAACAATCACATTCTCACAGAAAGATCCACCATGAATGTAACACTCTGAGGCCTTGTGGAAATTGCTGGTGAGGGCTGTGGTCCACCATGCCTGAGTGGCTTGAGATGAAACATCAGGACCCATGGGCAGACCACCCTCTAAACTTATAGAGGTATCTGATTTGGGTCATCTTAGTCTGCTATGGGATCAGACTAAGAGCTACTGTACACACTTCCCAGGAACAGATATGTGGCAAAACATAAATAGGGCGAGGAAATCCAGATAACAGGAAGGGTGTGCTGCTCAGGAGGCTGGAGAAGAGCTAGTCTGAGGCAGGTAGAGCCCATCTGCAAGGGTCTCTACTGTCCAGACTTGCTGACCAGGTGAAAAAAGTCTGCTTCTCTGAACCTCCAAAACTATGGAGAACCAAAAAACCTCAAATGCCACAGCAGACCTGAGGCTGACTGTGGATCATGAAGCCACACTACTGCAGAAGGAAGGGAGGAGACCCACGAAGGGTGCTGTCTGACCGCAATGTCAGGGAGTGGAGCTTGTATGGTCAGCTGGGCACCTACCTTATTCTCATCCTCAGGGTCATTGTAGCCACATGCATCTATGAAATCAGGAAATATCTCCGACCACCCATCACTAGTGCAGTTTTTGCTTATGTTTCCTGAAAAGCAAAGTTCAGATGTTTGATCCACAGGTCCTTGAACACTGGTTTCACTAGTAAGGATGATGTGATATGCTGAAGCCTTAGCCTTAATCAGCAGAAAACTGGGGCAGCTCAGAAGTCTTTCTTCTCCATCCCTGCCTAGTTGCCTCCCTGAGACCTGCTTTGCAGGGTGGGCAAGGCCTAGCAGACACAAGTGGACACATTGTATCACAAAACAACAAATGCAGCAGTTAGAAATCATACAGTAGCTATCACTATAAGTGCTGATATTTTGAAGCAGTATGAAAATTCTTAGCAGACTGTGATGCTCTGGCTCTATGGGAATGGTTATGGCTAAGCCCATACTCTCTAAAACCAGCTGTCCTGTTCTTCCCTAGATCTTTGTACTCCTCTCCTTTTAGCCTGCCCTTTACCCTGAATTTCCCAAGAAGCAGTGTAGGACAAGCGCTGTTTAACCATCAGTTGAAAGAAAATATAGGATTAGGGCTTAAATTGCAAGAAACAAAGCAATTGAGCTATTAAAATCCTACTGCTTGTCCCTAAATAATGTCACATTTATGGTAAGCTCAGAATTGTAGCACTCTGTTTGTGTACAAGGATGTGGCAGGTGACCACACAAAGCAGAGAGTATGATGCTGTGGACTGGCTTGAAAGCAACAAGGTCACTAATGACTGGGGGTGGTCAGACCCCCAGGTTAGGGGACATGTCTTGCTCTTCTGCAGAGCTGCTGTCTCTTTTTCAGGCCAAACATGGGACCCAAGGGGTCTAGGACATTTCATTTTAACAAGCATCTTTCCTTACATCACTTCTATATTTTCAGGGCAGTCTTGAGAGGCAGAAGTAGTTAGCACTGCTGCTTTCCACTCTATAGAGGGGAGGTGGTCCTGGAGGTCAGGTACTTACTGAGCAGGAGGAGATAGACTTTATGAATTAAAAGCCCTGTAATTTCTTCTACGTGGTGGCGGCCACCTGCTCACTAGTCCTAAGTAATCAGCAGGCACTGACAGCTTGTCCCTTGTCTGGCAATGTGCATTAGCAGTTCCTCCCAGGCCGGTGGCCCTACAACTGGCACACCTGGGGCAGCCTCAATTCCAACCTCTGGAGGACTCCAGTTCCCAGATATGGATCACCTCTCCTGGGGACCTGACAGTGTCCCTCCTGAGGCCTCTAACTCAGGCCACACCTAACCCAGTTATATTCGGAAAGGTCTATCTCCTGATATTTACAGCCTAAGCCCCTCAGTGGGATGCTGGTGACTAGATGACAGCTTCTGTAGGTCATTTTTCAGAATGACTGAAGTCCTCTAACTGACCTTGGATGAGCAAATGAGGCACGTGAAGGGCACAGGTTCCCAGGGGGAGACCAAGCCTCTTTCCTCATTTTGTTTCTCCATCTCAGCTTTTGCCCAATTCTTCACTTTAAAGTTTAATACCAATTATCATTCTCAAAGCTTTTACCCCTCAACATCTTTCCAAATAAAACAAATTCTCCAAAGCATCACACTTTCCTTGTTCTGGCAGTGTCTTATATTTTCTACATTTCCAAACACATTTCTCTGTGTTATGTAAACACATATCCTGAGCTATGCATAAAGAGCAAGTGTAGCCCAGAAGGCCCAGGCAGCTACAAAGTCTCTAAACGCTAGGCAACATGAAACCAGTCAGCAAGAGCATGGTTGGTGCAGTAATACAAATTCTCTACCTATCCTCACAACCTTGGGGGATATTCTCTGTAGCTTACAGTAATCTTTCCCTCTTCCCCTTCATCTCTACTATCACTGAAGCACATTTTTAGTGCCCCTGAGAAATGACTTAGCCTTTCCCTGTATGTCTGTCCTGCTTGCTAAGGTGGGCTGCAGTGGGGGAGATCTTCCTGCTTCCTTAAAGGAGACTTCGTCCAACATGATCCAGCTGTTCCCTGGCTTCTTTGCCAGTAGGAAACACAGAGCTGCTACCAAGAAAGAAAGGCCCAGATTCTTGTTACCGTAATGGAAAAGCTGACCCTCAGATACAAATATCTTAGAACCCAGGGAATCAATGCATATATCATACCTGGTCTGTTGTAGAAGTTGCTGAACACTTTGGGGCAAGGCACAGTGACAGTCTCCCCGACATCTGCAGGGCGCCAGCATGTGATATTATCCCAGACACCACTGCAGGCTAGGAGAGGCAAAGAATGAGGTGTAAACCACAGGCCACAAGAACGTGCTGCCTAGGAGGGTGGCAGGAGAACAGGTGGATTGGTTTAAAAGCTCTACCAGGAGGAAACTGGACTTGAGCTGGCCACTGGGTTTGGTAGTTTGTTCCTTCATGGGTATCTTTCAAGATATCCCTCTGGGAGTTCCACTATTCATGTATTTGAAGGGGGGGGGCTAGAGCCTATAAATCTAGAGGTGGTGAGCTGCTGGCTCTTTCACTGTTCTCATAGCTTTCTGCCTATATACCAAATGATTTGTCAGTTTTCTAGAAGCTTCAGCTTCAGCTTTACTTCCTTCAGTCTGTGTTCCTGCTCAGCTCTGAGCTAAGAGGCAGGTTCTGTGAACTTAGCAGGCTGCTATGGGCTCCCGCATGACCACCTTGGCTGGTCCCCACAGGACACTGAGTCACAAGTGTTGGGCTCTATGTATGGCTTGGTATCTTTAAGCACTACTCCTTCTGGAGTGGGTTGTTTTGGAAGGGCTTGTGTGAGAGAGCCCAAGAGAGCTGCGTGAGAACTGTGTGGCTGAGAGAGGCTTCTTGGACTTTCCTTCCTTGTTGGTATCCACCAGGTGCAGACAAGGAAAACCTCAGCCAATATGGGGAGTGCCATCAGTCACACAGCAGCACCAAGGCCCAGTCTTCCTTCTACCTTCAAACAGATTAATCTCAGTCACAGAAGCAAAACTTCTTGCAGAAATGAGGCAGAGCTGGCTGGCCCAGGCAGTGCTTATGCTAAGTTCAAGATGCAGAGCCTGGTTAGTCTTTTTGATGCCTCACAGAAAAAAAAAAAAAAAAAAACAACAGGGCTAAGGGGCAAGCACCTCCTCCCCTCTGGGAATGTTTAAAGATCTGACTATCCATTGGGGTGGGGTATACAAATTCCTTCTGTGTCCCTGTGTCTGCAGAAGCTGTTCTCTGCAGTCCCTACATAGCTGCCCAATGTAAGCACCCAGAAGTCCTCCTGAAGATGCTATTGAAAGGATTCTCCACTGCTTGTGTACAAAAGAAACATCCCTGGGTATCATTCCGAAAGGCTAATGTGAAGCCCAACAGCCAGCCACAAGTACCTCTTGGAAATCAAGAAACATATTGACATAGCAGACAGAAACATACCCAACATACTTTACTTCACCATTCCCCTCTGAGATTCTGTCCCGTTTGCTGTGAGACTGCTTTAATGTGAGAAGATGGGAAGGACCCAGAAGAGAGAAACTGGAAGGTTATTTCTACTTAATAACAAGAAAGTATGGTGAGGACTTTGGTCTTGAGTCAGCTCAGTCCAACTGGCCCTTGATGAAGGCACAAGATCCAGCTCAAATTTTATTATAGAAAGAGTTTTTTTATTGTTGTTTTTTCCTTACCTCAGAAGAAAGCAGACAAAGTACTTCTTGTACCCTGGCCATTCCTTGTATAGAATTTGCTGTGGCCAAAACAGCAATCTGGCAGGACACAGAGTTAGAGCTCCTCTCCGATGCTATGGCTGTGTCAGACTTCCCAAGTCATGCTCCAGGGAGGAAGAGCCAATACTGGAGCAGGCTTGCTTGAGAGCACATATAAGTCCTTCAGACTCATATTTCTAGGGTAAAGTCTCAAAGAGACCCCATATTTCAGATGTGACATCAGGGCTGTGGTACAGAGCTGACCAGTGGCTGAGGTGAGGGCACTGGGCAGCTACTCTGGGCTGTGGTTCAACACTGTATGCTCAGAGGCTCCCTCACTGGGTCTGCCTTGGTAAGTACCATGAGCTGAAGCTTCAGTGGTCTGCCAGGCCACCTTGCTGGGCCAAGTAGATCTGGAGAGCCACATTATGAGGCTCCCAGGTACCTTTTCTATCCAGCAACAGCCAATGGCCAGATGCCATGTCTAACCCTTCCCTTCTCCCAGTGTAGCTTCTGTGCATTGTCCTATTTAGCAGGGGAGAAAGGTACTGCATTCCTCAGACACTCCCGATCCAAAGCTTCAGAAGCAGGTACACAGGTAGTTCTCGACCTACCTCTAATTCCTTAGATCCCTTCTCAGGGACCTGTCTCCTAGGGTTTTTGTCCTAGGGACCTAATGGGTTCACTCAATGCCTGCTTCTACATGCTCATACATGAACATGGACAGGTGATACATGACCTATTTTCACAAAGTGGGGTATCATTTATTGTGTTCCCATCTAACAATGCTCTCATATTTTCATGTTTATATACAGTATGATTATTTTCAATGGCATCATGATATTCCATAGTCTGATTTTAATAGTTAAATTCCTCATTTGAGAACCCTCAGCATCAACTATGTTTCTGAAACAACTGATAGGAAATCTAGTAAGTTATTAAGTACTGAACAGGAATAAAGAGAATGCTTGGGTTTGCCTGTTAGAAGAAATTGCAGTTCTTTTCCGATTGAATGATTGAAGAAAAAAGCCTCTGAGAACACTAGTTAATGAATGTATAAAGAATGGTCTGAGGCTTTAAAAAATCAATATCTTTACTGATTCTTTCAGAATGTCATACATTGTATTTTGAGTGAAGGTCCATTTGAATCATGGGCCTCAGAATTCACCTAGTGTAACCAAAATAATAGTGCATCATGTTGAGTTTATTATGAGTACAGATACACATTGAAATGAAAAAAATAAGAAATATAAAATGGTCAGAGCTAGGGCATCAACATGTTTCCTCTGCAAACAGTAGATTCAGGTGCAAATCATCAATAGATACTTAAATATATATGATGCTGACTGCTTCTGAACCCCAGTCATTGAAATGAAATCTAGTAATACAGACTATGTCAACACAGCCTCCAACCTTAAGGTCTGCTCACCTGTCCAGAGCTTACCTGCCTGGAGCTCACTTGTGCAGGGCAGATCTGTCTAGGGACTTACTTTCCTAGGGTTCCCCTGTGTGGGGTGTCCTTGTCCAGGGATCACCTGCTCCAGGCTTACCTGCATAGGGCTCACCTATGCAGGGCACACCTGCCTGGGGCTCACAAATACAGGGTGCACTTGTGCATTCTTCGTCTGTTGAGCAAGGGGGTTTTTGTGATTCCTCTGAGCTCTATAATTCTAAAGTAACAGAAGTTTTTAAAAACCTAATCATCATTTTGCCATTAAATCTACTGATCTTATATGTCTGTCATTAACTTAAAGGATTCAGAGCTGGATGGAATTGGAAATTGAATTGGGAAAAGTCATTTTTACAAGTGTTTTGTCCTCTTCTGAACTATGCCATCTCTTTCGACTTGAGTTGTCCCATACAAGGGACTCCTGCTTGCTGGCTTCACAAAGCCACTGCATTGTCTTGATAAAGGAGGGCACTATCTACTCTGCACTGTGGACATAAAAAGTAAATACTCAGAGGTCTTCTGTAGTAGCCTTGATGAGGAAGATGTAACACAAAACAGCTGATTCCTCATTTTAGACTGTTTAGATGTCCAAACCACAAGGCTGGCCCAGGCTAGCCTGGCCCCCAGGCTGTACATAGAAGCTGGAGGCTAAACCTGACTATGTGGGATTTCTCCCTCAACCTAGTTTTGTCTCATGAAGTCTTACAGGGGGAAATGGGGTATGGCAATTTAGCAATATTTCCACCAACACTTTGACTTTCAGCAAAATAACACCATTTTTCATACCTGGTGTCACCTGGACACTCAGGCCCTTGGCCTGAACTGAGCTGACCGTACAGCAAATGCATCTGCTCCTGAGCAAGGGCACATGGGCACAAATGTGTGTGTTCTCTGAGCAGTTGTCCCAGGAGATGCCATACTGCTGTGTAGCCTCTTTCTCCAAACTGAAACACTCCCTCCTGCATGGAGGAAGAAGGCCACAAGACTCAGAAAACTCAGGAAAATTAAGACTTTTAAGGTCCCTCTGCCAGATGATACAAACAGTAAACAATGGCTGGGTGGGGTGGGCAGAAAAGAAGACTCTTCATTGTTGCTGCCTACAAACTGCACAGGGAACTCCAGCAGTGCAACTTCACCCATGTTTCTGAAAGTAATCTCAGTAAACTTAACAGTCTACCAAACTATACTTTGGTGGAATTGTTTCTTTGGTCTGTTGTCAGTGCCCTATCCTGGGTGAAGAGAAGTTTGTTTGCATCTCCCCAGGAAAAGTCATTCAGTCCATAAGACAGTATGTAGCCAGGACTTTCCTATTTTAGTATTCACTGTAAGCAAGGCTCTGGGGCAAGTAGATAAATCCACACGAAAGCAGGATGTGGACCACTTAGGTCCAGATTTTACATCCCAAGGAAGGTAAAAGCCATACCCTGGGTAAAGAGACCTCACCTGTACCTGAGATTCTGAAATTCTGCCTCTTGTGTCAGCTGTCCTTGGGCTCATGTTCCTCTGTGGTTACCTGTGGATACATGTGGATGCTGCCTGCTCAGGTGGCCAAATGTACTCTGAGTGCTTAAGTATCCCAGCTACTCCAAGTAGACAGTGTGGTTACAGAAGTTCTGCTAAATGAAAGAGACTCTGAGCTTTCTTTCTGTTCTAAGGATGCATCATTTGTTCTTAAAATATTGCCAGTGAGGTCAGAACTGCATCTATGCATTAGCTCAGCTGGGTACTGTGGCAAATGCCATTTTAGGAAAGCTGCAATTAGGAATGATGACAGTAACTCTACTGGCAGAAGCAGAAGAAAGAAACCTTTTGAGGGAAATACCCAAAGCAACAACCCATCAAAACTAATGAATGAAGCACTCTCCAGATTGTATGGAGCACCAGGCAAAGCAGCTTCTCTCAGGAGACAGTCAGTGTGGGTGAAGATGATCACACACTGGAGGCTACGGGACATCTGAGAAATAATTAATGGAATTGGTGCAGGGTCTCAAAGCACCTAAACCATTCACAGAGACAGAAACTAGCTAGGATGCTATTCTTTCCTATTGACACAGCAGCTTTTAAATGAGTTGTGGCTGTGCTACTTATATTATGGGAATGAGCAGGCCTTCCAAAAGGTTCATAAGCAGGCATCTTATCAATCAAAAGTAGATAGGCATCTACTATACTCAGTGCCTCACTGTGGATGGAATAATGCTGTCTCCCAGGAGCTCCTTGGCAGAGCTCTTCCTGCAAGAAAGAGTGGTGAGGGCTTAGCCTAGCCTATGCCTCTTTTCAGCCCCTGGCTTGTGAATGAGCACCCTTGCAGCCTGTGAAAAACAGTGGTTTATTAAATGGGTGGAGATGGAAAGCCATACATGGCCAAGACTTCATGTTTGGAGTATCACAAGGGGTACCATACATGAACAGGTGAAATGCCCATATTACAACTAGGGTACAGCTAGAATATCATCCCCAGTCTCTGGGGTGGAGGATTAGCTATAAATCAGGCCTGGAAACATCATTTCCAGGACATTGCTGCTGGATGCCACTGAGGAGTCAGCTTCAAGCTTCTGAATCTGAGAAGCATCACTTTATCCTGAGGTGCCTGAGGATCTCACAGGAAGGAACCACATTCTGTGATTTGAACTAACTTTGCACCATGATTCAGACCCAGAAACAACTTGAGCCACTAAACAAAAGGATTTTCCTAAGTGGCATGCAGTTCTGTACAGAGCCTACATATTTTTAAAAAATATATATCAAATCGAGGCCTGGAGAGATGGCCCAGAGGTTAAGGGCACTGGCTGCTCTCGCAGAGAACCTGAGTTCAAATCTAGCACCCACATGGTTGGCAATAGTAACTCCAGTTCCAGGGGAATTCAGTGCTCTCTTCTGACCTCTGTGTGCATTCCAGAAAACAGATGTGCTTACATACATGCAAGTAATATACTCATACACATGAAATAAAAATAATAAAATATTAAAAATATGTATCAAATCCAATAAAACCCCAATGTCAATATATGCTTCAGCCTGAGTTACTGTAACCCAAGTGGTGAGACCTGTGTAGCCACTGCAATCTGAGGGATGAGGCAGGAGCCTGTCTCCCAGCTGTAGGGTCTTGGGACCTTCATATGCTGCCATATGGGCAGTGGGTACCAAGGTGACACAGCATGGGGACCTGTTTGGCAAACCAATGTATGTGCTAAATATCTGAAAAATAACCTCTGACCCATCTACCTGCTCATGACACCTGTGCTGATGGCAGTTTCCTCCCAGATGGAATGCCCCAAAGTTTCTCTCTAAGTTCTGTTGTGGCTCAGAGTCTGGCTATTGCCTCATGAAATCCAGGGCTGGGCAGAGCTGTGTGATGCTTTGTACAGTAGCAGATCCCATCTGGAGAAGACTCAAAGGGTGGGGAATCCTGCCAGTGGGTCTCGGGATAATCTCCCTCAGATTTATGATCAGGGCTTGGTTGACTTCCCAGGACCATCCCAGGCCATCTATCAGCAGTGTTACCACTTGAAGGCCCAGGAGGGCCTGACTCACATCTAGGCAGGAGTGAACTGAGAGAAGGAGACCAAGGCTATGCCCAGTCTAGGCATTTGTGAATCTATCCCCTCATGGTAGATATGCTAAGCCACCACTCAGTTGTAGCCTAGACAGAGTTGTGTCGACTGGGACCAGAGCACTGTGTCTGTCAGGGTGCCTGGGCCCTAGAAGGTTGGCAGTCAGTACCTTTTTGCTAGACTTCAGTGACCTCACCAGGTTCCCACCTACCTGAGAGCAGATGACCTGGCCCTAACCCCCAACCCTCAGAGACAGTTCTGAACCTTTAACAGTCCTTCTTTCTGAGGCCCTTGTCATGAAGGATTGATCTGTCCCTGAGATGACTAGAGTCCTGCATCCAGAACAACCAGTCTCCAGCTAACCTTTGCCCCCTTTTACTATGTAAAACACAGCCTGAGCTCTGTCACTCCCTCCTGCCTTATGCTAGGCATGGCACTTGCTAGGTCTCTATCTTTTCTTTCAGCAATGTTTCTGGATAGAACAGTCTTAGACTACCCTGGAAAAGGCACTTTCCTTGAAGTCTGAGCCAGCTTTCTTCCTCTGTGCAACTTCTGCAGAGTGGCACTGTACTCCTGTTTCCTCATGGTTTGGCCTCTGGCTCTCTGATCTGTGGAAATGGCTTGAGGTGCTATTTTTCCTCATCAGTTTCCACAATGAACATCTCCATCTATCCCCTGGGATGCTACTTGCATGTCAACTTTATTAGTTTCCAAGGACACCTTAATTTCTGTCAGAAGCGATTGTGCCACATACCTCCCTGAAACACAGCTCCTACTGACTATGCTCTCTAGTGTCTGCAGTGGGTCTCCACCCTTGAGCTACATGCATTCACTCTGGCTTCCTTCCTTATGTTCTCAGCCTGCCATGCTATTACCTCCTGCCTAGTTCATACCCAGTAAGGATGGAAAGTGACTTCCATCATGGTATGATGTGGTAAGCAACATGAAAGAGCAAGCCAGATCACCAGACCTCAAGTTGAAGAACCCAGGGCACTGCCTGGAATATCAGAAGCCAAAATAGGTCCAAGAAAAGAAAATGCTTCCTCATCTGAGAGGCAGCTTTAGCTGAATATAGAAATGGAACCAACAGGACTTAGAACTTGAGCATGGACTTGGACTCAAGTGGTACCCCGATCTTTGAAGTAGATATTGCACAGTGAGGTGATGTCTTTCTAGAATATGCTGCTCTGTCTGGAGAAGCAGCACATGTTGATGGTCTAGGGCCTAGAAAGCTCTCTTGCCTAGACTCAATGTCCTCACTTGAGGAAACTGTAACTGGACTTCTGCCAGCAAGCCTAGGACACCTCCACTCTGGTCAAGGGGAGGAAGTCTTTAGTCACTGTAGAGGTTCTAAACAGCAGAACTGTCACCCTGTAGTGCCTATTCACAGTGACAGGCCTGTGACATAGCCTTCCTGGCACCCTAGCACCTGGCATATCCTGAATGGCTTGGTTCTCCTCTTGGTTCAAGATTTTCTTTATGGTTCAATACCCATTGACCAAGAAAAGCTGTACCACACAGGCCCGGCTGCTACTGGGTTGTGAGAAGCCTATTTAATTTCATGATTAGTAACTTGAGTTTAATCAAATGGTGAGATATTTTGTTACCAAGAACACAAGGGCATCATTTCTAGCAGCAAAATATTGTTAGTTGTCCAAAAGTCTAGGAACCTGAGAGAGACGAAAGGGATAAACTAAATATTATAAAACTTTGAAAGAGAACATAGAACTGACACAGTTTCCAAACTAAAAGAGAAAAAGAGGATCAAGACATTGACCAGAGCAAAGCACATATGGTATGCTGGCTTTCAACAGTCCTGTGTGAAGACCTTGGCAGTTAGCAGAACAAGGGAGGGACTGGCATGGCTACACTTCCCACTGCACATAAACCAGATAATATAAAGAGGATATCACAGCACACTAGGTCTCTAGTGTGTACTACGGAGACCTTCCATTTGCATCTTGTGAGGAAACTCTGCCCTCTCACATCCATCTTACTTCTGAGGATGTCAGTAATAAACAGCCTTGGTAAGCATAGGCTGTCTCTCTGGGCAGCCCAGTGATTAGGGCACTCTCCCTCTGGAGCCTTAGCTGAAGGATTCCAGAAGTCTGCTGTGGATGGTGCGGGGTTAGGCTGGGGCTATGACACAGATGCATTGCATGGATCTGGGCCATGTTTTCAGAGGAGCACAGGGGCTCTTGTGGACGTGTAGCACATGTTGTGGTCTCTGGCCCCACATCTCCCACCTTCGCTACAACAGCTTACAAGCAGAAAATAATATAAAGCCCCTCACAGCTCCTCACAATGAGTCTAAAATTCTTTGTCTAAAACAAACCAAATCCAGCTATTTAGCACCTTCCAGGATTTGGTTCTAAGTTGACCATGACCATCATACCTGCTTTAGCAGGTACCTTTCCCTATAGCAGGGAGGAGTTACCCAGACCACTTTGCAAAGCATCATGAAAGTTCCTATCCTGATTCTGCCTGGAGATGCTCCTCTACCTTAAGCCCTTTATGACCTTGGACCCCCATCCACATACTGTTGAGATTAAATCTGTATCAGCAATAAATTAAAATTAAGTTACAGAGTTCTAAACACCTCTTCAGCTTCTTGAGTCCTTAGTAGAGTTTAGAATTGACACTGGTTTTTGTCTAGATTTCTTACTTCTTTTGATTTTGTTTCTTTGATTATCATGTAGTAAAGTGGAAGATTTCCATGTCAGACTAGAATTGAAGGTACTTTCTCATTTCTGGTGTTCTTTTCCACCAACTCCTTAATTCTATGGAACTTGAAAGCAGATTTTACAGATCTCAAGAACTCAGCAGGTTCCTTCTGACCTCATGAGACTATGTCCCACAGCCTAGCTCAGCTCTGGTTCTAAGCTGCCTCTGGTTTCCCTTGTCTATGGCATCTTCATCCTGGTAATCTGATGTTTATATTTCTGGTACTGGAGCCCTGCATATTTCAGAGAGCAGCAAAGAACTGAGGATACAGGCTGTCTCTGAAGAGCTGTAGGTGCTGGGCTGATGGTCAGCTCTGCTCCTTTAAGGGTGGCTGGCTGGTGACCAAGCAGTTCTTACAAGATAGAAAGGTAGATGAATCATGCACATATTTTTTCTCTGAGCTAATACTGAAAATAGGAGCCCTCAATATAAAATGGCCAAGTAGACACTTGTCATTGCAAGAAAACCAGTGAGGTTTCCCAGCTTGCCAAATAAGAGAGCCGTCCCACAGCCTTGACCTAACTGACCTTGCCAGTCAAGCACCAAGGCAAGCCAAGAAACATTCACAGACTCCATTTGGGATGGAGTGGTTCACAGAGGCTGTCCTCTGGGAAAGACCCTTGACGAATGTCTCAGGGTATTGTCTGATCTTTGAAAGAGGTGCCCAGCAGAAGTTTCCAGCCTAGGATGAAGTGTGAACTCAGCCACCAGCAACTCTGGTTAACACTGGCCATAGTTGTCTGTCTAACTCCCACAGAACTCTTACTCTACTTTGATTTATTTTTCTATTATTATTATTTTATTATTATTACTATTATGTGGTACATATGTGGAAGGTGGGTATGTGCAAGTAGAGGGTTAGTGCAAGTGTGTGAGGTCAGAGGACAACTTTTTAGAGTCCATTCTCTCCTTCCGGCATGAGATCCAGGGACAGAACTCAGGCTGTCAGAGTTGCATGATATGC
The DNA here is from genome assembly GCA_009823505.1 of Rhizomys pruinosus. NCBI lineage: Eukaryota > Metazoa > Chordata > Mammalia > Rodentia > Spalacidae > Rhizomys > Rhizomys pruinosus. The sequence goes on along the minus strand of VZQC01014015.1, from coordinate 535,082 downwards.
CCTTTTATTCACTGAATCATCTTGCTAGCCCAAATATATGCCGGTTGTGAACTTAGAAAAATTTAAATATTTTATGTAAATTTCCACTTCCAATGAGCCTGGACAGCTTGGAGGCTGCACTTTCTCAGAGTCAGCCAGCTAGAAAGAGATGAGTGCCCCTTCCTGGGATCCTGACCACACACAGCTTCTCAGAATTGCTTTCTTGAACTATGATTTTTTTTCACTGAACAGAACCAGCTTCAGTAGCCACAAAGCTGACCCATCTGTCTCATCTGTTGTCAGCTGAGGCCAGTTCTTCAGCACTGGACCTCCATGTGGGCAGTGGACAGATGCATCTCTGGACCAAAGTTAACAGACAATTTGGAGCATGTAGCCTTCAGAACCACATATGTGCTATAGAATCACAAGTCTTAAAGCAAGCCTGGAGCCAGAGCCTCCACTTTCAGGTGAGGAAATACAGGTGCAAGGAAGGCAGGCAAGGCAAAGATGGCCATTTAACATGGCTGTTCTGCCCAGTGTGGAAGCCATTGGCCACCTGTGACTCTGAAGCTTTGAAATGTGGCCCAAAAGGTGAGGCACTGTAAAGGTAAAAAATACACTAGGTTCTAAGACTTATACAAAGGAAGGATGTAGAAACAATCATTCTATGTTGGTTTATAAGTCAAAATGATAATTAGTATATTCAAGTAAATATAAAAGGCGGATCTTTATGAGTTCAAGGCCAGCCTGGTCTACAGAGTGAGTTCCAGGACAGCTGGGGCTACAGGGAGACCCTGTCTCAAAAAGACCAAAAAAAAAAAGACATTATTAAGATTAATCTCACATATTTCTATTTATTTTAATGTGGCTACTAGAAGACTCACATTAGTGAGATAGCTGGAACTGAGCTTTATTAGGCAAGAGGTTCAGAATTGAGTATAGAACCTGAAGCTTGCTAAAGAACACTATACTATTTTAAAATTTTTTTTTTTAATTTTTATTTATTTATTTATTTTTATGTGTATGAATGTATTGTCTGCATGCAGGTCTGCGCACCCGTGTCGTGCGATGCCGCGGAGGTCAGAAGACGGTCTCGGATTCCCCTGGAACTGGAGTTCTCCTGGAACCGGAGTCACAGACGGTTCTTAGCCGCCATGTGGGTGCTGGGGATCGAACCCGGGTCCTCTGCAAGAGCGGTCGTCGCTCTTAACCGCTAGGCCATCCCTCCAGCCCCGTGAACACTATACTATTTTAATGGAATCTCACTTTGATTTTAATTTCTTTCTTGGAAGAGGGTGAAAATGTGGCTATAGAGCAGAGAGGTTCAAGACATGACTATGCTTAGATATCTATGCTGGTACCCAGGGGCCTCTGGCTGAAATATGGGGGAGTCCTACACCAAGAACCTAATGCCCCACTCAGAGGACAAACTTGACAGGTTTACAGTACTTACAACATGTATATCTTCAGGAAATCTGAATTGCATTTTCCTATTTGCTTCTGATGAGGTTCCATTATCTTTGGCTGGACCAGCAACATGGCTAGCTAATACTTTAAAATCAAGAATTCAGATATGTGGTGTTATTCTCTGGGAACTGGCCTGCCTTTGCAGAACCTGACAGAGCCATGATATTATGTTAGTAGCTGCTGCCTCATGAAACCATGGACACTGTCAGTGTTAGGAATTAAGAATTCTGGTGTTGGAGAGATGGCTCAGTGGTTAAGAGCACTGGCTGCTCTTAAAGATGACCTGGGGTTGATTCCCAGCACCCACATGGTGGCTAATAACCATTCTAACTCTATTTCTAGGGAATAGATGCCCTTTTCTGATCTCCCTGGGCATTGCATGACACAGGTACACTTACATACATGAAGATAATGCACTCACACACACAAAAAAATACAAATAATAAAAATGAAAAAAAAGATGCAGGTAAACTCCAATCCCCACTTAAGGATGGAGATGAGAAGTGTTGACAGACAGACCTTCTGTCCCTAGCCCAGACTCATCCCAACCCACCTCTGTGCTTTTCAGTTTGGGTACTTAGAAGCTCTGCACATTTTGTCTCTTCTTCCTGTATTTCCAGATGAAAACGACATTCTGGATGGATGCTCCTCACCTGTTCAAGTTAAAGAGGCAGAAGTAACTAAAAATTATACAAGAGGAAAATTAAGAAAAAAATCTATAAGAAGAACCCCTAAACCTCACAATTATAAATCGCTTGCAAACTGAAATTCATTTAATTTTATTTATTTTTGTATGTGTATGAATATACTGTCTGCATGTAGGTTTGTGCACCCGTGTCGTGCAATGCCACAGAGGTCAGAAGAGGGTCTCGGATTCCCCTGGAACTGGAGTTCTCCTGGAATTGGAGTTACAGATGGTTCTCAGCCGCCATGTGGGTGCTGGGAATCGAACCCGGGTCCTCTGCAAGAGCAGTTGGTGCTCTTAACCACTAGGCTATCTCTCCAGCCCCTGAAATTCATTTAAAAGCAATCACTTTCTTTTTCCTGGCACGGTTATTTTAAAATCTTTACTATTTATTTTGTAAAACAAACATAAAATTCAGTAGATTACTTTTTTGAGTAGGAAAACAAACTAGAATACTACATTGTATGTTATTAGTACTAACTTAAGGCCAATTGGGCCTTAGAAACTCATAATCCCTCAGAACTGAAGAGCTTCCATTTTGACTACAGTAAAGTAAGTTAACTCTTAGTGGTTGTGGGCTGTGCAAAGGTACCAGCTCTTCATCTAAGGGCCTGCTCTGTGATCACTGCTGAGTCAGAACAGGATAAGCATACACAAGCTTCAAGACACACTTGAAACTTAACCCTATGAGGTCAGTTAAAATTCTTATAATTCTGAATGTACAATTTGGTGTGAAGCTGCTTTTCACAAAGATGACAGGGATGAAGAGAGACAGGCAGAGGCGAGAAGAATGTATCTGATTCAGGAGTGACAAAAGGAGGTTCTTAGTTAGAGTCTCATAGGGGTCTTGCAGACACTGCAGAAAAGGACACTGACAGATCTGTGACCTTTCAGTCTTGGAAGGAAGACAACGTTCTCTATCTAATCTCTGTTCTTACAAAGGCCCAGCATTCTCCTAGGCTAGGCTGCTTATTGAGCCTGGACCCTCATGTCATGGTGTCTGTCTGTCTGTTTGTCATCCTGTGTCCCCTACCAATACTATTTCTCCCTCTCTCTCACCAAAATTTTACTTTCACAAAGCAGTACTGAAAAAGAATCACACTCAGCTTTGGTATGGCTATCTGTTTAGTGATCCTAGTAATGATTCCAACAACATTCCAACAAGGAATAAGATTTCCTAACAGAATATCAAGAAGAACCTCAATGTTGGATTCTTCTGCCACATTCATATGTGAGCTGCATTAGTTTTATCAGCTTAACTGTAAACAACTATTAAACCTGGAGATTCCTGACATCAAGGGCAAGTCACTGATTACTAAATTTTGGAACTGAGGAAATGATAAATAAGGTATTAAACGCATTACAATCTCTGATATTCCTGGACTATGTGGAACAAGGGGAAATTTTGGAGGTTAAAGTGGGCTGACCACATAATTTTCAAGACCTGACAGCAGTCTTAAGAAAATTCTCTTTGCAGCCCGTGAAGGGGGTTGAGGGGTCGGGGGAGTCAGGAGAGATGCAATCCTGTGCTCCAGAAAATTGAAATTTCGTCAGCCATGACAGGTTTCCCTAAACGACTCCCTTCTTGCTGCACAGGGTTAGTTGCATCCATCACACAGCCCTGGAGACCGAAATATAAGCACATAATCCACGCGCGCGTGCTACACAAGAAACAAGGTTTAAACCTTTCTTTTACAAAAAAAGCTTTCAAATAAAGGGGAGAATTCCGGAGAACTACATAGCATCAAAGCACTCATTTAGCAAACTTCACTTTATTGTTTGGCGCTCTTAGGGAAAAAAAAAAATTCCAAAAGGAAACTTTCTTAGCCCAGTCCCTTCTGTTATCCACTAAGACAAACACAAAGACCAGAAGGTGGAAAAAGAAATATTTAACCTCAGGACAACGGCGGTTTCTCTCGGAAGCGAAGCTGGCACAGGTGGCTGAGACCACGGCCGCTGTCCCCCCAGGGCGCACAGTAAGGCTAACACCAAATCACGAGGGGTGTCCAGAAGAACCTGGGTTCCACTTCCAGCGAACCCACGAGGCCCGTGGAAATGGGGGAAAGAGCCCGCGCGTCTCTCCACTCCGAGCCTGAAGTCCGGCGGGGCTGGGGTTGGATCTGGAGGCTCCAGGGAGGAAGCCTGGGGTTCCTTAGGAAAGGTGCGTGCTCTGGATCCCGCACCAGTCCCCGCTGGCCCCGCGCTCCGCAGGAGGAGCCTCTTCGGGGAAGGGATTCTTAGGCAGGAGACGCGCGGGGGCACTCACCGGCACCAGCAGCCAGCAGCAGCAGGTCAGCAGCGCCCAGGCCCTCATCCCGGGCTCAGAGCGTGGTCTCTGTCCCGAGCGCCCGCAGCAGCCCCAGGCCAGGCATGGGTTCCAAGAGTGGCGGGCGTCCCACTGTCCCGCACCCAGCGCGCTCCTGCCTTACCGGCAGCTCTGTCCGCCCCTGGTCCTTGTCCCCGCCCTGCGCCCCCCGCGCCCCCTCTCCTTTCCGCAGAGCCCCTCCCCGACGCCCGGTGCTTCCTCCGGCCCCAAGCACCCGCTCCTCCTAGTCCCAGGCCTGCCCCTCCTCCCGCGCACCCACTCCTCCGGGAGGTGCGGGTCCCTCCCTCGCCGGCCCTGCTCCCATGCGCCCCGCCCTGGCCCACTTGGGGCCAGCCGCCCCACCCTCTTCTCCTTCCTCTTGGACCCCACTGCAGGCGTCCTCCCTCCCAGCAGCTCTGCGTGAGCCTTTGGGAGAGTTGGCAGCTCAGGTGAGCCGAGCTCAGCGCGTAGGACGCACCCAGCTCCAGGTAAGGGAACTTGGACGCTGAAGTGGCTCCAGGCAAACTTCTGCTGAAAACTCGAAGGCTGCAGCGCCCCTCACCACTACTGTACCCAGAAGGCGGTGGACACCCATCCCTGGAGCCCCAAGTGAAGAGTAAGAACAAAGCTCCAGTGCGGTTTCCCTGGGAGACCTCAAGGCTAGGTTGAAAGGAGAGCTGGTAAGTGGGTCTGACCGCCCATTGGCACCTGAAGCCTGCTGGGCATGAGGCCTAAGGGACGTCTCAGCACGTGCTCTGCTGCAGACAGGCCCTGGTCAGGCCAGACTAGAGAAGAGTTGATTGTTAACAGCACACAACAGCACTAGGTGTAGTAAAGCGGGCCAGTTTTAAGCGTTTTATTCAAATGTAATTTCAAACCCAAAGAAAGAACAAAAGTTCTTAGAAAAAACACTCTTCCACCTTTTTGTGCGGTCTGACCATTAACTTTTTCTCACTGAGTTTAATCTCTGATGCTCCAACTTCCTGAATCTGGGGATCTCTGCCTCAACACGAGATTTGTCATCTTTGTGTTTGTCAGTGTCTGCCTATTGGGGAACACTAATGAGGAACAATGTCTGAACACTAGGTTTCTTCCGCTTGGGGCCTGGGAGCTTTGAATCTGCCCCAGTCCACAAACACCCTTGTTCCTTTTGGACAGTTAGTGAGCTTGGAGGCATCCGTGCATTTCTGAATCACAACAATATCCCAACCTCCCCCCCCCTTCTGCCCCAGTGGTCATAGTGAGAATTAGTGTAGCCGACACACATGAAAGCTGTGAGGGTCTACACTCTAAAATCACTGGGTGATTCTGGGTCAGAGATGGGGAGAGGCCAGGGCTCTTCTCCACAGTGCTTGCCTCATCCACAGCAAGGAGATACACATAGGGGGAGACAGGAGGGGTTTCTCCTTCCTGGAGGATTCCCAGAAAAGTGAAGGTCCCAGTGAGTCAAGGCCTTTGCTCTCAGCCTTCTCAGCTCCATGTTGGGAGGAACCTGACACCCACAGTTAGCACCATGGAGCTGAGAAGGCTGAGAGCAGAGGCCTTGACTCACCCACAGGGAGTGGGGTCATTGCTGTCTAGAGTGCAATTGGCTCACCTCAGAAAGGATACCTGTGGAGACATCTTGGCCTGCTGACTGAGGAGTGGTATAGTACTAGATTTTGCAGAGAGGTTACTCTAACTTCCAGGGTCTCTCCACTCTTCCTTCCAAGCTATTCCCATTAGGATGAGCATAAAGGGGCCCCCAGTGCCTATGGGTAGGTAGGGCTGGGGGCCTGTTTCTGATGGGGACCTCACACGCCAGCCACAGCCTTGGCCCCTTACTCTCAGCCTTTGGCTCCTACCCTCCCTTTCTGGCCACACCCCCACTGCCCCTGTCCCTCCTGTTTTCTGAGCACCCTGTCCCTCCGACTCTGACACCTCTTAGACTTCAGGCAGTTTCCTGGCACTTCCCACCTCTGTGGCTACTCTGGTTTCCAGACTAAGCAATGGACTTTCAGTCCTTATTAGTCATGGAGGCAACCTAGGCCCCAAAGCTGCATTTTTGGCAGCATTTTTCATATCTCATCTTTGAATCCTCCTGACCCCTCAGGATGTAGTCATAGATTTCCTTTCCTTTTTTTTTTTTTTCAGTGAAATTCACTCTCAGCTGTCAGATGTGGCTGCAGAACCTGAGAGCTCAGATCTTTCCTGCTCAGCCAGCATGCTCTCTATGTGGTGTTTATTCAGTGAAACTCGGAAAGGTTGGAAATCTATGTGAACACACAGAAAGAGGGCAGGACTCTCAGGAAATGACAGATGGTACCGACTAACACCCACTGACTCTTGATCAAAAGTTATTGCTGCTTTCTTATCTACAGGTGTTTTGTGTTCATTATAAAATCTTCAGCAGAAGGAAAAGAATGAAAGTGATTGTTCCAGCTCTGTTTGTCTGACTTTTTACAAATAAGATCTCTTCTCAGTGCTTCTTTCTGATATCACCCTGTAATGAGTGGAGCAATTTCAGGGGAGTATATAAACTGAAGCTATTTGCTGTGCCAGGAGGTGATGGTTATGAAAGAGGCATGTCCCATTAAGAGGCACCATCACAGCCACCTCTGGGCTCTGTACCACTCATCTACCTGAGGAGGAAAACAATACTGATTTGCAAAGCACCCAAACTGCCCAGCAGGGATTAAATACCTTCTGCATTATGAGGAAAGGCCTGGGGCTGTGCAACTGGGTACAAAGTTACAAGCAAGGATGATTGATCCACAGGCATGGCTTCAACTTGGCTCCTATCTTTGGGAGAAGGACAGAATGTGACTAGCTTTAAAGAAACACTAGAGAGGAATGTCTAGCTGTGTATCAAGCAGAAGACTCTCATGGAGGAGTAGCATGATAAATGGGACCAAGTTTAAAAGATTTGCTTCACAATGAAAAGAGGGACAATTATTACTAAGTAGCCTTTATATGATTGATATATTTTCTCCTGGGTATAATTAAAGTGAGGATTTCCCAAGCCCGTTTTCTTTTTTTTTTTTTTATTAATTTTATTTATTTCTGTATGTGTATGAATGTATTGTCTGCATGCAAGTCTGTGCACCCGTGTCGTGCAATGCCGCGGAGGTCAGAAGTGGGCGTCGGATTCCCCTGGAGCTGGAGTTCTCCTGGAGTTGGAGTTTCAGACGGTTCTCAGCCGCCATGTGGGTGCTGGGGATTGAACCTGGGTCCTCTGCAAGAGCGGTCGGCGCTCTTAACCACTAGGCCATCTCTCCAGCCCCCAAGCCCGTTTTCAAGTATGAACTTACACATAAAACCAGAGCTTCTGGAACATCAGAAAGTTTTGTCCTGGTCTTTTCATTGAAATAGTATGTTTTCTGTGTCCTTCAGTCTTTCCTACCTCTTATCTCTTCCATTAGGTCCTGTTCCTAATTCTGAATGTATTTTCAAGGTGGAAGAAGACAGTCACATGGAGAGACAAGCTGGGAACACGAGTGAAAGCTTGGATACTAGAGGTCTCCGAAGTGTCACTGCCAGTCCCTCCATCATGATCTTAAAGACAGAGTTGACAAATGAAGTTCCTTTCTCTGGCTGGCACCCCACTTTCTGAGGTTTCTGTGATGAATAAATCTGTGATTTTAACCCTGTAGTCATTGACAAAAGTGACCGTAAAAATCTAGGGATCTCTGCCTCATCAGTCCTGCCAAGTGGCCTGGCCGTGTCTTCTACTAGGACGCAAGCCTGCTCCTTTCTGAAATGTATTTGGTGATGGCAGCTCCTTCTTACATTCTTTAATATCCTGCGAAACAAACTAAATTCCTATTTAAAAATTAAATTTACATGCATTTTCATATTGGTTAAGAGTCCTTTAAAAAGCAAAATGAAGCCGGGCGTGGTGGCGCACGCCTTTAATCCTAGCACTCGGGAGGCAGAGGCAGGCGGATCTTTGTGAGTTCAAGGCCAGCCTGGTCTACAGAGTGAGTTCCAGGACAGCTGCTACAGGGAGACCCTGACTCTAAAAGAGCAAAAAACAAAACAAAACAAAAAAAAGCAAAATGAAAATGTAACTGATTTTTACCCAATATAATGTTGAAATTGGGGAGAAAACATTTATAATTTATTTTATTATGCAAATTTGAAAGGCAAATAAATCCTCAAATCTGTTTTTTTTTTTTCTTTTGTATTTTTGAGACAGGGTCTCCCTGTTGCCCCAGCTGGCCTGGAACTTTCTCTGTAGACCAGGCTGGCCTTGAATTCACAGAAATCGACCTGCCTCTACCTCCCTAGTGCTGGGATTAAAGGCGTGAGCTACCACGCCCAGCTTCAAATCTGCTTTTACAGTGAGACTCAGTGAATGTAGCCTGTTTTTGTGGCTATCTCACCCCACTGTGAGGTCTGATTCACCCGTACTTCAGTTTTCTGAGATGACTGTTCCGGGAGAGCTGCTGCCTGGAAGATCCAGAAAGGGACAAATGTTTGAGCAACAAGACCCGTGCCTTTCACAGTCCCCTGTTCTTCACATGGGTGTTAGTGCGGCTGCCTTGTCATAGGCTACCCATAGTAAAGCAGAAAGAAGCTGTGGGTCAGGATCTGTAATAGCTATAGTATTGTTTAAAAAATTGAATAAGAACTGTAGAATAGTGTGCATGGGTATCAGTGACTTAAGACCAGTATCTCTGAAAGACCAGGAAAATAATGAGTACCTGGTATTCAAAGAAAGCTGAGATGTGAAAACATTAACTGAAACATGAGGAAAGAAGCCTCTGGCCATTTAGCCTCCTAAGTCAGTAGACACCATATTGTCTCTGGGTAGGCAGGAGGAAAGCTGGTCTTTGGACCATCTGGGATAGGCCAGAGAGTTCGGTCATGAGGTGACCAGGAAGATCATAGGCTGAGTCTGCCACTCACAGTGAGTGATCATGTATCCACATAAAACTGGGTTCATGTAGGGCCCATACTCTCTGTGCTCTGACTCAGCCTTGCCGTTCTGAAAGGAAGATACTAAGATTAAGACCTGTCCTGCAGTAAGCGTTCGTGCTTGCTGTTGTGAAAAGGTCACATGCTGCCACTTCAGACAGAATAATAATGCCTTCCATGGCTTGGATGAGACACACCTCTGGGTATTGCCACCTGGTTTGGAGGGGCAGAGCTGGGCTAGGAAGCTGTAGGCTGTGACTGGGAGGCTACAGGCACAATCACACTTCTCCTGGTAACCCAGTGCAGCCAAAGGCCAGTGACCAAGTATATAAACTCTTGTGTGACTTTTGGTCAGCCATGCATTCATCACCTGCACCTCTGTCTCCTTATTTGTATGATGGGAACACACTAACAGGACTCGAAGGGTTAATGTGAAGATTCACACAAATCCTGGGACATAGTGGCCCAAGAGTCATCACTATTAGGCAGTGTGGGTTCCACAGGAGACAGGCTGGGAATCAGCCCTTCATTCCTCTGCTCTAGAGGGATGGCCTTTGACCTACCTGTGCTGGTGCCAGCTATGACTTGCCCACTTGCATGAGGTAGATGACCAAGACAGCTGATGGTGGCTGAGCTGTAGGCTAAATTCTGGAAAATTCCTTCCAGAGCCACAAGGCTCTGTTTCTAAATCCAAAGGGCCAATAATTCCTCCTTTGAGCAAATTAAATCACTTATGTATATAAAAAATTATTTTCAGCTAAGTCCATAAATTTATGTAAAGAACTATGACAAAATATTTAGATGATGGCAGGGGAGAGGATGCAGAATGCTATTTTTCTGCTATTAGTTATATCTGAAGGGATTGCAGAAATGGGCCAGTTAGTAAAATGCTTGATGCAGGCTTAAGAGCCTGAATTTGGATCTCCCATACCAATGGAAAATCCAAGTGAATGGTGGCATGTGTCTAACCCCAGCCCAGGTGGAGGAAAGGATGAGAGTGAGGTGGGCAAACAGAGACTGAAGATCCCAGGGGAGCAAAAGTTTTGCACAATAAGTAGTTTTTAATGGCAAAGTTTTTCCTATGAACACACAAGAAGAGGCATGCCCCACATGAAGATTCGGAGCATTGTAAAACCAGGGGCCCCTTCATTCTATCCCCCACCCATCACATCACCCCTCCCATATGTCTTTTTTTGATTATTTATTACTTATTTATATGAATGTTTTGTCTGCATGTATGTAAGTGCAGCCATGTTGTGCAATGCCTACGGAAGCTCAAAGAAGTTATCAAATCCCCTGGAACTGGAGTTAAGGATGGGTGTTAGCTGCCATGTGGGTGCTGGGACTTGAGCCCAGGTCTTCTAGAAGGGCAGTAAGTGCTCTTAACTGCTGATCTATCTCTTTAGCGCCCCCCCCCCCCAATTTTTAAAGACAAGGTCTCATATATCCTGGCTGTCCTCAAACTTAGTGTATAGCTGAGGCCTATCATGAATTTTTATTTTCTTCTGCTTTCTGAGTGCTGAGATTATAGGTGTGTGCCACCATACCTGGCCATACAGCTGTGTTTTACATTGTTTCCACAATCCCTTCATGTATGGTGGGTGTTTTGCCTGGCAATGAATCCAGAGCCCAGGGAGTGTTGCTGTCTGCTGAGGAGACCAGGCAGCACAGTGGAAGCAAGCATGTCTTCTTCCTGCTTTGCCCTGATAAGCTTAAGTAGCCAAACAATTAGACATACACATACTAAGTGAAATAATGCTGGGTTTTAAACTTGAGATCTTAGTAAAAAGACAAAAAGTTTTTTTAAAAAAAAGAGCACAGTTGTTTTGCCTGTCTTACTGGCAAGTGCAGATACCCTGTGGTTGCCACTGCTTTTGCCATCCTTCAAAGACATGAGACATAGCTTTTCAAATTTCCACTCATGTCTCTCCAAGAGTCCTCCAAACCTTCAGAGCCAGATGGTGACTGCTGAGACATCTAGCTTGTGGACTGAGCTACTACTGGGGTTTCAGCCTCTTCAGAGTATAGACTGCCATTGTTGGACTACCTAGACTGTATCACAGAGAACAGTACAGGAAGATCAAGGCAGGACATGGTGCTTATTGGACCTCATTTGGTGACCATGGGAAGGGAAGACCCCAGTGTGGAGCACAAGGTCTGATGGTTGTTTGGGCTTGCTAAGGAGGAGCCTTCAAACATGACATCTTTCAGCCTAATGAAAAAAAAGAAAAAAAAAATCATAAGCTGAAGATGCTAAAAGATATATGTGGCATGTATATATACATATTTTAGAGTGATGCATATTGGAAGGAACAACAATAACAAAAAGACTGGGTCAAAGAACTGACTGAAATGGTGAACTTCTGCTCAAAACAGTAAACTTATGGATCGAAAATTTTAAGAGACTGAGAAAAAGATGAAAAACATGTTTGGCAGAATGCACAAGCTCTGGTGGGGTGAGGAGGGAAAGAAAGGGGCACAGGTCTAGATTTGATTGGAAATTTTGTATGAAATGCACAAAGCTTCAATAAAAATTTGCTTAAAAAAAAAAAGAAATAACACTGGGTTTTAAACTCAGAGTCTTAGAAGTGGATGTAACATCTGAGTGCTCTGTTTGGATTCACTTTAACCACAGAACAGGAAGGGTGGCTGGCTTGGAGCTGGCCCACATTTCTCCAGAGAAGTCCTCTTTAATGTAATGGAAGACTCTTGGCTGATTGCTTTGGCTTGCTTCCCTCCCCACACAGTCACATTCTGCTGTGTTTGTCTCCACATAGTAATGTTGCCTTTGTGTAGAAAAGGTGTGTTAGCAAGGATGTTAAAGGTGGAATGGGAGGAAAACCAGAAGAGAGCTCAAAAGAAAAACTCATATACACTGATCCAAGTATGTATTTTTCTTTTCATTCTGCCTATCGGTTTTTCAGGGAGGTTTTCAGCGGGCAATTTGCTCTGCCAGGAGCATTGTGTGTTTTGGTGGTCATCAAGCTGCCTGAGTTTGATCAACTTCATAATGTGGTTGCTTGTCAGAGCTTATAGATGACTTTACAAGGAATTCCAGAATCCTCATAAGGTTTATAGAGTTTAGAGTTCATAGTGACCACCCAACATCTGAGTAGCTTCAAGCAGGAACAAGCCGCTTGCTGAAGGCACATGAAGAACATCTGATTCATAGTTCAAGTAAGTCATAGTCTCTGAAGACAATCTCAACTACTTGGTGACAGTCACTGTCTTTTCCCTTGGAGACAAGGTCCATCCCTGCTATTGCTACTGCTATTATCCAGTCTTGTTTTATAATGGAAGAAAAAGATCATGTTTTAGGTATAATTTATTTCACTATCAATGTGTGTAAAACACCAAAGAATGGCCCAGCTTGTAGCAAACCTTCAATTTCAGGCTACAGAGTTCAGTAGGAGAAATTAAAAGCTCAGAGATCTTCATGCTTGTGAGGCTGCTTTGCAATATTTGTGAATAAAACAGTACTCAGGTTTGGGGCTTGATGGTGAGCACTCCCCAGATCCATGAAACCTTTGGTTTCATTTCCAGTTCTGAAAAAGGAAGAAAATTAATATTTTCACTGTCTTACAATTCTACTTATGAAGTGATCTTTTGGAAGTACTATTTGGGGCTGGAGGATGGCCTAGCGGTTAAGAGTGCCGACTACTCTTGCAAAGGACCCAGGTTTGATTCCCAGCACCTACATGGCATCTGAGAACCGTCTTTAACACCAGTTCCAGGGGAATCTGACACCCACTTCTGACCTCCGAGGCATTGCATGACAGGGATGCACAAACCTATATGCAGAGAGTACATTCATACATATAAAAAAAATTAAAAAAAAATTAAAAAAGAAAGTACTATTTTAAGGCAGTCTTTTAGAAATTAAGTTCCTATGAAAATATAAAAATAAAAACCTTATGAGTCATCAGCAAGGACAACTTGGGTCCCTGGGGTGTCAGGTGAAGAGGAGAGGTTTGAGGTGCTTAGTTTCTGTCCCAGAATGACCCCCAGCATCTGGGGGGCATGGAGTATGGGCCGCTACTCTCTTATCATGTAGTCCTCCCTGACCTCTCTACTGATCACCTTGTCACCAAGGGGGGCAAGTTTTCTCTCCTGGATCTTAGCGACTTTCCCCTGCCTTGAGCATCAGAACCTCAGGTTCTCAGACCTCTAGCCTAAAACTCTGAGTGACCGGGCCAGGGTCAGTTTAACTGGCTTTCTCCCTTGCAGAAGGCCCAACACCCAGTGTGAGGTTTCCAGCCTACTGAGTCACACAGCTTGACTTCTGTCTCCTTTCCATCCTTCCTTGATCCCTCTCTCCCTCTTCTCTATCTCTTTTTACGCTCCTTAAACACTTTTTTTTTGAGAAAGGGGCCCATATAGCTCAAGCTGGCTTCGAACTCACTGTGTAGTCAAGGATGACCTCCTGCTCCCAAATTCTAGGATTACAAGTGTCCCCTTGCCTTTCTTATGCAGAGTTCTGCATTTGCAAGTCAATTAGCTGACCACACAAAGAAGAAAGAATTCCTTCTGTAGTGAACACCTACAGGCTCTTTGCCATCTTCCCCTCAGTAAGTATTATAAGAATTTTATTGTACTAGGTATAAGTAATCCAGAGATTGTCTAAAGAATTTAGGAAGGTGCACGCAGGGAAGGCACCTGTAAGCAAGACGTGTGTAGGGGAGAGGTGTATAGGTTAGCTGTGTGTAGGGAAGGTATGTGTAGGAGTGTGTAAGGAAGGGGCGTGTAGGGGAAGGAGTGTGGGGGGGGAGGGGTGTGCTTTGGAGGGCTGTGTGGGTGCAAATACTGTATCATTTACATCAAGACCTCAGGTCTGAGGATCTTGTTATCTATGGAGTACTGTGTTTAGCCTCCAGCAATGCTGAGGGACATCTGTGTGTTTCATTCATTCTGTCTCTGAGAACCATCTCTAATAACCTCAAGTAAGACCTGCTGAGGAATAGGAGTGCTTACCAAGTTTCTGGGTCTCAACACTTTGTGTTTTGTATACTCAAAAAAAAAAATGTTCACACTAAACTTTGGAGTGGTTTTTATATCAGCAGGTAGGACAAGTCCCTGGATGAAGCTGAACATCTTGCAGCTACAAGAAAGAAGTACTTGGGCTGGAGAGATGGCCTAGCCGTTAAGAGTGCTGACTGCTCTTGCAGAGGACCCAGGTTCGATCCCCAGCACCCACATGGCGGCTGAGAACCCTCTGTAACTCCAGTTCCAGGAGAATCTGACACCCTCTTCTGACCTCCGTGGCATTGCACAACACAGGTGTACCAACCTACATGCAGACAGTACATTCTTACACATAAAAGAATAATAAAAATATATTAAAAAAAAAAAAAGAAAGAAGTACTTGATCAGTAGTAACATCCTTTCCTAAGCTGATGTGTGAAGCATAAGGGTGCTGGTAATACAGTGGCAGCTCAGGCCCTGGTCACAAACAGTGGTGCTTCTGGATGAGGTCAGCATAGCCCCATACCTTCTCTAAAGGCCTTGTGTTGCCTCTGTGGAGAACATTTAGGACAGGGTCACACACAACATCTTCATAACACTAAATAGTCCATTGTAGGTAAATCTGTTGCTTTGACTGGATGGATATATGTGGTTTCAGATGTTGAAGGTGGCTTCTAGAAGCTGCAGTCCAAGGGAGCACTGCCCCTTAGTGGACAATGTCTGCTTCACACTGTTCAAGCCATCAGGAGTTGCCCAGCACAGAGGAGAGATAAGGGGTGACTGAGAGCATGGGAGGCACTGAAGGTACCACCTGCTAGTCAACGGACCAGTGGGGCATCATGTCCCTCAGGGAAATCTAAGCTGAGAGGCCACGACTGTGCCAGCTGGGGTCAACTTCACCAGGGAGGAACCTGCCCTCCTCCCAGTAACACTGCAACATGGCCCCTGTGAAACCAGGTGCGAGGGATTGGGTTTGGGGTTCTCTGCTATGAGTGACAAGCAGCATCTTCTGGGAAGGTTGTCAGGCAGATGGGACAGAAGGCAGTGTGAAGTGCTAGCTCCATTGGAAGTTGGCTATACATCCATGAGCTGTGGACATCTGGCTGAACTGAGTCCTGTGATCACATAGGTGTGATCACCCTGGGGGCCTGGGCAGCAGTGACACACTCACACACAGTAGCTCAGAGCATCCAGGTCCACACATCTTTTTAAGTCAGGCTCTCAGGATAAGTATGCTGTCATCCACTTGAAGTTGGGCACCTATATGTGCAGGTGGTATGGTATGTGCATGGCATCTGCATGTGTGCTTGTGTGTGTGGTGTGGTGTGTGGTGTCTGCAGTGGTGTGTGTATCTGGAGTAGTATGTATGGCTGTGTGTGGTGTGGTGTGGTGTGGCGTGGTGTGGTGTGGCGTGGTGTGGTGTGTGTGTCTGGTGTGGTGTATGTGTCTCTATGCCATGGTGCAGGTGTCTGTGTGCTGGTAGTGTGTGTGTGTGTGTGTGTGTGTGTGTGTGTGTGTGTCTGGTGTGGTGCATGCATGTTGTGGTATGGCATGTGTGTGTCTGGTGTGGTGCCTGTGTCTATGTATGCTGTAGTACATATGGATCTGTGTGTGAAGTGGTGTGTTGTCTATGTATGCTCTGGTGCATATGTTTGTGTATGTGCTATGGAATATGTGTTTCTGTGTGTTGTGGTATGTGTAGCTGGTGGTGATGCATATGTCTTACACTGGTAATTTACCCATTTTACATTCATTGTTTCTTGGCATTTTCAAGTCTGGCCTCTCAGTGTCACAGGAAAATGGCCTTGTAATGGGGACAGCAAGTATGCAGGAAGGTCTGGTCCCTTTGCAGGAATCTCTGCAGTCCCAGTCTTTCATGCTGGGGACTCTTTTCAAGCAGACTGGGGGATTTTCTTTTATGCATCAGACATTTACATGGGTTCAAGGGATAGCTCAGATGTGAGGGTTCAGCATGTCACCAGCCAGATCAGGAGAGGCAAGATGTCAGCTCTCTGAGACCTTCCTTCCTTTCTTCTCATCTTCCTCAAGTCAGTAAGCCAGGCTGCTATTCAGGTCCCTTGGGACACAGCTTAAGGGGCTGAGAACACATTGAAGGCAGGTCAATGGTGGTGCCTACTACAAGTAGGGAGTAGCTGAGGCATAGAACAGATGGGCAGAAAACCTGCTGGGAACCTCTGGACAATGATGTGCAATGTGCCCAGAGTGGTGCCACCCAGATTGTGAGTGCCAGGCCAGGGATCTGTCCAGCCCCTCCTGCCATTTGCTGCTCTAGTCTTCACCAAGATCTCAATGGGCAGCAGATTTCCTGTGGAGGGATTCAGGGGACATGAACACCAACAGTATTTACTGTGCCATACACTCACAGATCAGAATCATTCTCCAGTCATATTTGAAAGTCAAAATGGATGCCGCTTTTATTTTTGTTTCAAATTTATGTTTAAAAGTAAAATGAAATTGAGATAATTATGTATTTTAAACAAAAATATCATTGCTATTTTTTTGGTTCATGTGTATTGTGTGTGTGTGTGTGTGTGTGTGTGTGTGTGATTCCAAGTGTGAGTGTAGGCACGTGTGGAGCTTACAGAACAACCTTGCTTTCAACTTGTTTGATGAAGGCCCTTTTGCTCACTGCTGTGCACTCCAGGCTAGCTGGTCCATGAGCTTCCAGGGATTCTTCCAGGCTTGTGTGGCAAGTGCTTTATTCATTGAGCATTTTGCAAACCTTAAATCTCCCTATTCTAGACACAAAGAACAAATTATAGATTTTGGTCTAAATGAAATGATTTTCTCTTTAACACAATGAAGAGAGAGAAGATACAAAGCATGCATCTGATAAGGGGTTGTTATCCACAATATGTTGAGAACTCAGATACTGAGGAAATAAGTAACTGATTTTAAAAATGGGCCAATAACCTGACCAGACATGTCTGAAACACACACACACACACACACACATGGAAAAACAGCAACCCAATCACAAGGGAAATGCAAACTGAAAGACAGGAAGACGTCACTGCCTACCTTTTGGTTAGAGCAGGTGAGTGTGGGGCACAGGGAGCCTTGCACATAATTGAGGGGAATGCTCAGTTATTTTAGCCAGTAAGACAGTGTGGAAGTTTCTCAAACTAAAAATAGAAGTGTCATGTGTCTCAGAAGTCATATTGAAAGCACTTGCAATCAGTTTGTCAGAGATCCCAGTTTGTCAGAGAACAGTGTTCATTGCAGCACTATTCATAATAACTAATGTATGAAATCTGTCTAGTCTCTAATGGCAGATGAATGAATAAAGAAAATGATGTAAATACACACTGGATTACTGCTCAGCCTTAAAAGTCAGAAATCCTGTCATTTGTTATAACAGGATGGATCTAGAGGACCTTGTGCTGAGTGGAATGATGAGGCGCAGAGAGAAGTATAATCTCAGTCGGGTGGAATCTAAAATTCCATCTCATAAAGCAGAGCATAGAATGGGGTTACCAGAAGCTGCTCGGGGTACTGCTCATATGCTAAGCAATTTTGGCTGGACAGAAGAGAATGTCCTAGAAGTTCACCCAACAGTAGGGCAACTGTTAATAAAAATGTGTATTAAATTAAAAAGATATTTGCATGTGTATATGTATATGTATGGATGAGCATGTATGTGTGGTGGCCAGAGGGGCCAAAGAGGGTACCCAGTCTCTTGATGGATTTACAGGTGGTTGTGAGCTGCCCAACATGGATGCTAGGAACTGAACTTTGCTCTTCTTTGGAAGAAAAGCCAGTGCTTTTAAAATTGTATATTTTTAAGTTGGCGAGAGCAGCTGCCTGAATTTTAAGCACTCTCACCAAACACAAACAAAAACAGGAAAAGTCCTTGGGGTGATGTTTATGCTAATGAGCTTGACTTAATCATTCTACACTGAAAACATGACTGTCAAAAGAGTGTGCATGCAATACTGGTGAAGTTTCCATAGGGGCAATGCAGGAAGAAGACTTCTGGTGGCTTCATCCCCAGGCTGGTGTTCTCTCTTGAGATCTTTTCCTGCTGAGAACTGCTCTCTTCAGTGAGACACAGCACAGACGTAGTGTGGGAATCTACCCCACACTCAGGTCTTATTTTTAGTAGAGGGGAACATTTTTTGAAAGCAAAATTTCCGTGAGCTTTTCATCCTGAGCTCAGGTCAGTTTCTGGTGTGTGCCACAGGTGCACAGGCCCTTTGTGGCCTCAGGGAGTGCAACCTCAAGCCAAGGCCAAGGCCAGGAAGTCAACAGTCCCTTGGGGGAACTCCATCTATTAGGTAGACAGCCAAAAGCTATTGATTTATATGGGCAGATCAGTCACTGCACACATTGTCATGTCATGGGCTGGTCTGTATGTAGAGGGTGATGCCTAGCTCTATTCCATCAGCTAGAAGAAACTGAAGGCCTAAGACTGACCTCAGAGTTGCTTGTCCAGCACCGAGAGTGTCTACATGTTAGTGTGAACTTCCTGGGGAGTTGGCAGCTCTTACAAGATTTCTATTGGCTAGGAGGATACCAGCTTGTCAATAGGGGGACAGCTGAGTTTGTGCTGCCATCAGCTATTACATAGTCTTCCTTGTTTGCACAGTGCAGAGCAGACAGTGTAAGCCCAATTTCCAGTTGCAGCTCCCTAGCCTTCTGGTCCCTTGTAACAGTCAGAGGTTTTTAGGGTAGAAAGATAACAGCACCATTTTTACAAGCTAGTTTGAGGAATCCATAACACAGAATCCATAACAGTCCAAGCAGTCAACAATTCCCATCAGGGTGTCCATTGAAAGAACCCTGGTCCTATAGGCCTCCCCTGTACCTGCAGCATCCTGCTCTGGCTGAAGGTCTTCCCTGGGGACCATTCTGGCCTGTGCTGGCTTGTGCTGAACCTTTTATGACCCTTGACCTTGAGAAAAATGTGACCTTACCACCATCTTCCTAAATGGCCAGTTGCTGTCCACATGATATCTGGCTTGATGTGTAGCTGCTAATGGTTCTCAGTGTTGTGGGGCCAGTCCCCCAGTGGCCTTCTCTTTGGCTTTTTAGATCAGCTATCCAAATTAGCAAATAGAATGATAAATAAAATAGAGGAGAATATTTGAGAATAGGATAGGCTGGGCTCACAGGCATAACAAACTTTAAAATTGTACCTTGCCCTGTAATCTTATATCTCTGTGAACTAACCTCACTAACCAGCCAGCATGTCTAGTAGCTTCCACAGGGATGTAAGCCTTCCATCCACTATCTTCAGTCTCCTAGCTAGGAAGTCCCTGACTTCTCTCTGCCCAACAGACAAACAATGGGCAGGACACCAGACACAGGTGGAGAGGGTTCAGGCCCATTTTTCTCTGCCCTTGACCGTAAAACAAGGGGCTCCAACCACTGTTTTTCCTCTTGAGGAGTTAGGGGGGTTGTCCCTGAAAAGCAGTATTTTTCCAGAACTCTGTATTGAACCAGAGGCTCCTGAACACTCAGCCAAAAGAACACACTTCCCAATTTCCTGTGGGGAGAACGATGTGAAGGACTAGGATTTATGATTTTATTTTCCAGACAGATTACATTATAGTGGCTTAATGTTTGAAGATTTTTAGTTCAAGAATGCAAGGGAATCTTGATTTATTCCAGTCAGCTGTGGGCACAATCTTGAGGTAGGTCATTTTGACTTCCAGCTCGTTGTCCTTTCTGAACACCCCAGAGCTCTTATAGAGGAGAAACACTCGCTCTTCACACCCTCTCACCTTCCCTTGTGTGTCCTCTTGAAACCAATGTTGCTGTATCTTATTGACTTGGTAATTGTACCTTGTGGGCTAATCTTTGCTCTGGTGTCATGTTAAGTTTATTCCTTATTCCCCAGTAATGACACCGGAGCAAAGATTAGCCCACAAGGTGCAATTTCCAAATCTGGGCATGGTGGCACACGCCTTTAATCCTAGCGCTTAGGAGGCAGAGGCAGGTGGATATCTGTGAGTTCAAGGCCAGCCAGGTCTACAGAGCGAGTTCCAGGACAACTGGATCTACAGAGAGACTGTCTCAAAAAGACCCCCCCGAAAAAACTTCTAATAATGACTAAAATTGTAAATTGCTCCTGACCCTCTATTGGTGTGGTCCTCATGATTAATATCTCCATCCTCTTGTTTCTTACCATGTTATGTAAAGGCAACAGATATAACTGACCAGGAGACCTTTGTGACAACGAGATTGTGCAATTTTTGTGTCCTCTGTTAAAAGCTGGGATCCATGTGTCATATTAGTCTGAGCTGGTTGTCACTACCTGGACATGTGGATTTAGTGGAGATGACGCCATGGGATCCCCCCAGGCTGGATCATAGCATGCTATGTGCTCTGCCTGGCTCTCAGGTGCTCCATCTGGCCACTTATTCTCTTGGGACCAGGTGCCACCTGTATGGAGCCCCCCAAGACCTCCCTGTTCTGGCCAGGTATGAAGATTGCAGAGCCAGCTTGTTATTCCATAGTCCAGGACAGCAATCTCACAAGCAGAGCTTCCTAGTGGTTTTCGGTGAACTCAGGTGTCTGTGTGATTCACTGAGGTGCTAGAGCAGAGATGCCATGTCCTCTATGCCCTGCCCTGATTCCAGAGTCAAAGGACAGCAATCAAATTGTACACTATGTGAATACTATTTTAATCAAAGCATCTGTTGGTACTCTTTTTCAATCCTTCTTAATCCTTCAATCCTCTTTCAGTCCTTCAACCCATCTCAATGCCTGTTTTCTCTGCTGTCAACAAAGAGGCTGCTGCATTGTTGCAGTGTGGACAGATGTCGGCAAACCCACAACATCTACAGGAATTTATTTGGAAGAGTTTTTAACAGGTTACAAGATTTAACACTTTCATTGTTATAAACTTTACATACAAAGGCTTTTATAAATGATCTGTGTATTGTCTTAAGGTGACACAAATAATGAGTGACACCTTTTAAACAACCCTTCCAAAATGCTATCTGATACAGGCTATTAAACCAACCATTCTTTGTTCAGGAGGACTTACGACTTTACCTGCAGAGATAGGTATGGGCATGTCGTCATTTACATATGCGCATGTCTAATCTACTTTTGTGTTGGCAATATTATGGCTGATGGGGACCATTTCCACTGATTTCTCTCTGTGCTTTATGATGCCACTTTTCCTGGGTTATGTAAACTCAGCACCCAGACAAGCAGAGAGGTAGGCAAGCCGGAGCTGATATCAACTCTGCCTGGAGTCTGCACTCCTCCAGCCCCAGGTAATTTATTTATTTTTTGTCTTTTTGAGAAAGGGTCTCCCTCTAGCCCCAGTTGTCCTGGAACTCGCTCTGTAGACCAGGCTGGCCTTGAACTCACAGAGATCTGCCTGCCTCTGCCTCCCAAGTGCTGGGATTAAAGGCATGCTCTACCATGCCCGGCAGCCCAGATAACTTTTGATGTAAGACTGTGGACTGTGCACCTGTGATCATGCTAATTCATACATAAATAGTTAACTCATTCTGTTTCCCAAACTTCCAAGTTTACTTGCACTGTAATATTCTCTTTTTTGTTATTTGCTATGTCTAGCAGTTTAACTCTTTTAGTTTAAGAAGAAGACACAATAGAAAATGTACTTTCATACAATAGCTTGGTTTGTAAATCATTGACTCACTGCGGATTCCTGTTTCTGAGCTTAACCTGATGTGAAAATTCGGATGCTTTCACATGCCCAGGGAGGCACCACTACAGTGAGCTGGGCCCTCCCACATCACTCAACAATCAAGAAGGTGCCCCACAGACATGGCCACAGGCTAGTCCCAATGGAGCTAATCTCCCAACCCAGGTATGTCAAGTTGACACTAAAGCTATCAAGCGCAATTGACCCCTTTTCAATTTGACATATGAGCACACTGCTGTTAAACTGCTGTTAAACCACAACCTTTCCATTTCTTGTCCCCAAGATAGGATGTTAATATTAATCTCACAACAGAAGACAGTACAACATTTAAAGTCCCACAGTCCTTAAAATCAAAGCTCTTTAAAAGTTCACAGTCTCTTTTAAAAGTCTCTTAACTATGGGCACCTGTAAAATCGAAAATAAGTACTGTCTTATTTCAAAGGGAAGAATCAGGCACACCTAAGCAAAACCTAAGTCCAGCAGATAGCCTGGACATCTGGGATTCACTCATGATGTTCTGGGCTCCAGAGGGTTTTGGCAGTTCCACTTCTCTGGCGATGTTGTCCACAGCACACATAGCTTGTCTCGCAGGCCCAGGCTGGCTCTGTCCCACATTGATGCTGCCCTTGGTGATCATCCCATGGTTCTGGCACCTCCAAAAAGCTGGGTCTCTACTGAAACTGAGGCTGCAACTTTACCAGTGGGCTATTTTGGCCTCTAGGAATGCAAAGCCTTGGATTCCATGAGCCCTTCAATCTTGGAGGACTTCACTGCAACTGAGGCTATACTTTCACCAATGGCCTTTCACAGTGCCAAGCCTCAACAGCTCTCTGTGACCACTTCATCTTTCAATACCAGAACCATGCAGGGGAGTCTTTCATGTTACCAAGTCCTACTTCCAGTTTGAAATAGATAGAAGCTTGGGGCCCTTCTGGACCACAGCTTCTGTGTGCTCACCCTGAGGAAATACTTCCCAGAAGATTTTGCCGTGGTGATGCTCATCTCTTGTTAGTCACAGCTGATTTTTCAGCCCTAGTTAACCAGCATCAATTGTCCCAGTGAAGAAAAGGTTTCACTTTAGTTGTTCTGGTCTCTTCTTAATCACAGGTGATTCTTCAGCCACAGCTGGTCAGAAACCACAGATTCTCAATTCAAAATGTCACACAAACAGCTCTGATAGTCTCTGCTTCCCTTTGAAGCTCGCATGGTCTACAACTCTTTCAGCATAACTATTCCAAGTTCCACAGCAACAAAGTCTAAGTACCCATTGGCTTTTCCAGCCCCCAAATCCAAATGCTTCCACAATTCTCCCAAAACGCCAAAGTCAGGTCTGTCACAGCAATACCCCATGATCCTGGTAACAATTTCTGTTCTAGTTTGCTTTCAATTGCTGTGACAAAACACTCTGACTAATACTAACTTGGGGAGGAAAGGATTTATTCATCTTACATCTCTTGGGTCACAGTTTATCACTGAGGGAGCCCAAGGTAGGAGCTCAGGGCAGGAATCTGGAGGCAGGAGCTAAAGCACAGGCCATGGAGGAACAGTGCTTATTGGCTTGCTCCCCTGGCCTGTGCTCAACCTGCTTTCTTATACAATACAGAACCACCTGCCCACAGTGGGCTGGGCCCTCCCACATCACTCAACAACCAAGAAGATGTCCATTGGCCAGTCCAATGGAAGTAATTTCTCAGTTGAGGCTTCCTCAACCCAAGTGTATCAAGTTGACAACTAAAGCTATCCAGTACACCCACTCACCTCCCATGTTTCATACAATGTTGGTCTGATAAAGTTGACTGATACCTCCAAATCTACCAAACTCCATCTAGACTAATGTTGCCTCCTTTCTGATGAGAAGGCCTTTTAAGGGTCATGCTTGGCTATGGATAGCAGTCCTGGCATACTAAAAAGTGGAGTTTTCCTTTTCTTTCTCTCTCTTTTTTTTTTTTTTTTTTTTTTTTTGAGACAGGGTCTCCCTTTAGTCCCAGCTGACCTGGAGCTCACTATGTAGACCAAGTTGTCCTTGAACTCACAGAGATCCACCTGCCCCTGCCTCCTGAGTACTAGGATTAAAGGTGTGCACCACCATGCCTGACAAATGTGGAGTTTTTCAACTCCATCAGTTCATCATTGGAAGTAGCTTCATGAGTACCCAGAGTCTAGATCTCCAAATTGTTCTCTGATGCCCCACCTGCCTGAAACATCCCATGTCTTACAGGGTCTGTGTCTCAGACACTTGTCTTTGTTTGAGGGACAGGCTTCTTGAGGTGTTTTGGATACTTGGCAGTGAAGGTTAGGGTTATTTCAAGGCTTCTGTTGAGTTCAAGATGCCTGTGTCAGAAGTGAGATTCTCAGTCAGTAGGGTGGCTCACAGTGAGCCAGAACTTTGATATTTCACTGAACTCTCAAAGCTGAGCAAGGTGGCTCCATTTCACAATCCCTTGTATGGGGCGATGCATATGTCTACTAGTAGTTGGTCTGGTCCTTGCTGCCTTTGATTGCATGCTGTAAGGCACACCCTTGTGGATGGGCCTCACACAGGCCAATTTGGGTATGAGTGCTTAGGTTTCCAAAGGATGTTCTTTGGATACTTTACTATGGAGGTATGTTACCCTCACTTCACATGTATTTTACCACAGTTTACTTTATGCTCCTGAGATCTCTCTGTTCTGTCTCTTCTTCCTGGAGGTGAAAGTTTTGGACTCTCAGGTGATGGCAGACCTGTAGCTACAATGTCCTAACCTGTCACTGAGGTTCTGACGGGTCATCTCTGGCCAAGTTCATACTTTGGGTGCTGAATATACTCCTTCTTGCATGTTCCTGTACAGCTTGATTCGTTCTAACTAAGATAATTCCACTATGGATAATTTATAATCACAATGACAAATTTGGGAAATGTTTAATGTAAATGAATTATTCATTCAAGGGTGTCTTAAAACAAAAGAGCAACATATAAACATCCAGTAAGTCTGCATTTCCAGATGAATATGAGGAAGATCTCAGAATAAATTAAAATTCCAAAATATTTCTTTAATTGTCTGTGTGGGACTGCTCACACACAACTCTGAATCCTTATTTAGTAGTTCCTCCTTATCCATTCCCATGTTGAATCTTCCTTTAAAAAGTTTATTACTCAGAATGGCATCTTCCTGCCACTCTCAAAGGACGTAGAGCATTTCAATACTACTCTGATTCCTAGGTTTCTTCAACATACCAGTTACTTCTGATCTGTCCTAATTCAGTCTGTTCATAATGCATAAATGAGCACCCTCAATTTTGGAGGTGGTTGGTGGGAAGGTCCATTGGAAGTGAGCTTGTTCTAGTATCTTGTGTGAACTATGATGCAGGCTCCTTCCTAGCCACCCCTCAGTGCTGAAGTCTCACTTGTACTCAGTCTGCAATCCAGGTCTCTGTGTGTCTCTGGGATTCCATATATAGCAATTTAATCCTTGCTTACAACTTGATGCCCCTGTCAGCAAGGGAACTCTGCCATTTCCAGGATGCTCTACTCTTCAGAACTAAAGGGGTCAGTGCTTAAAAGGGATTGTAATTTTCTTATATAATAGTAATGAATAGCTGTAATTTGTTGTTTGGCTTTATGTCATTAGTAAAAAGTTCAGCTTTAACAAACAATCTTAGGGAATTTAGTGTAATCTAGCAGAATAATTTCTTTCCTGGTACTAAAACATCTCTCAGCCTCCTGGGAAGAGAACCAACCATATTCTTCATAGGCACACCATGAAGAAACACTGTTGTGGGCTCTGGGGCACTGCTGAGCTCTGGAGGATGCAAGACTCTAGGTGTGGTCCTGCTCTCTGGACCAGTGTTTACATGCCTTTCCTACCAGCGGCAATAGCCTTCACATCCAGCCACTTGACAGGCTGTTGGGAAGGCATACTTATAATTTTAGGTAACTATTGCTTACAGTATCCTGTTGTTTTTCTGTTAGTCTAGCTAATCATTCACATGAGCCCAATTCCAGGTATAGCAGTGCAGGCCTTTAATCCCACCAGAGTCAGGCAGATCTCTGTGAGATTGAGGCCAGCCTGGTTTACATAGGAGTTCCAGGCCAGCTGGTGCTAGAGAAATACCCTGTCTCAAAAAGACCAACCAACGAACAAACCAAACAAACAAACAAACAAACAAATAAATAAACAAATTAATCCCACATTGCTAAGCAGATGGTATCCACCTGAAGTTCAGGCAAGGTGACACAGGCCTTTCTTTTTAACTAAAGAAATTGTGATATTGACATAATCTATACCTTATAGTGTTAGGGTGGAACTCAAAATTTCTATGCAAAACAAACAAAGGTGAGGCAAATGTATATATTGTTCTTCAGTTTATTCTAACATTCATTAAAGGCAGAGAATGGAAAATTTTCTGTTGTTTTCAGAAACTATAACATTTTTTGCTGATAGGGAGAATTGTAGGGCTAAATTAGAAAATGGAGACATTTGTTAACATAAATTCAATGAAGCAAGTGATTCTAATAGGCTGCTTTGTTAAGGACATGTTGTTCTCTAGTTGTTTAAAGGAATCTATAATACATAACTCAAAAGTAGCCCACCCTCATCTTGGCAGGCAGTGCGATCTCACATTCAAGGGAGACACCTGGAATCTCTTAGGCAAGGAATTTGATGTGGTGACACACTCTAAGCCCTAATAAATTTTCATTTAAATAAAAGTGAAATAATAGTTGTATGGAAAGATAGAAGGAAAGTAGAAGTCTATATTTGAACCACATGGTCTGAAGTGAAATGGGAATAGAACTGCAGACAGATTCATGTTAGGAAAGTTGGAAGATGATGGTTTCTGGCAGATCAAATTCTGACAGAAATGAACCAGAGCCATAGTAGATTTTGAGTTCTCCTGGACGCTCTGCCCCCGAGCCTCCTCTTTACCTGGCATCCTGCAGTGGAGTACATTCAAGTTGCTGTCTATAATAATGGTCCAAGAGAAGCAAGGCTTGTAAAGCAGGATTTCATGAAGGTCTATTTGTTTCTGAAGTGGTTCAAGACACAGTTCTCACTCAAACTGCTATTGCATGTGCTGCTCTGTTGTGCCCCATGTGCTGTGGAAACGCTAATGAGATCAACAGACTTCAATCTTGAAAGAGCATCTGTTTCTATGGTTCTTAGAATTCTTATGAGGGTTATGAGCCTACACAATGTGTAGGGTTCCTGAAAGGACCATGAAGTTCCTCAGTGTGTCCTGAATACAAAGCCAGATAGGTGTGGGATATCTCAGGGCTCCTTTAGTTTCTTCTTTCGTGTCTGGGGATGTTCCCACGGGGACACATCCTCATGACCCCTTCACTGTTCCCTTACTACACTCAGCATCCTGTTGGCATCTTCAGCATGGTGGGAAAACTGCATCACTGCCGATGGAGCCTCTGGATGTCCCAGTCTCTATGGTTAGCTTTGGCCCACCTGTTTCCTGACAGTATTTGGCTCAGAACTGTCTGACATCTCTTTTTCCATCTACTTCTGATTCCCTCAGACTTGGATCTGTTCATGTTAGTGAATCGAAGCCTCCTTTCCCACAATGGCCCTCAAGGGCAAATGTTTGAGGGTTTTCCTTTCTTCTTACTCAAAGCTAGTTCCCTCAAGTTCTTTCTACCTATGCATCTTAGACTATGTATGTGGTACATTGAAGTCCTTTCTATAATACTTGTTTTCCTACTTGATATCCATTTTCTGAGAACAGGTTTGGTATCTCTGGATCTGCATTGTCACATATAGGAAGGGGTCACTGTCTGAGGATGGGCTAAAAAAAAAATCCATGATTTTGAGGCTTGATCTTGTCTGGCAACCATCAGGCAGAGAGAAGATACAGATGATTGAGCCTGACACCCAGCAGAAAGGAGACACCAGATCATGGGGAGGATGAATGTCCAGTGTGGACCTGACTTGCGAGACTCAGGGATGACATCAGCAGCCTGCTTACACTTAGCTGCACCTAGAATTGGCTCCCTCCCTTCTCAGTATTTTCACATGAGACTAAGGAGATTAATGGCCTGCAGAGAGATGAGAGGTGCCCACAAAGATGATGGACATTAGCAGTGGAGTGGCACCTGCCATGAGATC
The DNA here is from genome assembly GCA_009823505.1 of Rhizomys pruinosus. NCBI lineage: Eukaryota > Metazoa > Chordata > Mammalia > Rodentia > Spalacidae > Rhizomys > Rhizomys pruinosus. Next base: position 507,048 of record VZQC01014015.1, on the reverse strand, counting down.
TGCTTCCTGCTATTTTTATTCTTCCTCCAGACCCCCATACCAAACACCAAACATGCTGGTTCAGTCTTTACCACTGGCTGGATGCCACTTGAACCAGGGTGTGGGGCCGCCCCGTGTCTGTCTCTCCTTTCTTGCTCGTTGGTGTCTCTGGAGTGTTTCTTGGCTCTTCCCCTTCATCTTTGCTGCAGTGGCCTCACAGGTAGTCCCCTTCCGTCTCTCTGGATTCTTTTTATTTTAAATTTTATTTATTTCTGTATGTGTGTGAATGTACTGTCTGCATGCAAGTTTGTGCACCCGTGTCGTGCAATGCCACGGAGGTCAGAAGAGGGTGTTGGATTCCCCTGGAACTGGAGTTCTCCTGGAATTGGAGTTTCAGACAGTTCTCGGCCACCATGTGGGTGCTGGGGATCGAACCCGGGTCCTCTGCAAGAGCGGTCGGTGCTCTTAGGCCATCTCTCCAGCCCTCTCTCTGGATTCTTAGCAGGACCCTCAAATCTGCTTTTCAGAAGCACTACAGTACTTTTCAGACAATTTCTCACATGCTATTTCACTCATAACTCTGAATAATGTTTGATGCCCTTTAGTATAAAATCAAAACTCAGCTCAGTTGGGGGCCCAGCCGTCACTGGCCATGAAGCTAGAGCTGCCCACATTTCATGCCTTATGCTTCAGGCACATTCAGCCTGCCAAACAACTCCCTACCCTCTGTCCTTCATGACTGGATGATGGATTTCCGCCAGAGGAGTCCTTGCCATTCCAAACCTGCATTTGTTCTGCCCAGTGTACCTTCCTCCGGGTCTGCCACCCATGATCTGCCCTCCCACTGTCTAGCATTCCCTTCAGGTCCTCTGAACCACTAACTATCTTTTCATCAGGAATACTCAACAAAGCAAACATAAAGGGCACCTGTGATTTTCTTATGTATTTGTAAAATAACGGAAATTAATAGTGTGAATACCATTGTCACTGCCTCTGTGCTGTGCTTGCTGTTGCTCCACTAGGGTCTCTGGCATGCTTGGGTCTGGAGGCCACTGTGTGTAAAGGGAAAAGGTCATTGGGGCATCTAAAGTGTGGCTCTGGGGGCCTCTATAATAACTTCTTTCCTTTGAGACATCTGTGGCAAAGGAGCCTGGACCCCATCCACAGGGAAGGAGTCTTCATTATGCCTACCTTTTGCTGTTGCTAGGAACTTAGAAGGTCAGGTGGGATTACTGAGGGGCTTGAGGAATGGAGGCAAAGGCAAGGATGCTTGGTGACCACTGTAAAGATTCTGCAGGAAGCAGGGTGGGGAGTTGTAGGAAGATCCAGATCACCAATGGTATACACCAATATGGATCTTATTCACCAGAAAGCATTTTGCCAGGGGCTGTACTCACTGTGAGGAGTCTGTGAAACACAGTTTGACAGGAAGCAAAGTATTCAGTTAAATTCTGTATGAATACAGAAAGGTGCATACTGACCCTTTGCTTCAACCTAAGCTTTTGTTGGACTGATTGGTAGATCAGCCATAAGGTTAAGTTCATGTTGTTCATAAAGCTCAAGAATATTTTTTCACATTTTTCAGTTATTGTCAAGAATCCCAAGGAAACAATGGTTACCTCTTTGCTGTTCCTTGTTTCCTCCCACACAGTTTACTTCCCACTGACCCCACACACCCCCATAGGTGCTATTGCTTTGCAGCCACAGAGGAGGAAGACAATAGCTTGTCGGTTTAGGTAATACGTTTTCCCTTGTGTCAAAGTGATGATTTCCAATACAGTCCTTTTCACACATGCCAGGCTTTCCTTATATCGTAAAATCACAGAAGGCACTCCATCTTGATGAGTTAAAAAGAATTTTAAAAACATCTTTCAAGCTACTACCCTGTGGGAATGATCCGAGACATCTTGTGTGGGGAATTGGCCTCCTCTGGCTGGGTTTCAGGGGTAGGAGATTAAGCTTCTACTCCTTTCTTTAAAAAAGCAAGACTTAGTACCAAACATTTCATAAATCAGACTCTATAAGAGTACATTAAATTGGGCAGAGGGTGGTGGAGGTGTGGACAAGGTAGGGGATCTAAATATCATCAAACTATATTGTATAAAAATCCCCCCAATTCAATAAAATAATGAAAAATAAATAAATTAAAAATAAATCAATAGAAACTTTTGGAGGATTAGAAAAGATGTTTAAGTCATCACACTTTCCCTACTCATCCATTTCCCAATGGAGACTCTTTTTTGTTTGGTTTTTCACTCCTTATGAAGGTGCCCTGCTTTTCTGTGCTGAGTAATTCCCAGGGGCTTCTTTTCCAAACAAAGCTGAGGAAATCCTTTATCCTGGCTCTCAAGCTGCTGACAAGACTGTTTATACAGAAGTAGAAGGTGCTTCAGGAAGCTGTCTATTGGTCCTCAAATAACTTAGATTCCCAGTGATGTTTTCAGTGTGGTTAATGTACAATCTTGAGTCTAACCTAATCAACATAAATACATTCGGAAGTTTATTAAGCCAAATGTAAAAGTTACTTTTAGGAAATTAATGGTAGATTGGGCAGATTCCTAGACAGAGACTCATGAATAATAGGAAGATTCATGGAGGCTTCAAAGAGCCCAGGCACAAAGGGAGGAAACTTAGCAAGCTGCTTCTTCAGGGTGACAGCCGGCTCCTGGACAGGGCCTAGGTGCTTGTCAGTAATATACAAGTTCTCTTTGAAGAAAGACGATGTCTTACAAGGCCTAAAATACTTGCACACATTTTAATATGAAATGTATATCCATGAAGTTAAAAAAATCCCTTGGTTCAAAGAGTTATGAAATCTGATTAAAAAGTAAAAGAAGCAATCAACAATAGAAATAGATCCACAATATCATTGGAATTATAAGAAAATACTTAACATTTTCATTTATTTTTATTATTTGAGAGAAGGAGAGAGAGATTGATTCTGCATGTGGAGGTCAGAGGACAGGGTCTGGCTCTCTCCTTTTATCATGTGGGTCTTGAGGATCTAACAGGTTTTCAGGATTGGTGGCAAGTACCCTTACTCACTGAGTCATCTTGGTGGCTCCAGAAAATATTTGTAATAACCATTGCATTTTCTTTTCCTTCCTTCCTTCCTTCCTTCCTTCCTTCCTTCCTTCCTTCCTTCCTTCCTTCTTTCCTTCTTTCCTTTCTTTCTTTCTTCCTCCTCCTCCTCCTCCTCTTCTTCTTCTTCTTCTTCTTCTTCTTCTTCTTCCTCTTCTTCTTCTTCTTCTTCTTCTTCTTCTTCTTCTTCTTCTTCTTCTTCTGTCTCTTTGAGACAGAGTCTCCCTGTAGCCCCAGCTGTCCTGGAACTCACTCTGTAGACCAGGCTGGCCTTGAACTCACAAAGATCCGCCTGCCTTTGCCTCCCAAGTGCTAGGATTAAAGGCGTGCATGTGCCACCACACCCGGCTAACCATTGTATTTTCATAAAAAATGTGTGCAACTTTACTAGTTATCAATAAAATGTGAACTAAATTCTTCCACCAGATGGCCCCCAAAATGACAGAAGACACTGACAGCAGTATAACTAGACTTCCTAAATCCTGTCAGTGGGGACAGACAGGCTCTGGCGAACCCTTCAATGAAATATTGTCTGCAGCAGAATGTATACATACCCTGTACCCTATGTACTTTGATACACATGCTACGAAATTATATTCATTAACAAATGCAATAATAAGCATTATTTATTTTTTATGTGTATGAGTGCTATGCCTACATGTATATAACTGCACCCCTGTTGTGCAGTGCCTGCAGGAGCTAGAAGAGGGTGTTGAATCCCTTGGAACTGGTGTTATAGACTGTTTTAGTCTCCATGTGGGTGCTTGGACTTGGACCTTGGTCTTCTGCAAGAGTGGCCACTGCTGTTAGCCACTGAGCAATCCCTTTAACCCCAATAATAAGCATTCTTAATAAAATAAAGGTAAGGAAAGAGAAGATCCCACATTTTAGCAGAGAAATGGAAATAAACCACCAAAACTAAGTGAAACTTCTAGACACAAAAGGTAAAAAATAAAATAGCTAAGATTACTGGGAATTTAGATAAAACCTGGCTGATAAGGAACAGACTAGAAGGCAGTCCATATCATGGTTTGAAGGAATAAAGATGGATGGCTAAGAAACACCTTAAAAAGTGTTCAACATCCTTAGAAATTGCAGAAATGCAAATAAAACCACTTTAAGTCTTCATTTTACCCTGGTAAAACCAGCTAAAATTTAGAGAACTGCTGGTGGGATTGCAAACTCATGCAACCATTATGTAAGCAGTGTGGAGAATTGCTGGGCATGGTGGCGCACGCCTTTAATCCTAGCACTCGGGAGGCAGAGGCAGGTGGATCTTTGTGAGTTCAAGGCCATCCTGGTCTACAGAGTGAGTTCCAGTACAGTTGGAGCTACAGGGAGACACTGTCTCAAAAAGTCCAAAAAAAAAANAACTGAATTGCAGGTTCTGAACCTTACAGACAAAATACATCATCACACAGTATATTCCCCAAATGAGGGGCGACAGTGCTGTTTTCAGGGATTCTCACTATTTTTACTATTATTATATATTTAAGTGATTATTATAGTATTATTATTATTATTATTAAGTGTTTTATGGGTGGGGCAATAGATGAGTGCACTGCTGCATGTGTCACCGTGGTCTGGATTGCGGTGAGTCAGAAGGAGGAGGAGTGTCAGGATTCAGCCGGGAATGGAGTTAAAGACGGGGGCTTCTCCTAAGCCTCCATGAGGGTGATGGGAATCAAGCCCGGGTCTTATGCACGAGCAATGGGTGCTCATAACCTCTGTGTGAGATCTTCTCCAGCCACGATTTAAATTTCTATTACTAACCTGTTGAAGCAGACGTGGTGGGATGGGGGGGTGGGGTGGGGATGGGGAGGCGAGAGAGGGCCTTGAATTTGAATTCAAGGTCAGCCTGCACTGATAGGGATTTCCAGCAGACCGCCTGGGCCTACTACAGGGAAGCCATTCCGTCTTTCTTTCCCTACTCCCCACCCATGCCCCTCCAGAGACTTATGTTCTTGTATGTTTAATTCAGACAGGGAGATTTTGACAAGGGGCGAAAAAAAACCCATCCATGCTTCTGTATACTTACGATGAAACTGCGATCCTACCTTAAGGCAAAGGTACGCTTAAAAATAGGCAAGAGTTGGTGGTTTGAACTGGCAGCTCATCTTGCCCCTAAATCTGCTCTTCAGAAGCATCATTTAACCTGCAATACTTTTCAGACACAGGTTTTTCTCACCATGCCTAGTTTGTCACCATCAGTAGGCGTCTTAATAATGTTGGATATTCGCTTTGGTATTAAATATGACACCTAAGGCGGTCCACGCTTTTTTGGGGTTCAGGGGACCAAGACCAGTCACTGAGCCATAGGCTAGAGCTGCCCACAGTATTCGGAATGGGAGCGGCTAGTGTCGCATGTCATCGCGTACTTGTGTGCAGTTCGTGGCTTACACTCTAAGGCCCAGCTACTCCTCTGGTCGCTCTCAGACTGGTACTGCAATCGAAATTTGGCGCAAGAGGGTCCTTACCAGTTCTCCAAACCTCTGCCATGTTGGTGTCACCTGGTGCTGAGGTGGTACCTTCGCTCCGGGCTCTGCACCCTTATTGACTTCATGCGCCGTGCCACTAGCTTGGGCCTAAGACATTCCACAGTATTCAGGTTCCTCTGACTAACCATACATTAACTAATTCTTTTCAATTCAAGGATATACATACTAAATACAAAGACATACATAAAATAAAGAGTCTCACCTTGTGATGCTTTCATTTGATGTATTTAGTTGAAAAATAACGTTGAAAAAATTAAATAGCTATTCAAAGTGTTATACCATATTAGTCACTGCTATCTTCATAGATTCTGTGCTTGTCTGGTGTTTGCTCCCACTTAAGTGGTAGTAGATCCTCTGGCTATGTTTTGGGTCTGGAGTGCCATCTTGTGTGTGTGTATTAGATGTGTTGGTAAAAGAGTCATATGGTGTGTATTAGTCATCTTTATAAGTGATTGTGAGTTTCTGTAGGATTTATTGGGCCTCTATAATAACTTCTTTCCTTTGAGACATCTGTGGCAAAGGAGCCTGGACCCCATCCACAGGGAAGGAGTCTTCATTATGCCTACCTTTTGCTGTTGCTAGGAACTTAGAAGGTCAGGTGGGATTACTGAGGGGCTTGAGGAATGGAGGCAAAGGCAAGGATGCTTGGTGACCACTGTAAAGATTCTGCAGGAAGCAGGGTGGGGAGTTGTAGGAAGATCCAGATCACCAATGGTATACACCAATATGGATCTTATTCACCAGAAAGCATTTTGCCAGGGGCTGTACTCACTGTGAGGAGTCTGTGAAACACAGTTTGACAGGAAGCAAAGTATTCAGTTAAATTCTGTATGAATACAGAAAGGTGCATACTGACCCTTTGCTTCAACCTAAGCTTTTGTTGGACTGATTGGTAGATCAGCCATAAGGTTAAGTTCATGTTGTTCATAAAGCTCAAGAATATTTTTTCACATTTTTCAGTTATTGTCAAGAATCCCAAGGAAACAATGGTTACCTCTTTGCTGTTCCTTGTTTCCTCCCACACAGTTTACTTCCCACTGACCCCACACACCCCCATAGGTGCTATTGCTTTGCAGCCACAGAGGAGGAAGACAATAGCTTGTCGGTTTAGGTAATACGTTTTCCCTTGTGTCAAAGTGATGATTTCCAATACAGTCCTTTTCACACATGCCAGGCTTTCCTTATATCGTAAAATCACAGAAGGCACTCCATCTTGATGAGTTAAAAAGAATTTTAAAACATCTTTCAAGCTACTACTGCGCTGTGGGAATGATCCGAGACATCTTGTGTGGGGAATTGGCCTCCTCTGGCTGGGTTTCAGGGGTAGGAGATTAAGCTCTCTCATCCTTTCTTTAAAAAAGCAAGACTTAGTACCAAACATTTCATAAATCAGACTCTATAAGAGTACATTAAATTGGGCAGAGGGTGGTGGAGTGTGGACAAGTAGGGGATCTAAATATCATCAACGTATATTGTATAAAAATCCCCCCAATTCAATAAAATAATGAAAAATAATAAATTAAAAATAAATCAATAGAAACTTTTGGAGGATTAGAAAGATGATGTTTAAGTCATCACACTTTCCCTACTCCCATTTCCCAATGGAGACTCTTTTTTGTTTGGTTTTTTCAGTCCTTATAAGGTGGCCCTGCTTTTCTGTGCTGAGTAATTCCCAGGGGCTTCTTTTCCAAACAAAGCTGAGGAAATCCTTTATCCTGGCTCTCAAGCTGCTGACAAGACTGTTTATACAGAAGTAGAAGGTGCTTCAGGAAGCTGTCTATTGGTCCTCAAATAACTTAGATTCCCAGTGATGTTTTCAGTGTGGTTAATGTACAATCTTGAGTCTAACCTAATCAACATAAATACATTCGGAAGTTTATTAAGCCAAATGTAAAAGTTACTTTTAGGAAATTAATGGTAGATTGGGCATGAGTGTCATAACAACGCAGAACTTCAATGAAGGTGAAGGATGGTAGACGAATTATACTACTGCGAAGAGGGCTTGTCGATGAGGCCTCACACACTCACGGGAGATAGAAACTATGAAGACACAGAGTAGCTTCTTACTCGAGGAGGTTGCACAGCCAAGGCTCACGACTGAGACATGTGGCCCCTAGCAGTTGCCCACTTGTCTGGATGCAATAGTCTAAGTGAGTGAACTCGCATATGTTTTTGAGAAGTAGGAAGTGTAGCTGTACAAGCCTAAAAGAATAGCCTTGGGTCGACACATTTTAATGTATGAACAATGTATTACTGATCCGAAGTATGAAAAGAAGGGAGATCCACATATGGCTGCAATGAGTATTAATGGAGACTTGAGTGATTTAAAAACGGTTTGAAGAGGGAGAAAGACGCTAATGCAACAATAAGAAGTGAGATTCCACGCAAAGTGTCAATGATGAAGATATAATGAAGAGAACTTCGTATATAGCACCTCTTTATTGTTTTGTCACATTTTATTTTTTATTTATTTTGAAGAGAAGGAGAGAGAGCATTTGATTCTGCATGTGAGAAGAGGTCAAGCGAGAGACTCAGGGGTGCTGGCTCTCTCCTCGAATTTTATCTTATCATTCGTGTGTTGTTGGTGCGTGTTTGATGGATGTGCATGAACACGAGGTTTTCAGGATTGGTGGCAAGTACCCTTACGGTCACTGTCACGTATTCTTGGTGGGCTCAGAATAAGTGTGATTTGTAATAACATTGCATATTTCTTTTCCTTCCTCTCCCCTTCCTTCCTCTCCTTTCCTTCCTTCCTTTAATTCTTTCCAAAAATTGTCATTGTATTCATCTAGGTCCTTTTTGAGTTCTCTCTCTCTCTCTTTCTTTCTTTTCCTTCCTTCCTCCTCCTTTCTTCTTCTTCTTCTCTTCTTCCTTCTTCTTCCTTCTTTTTTTTTTTTTTTTTTTTTTTTTTTTTTTTTTTTTTTTTTTTTTTTTTTTTTTTTTTTTTTTTTTTTTTTTTTTTTTTTTTTTTTTTGGTCTCCCTGTAGTCCCTGTCTGGAACTCACTCTGTAGGACCAGGCTGGCCCTGAATCACAGAGATCCGCACTGCCTTCTGGCTTGCCCAAGTGCTAGGATTATTAAAAGGCAGGTGCGAATGTGCCACCACACATATACAACGGCCTAACCATTGGTCATTGCTCATAAAAATGTGTGCAACTTTAGTAGTTTATCAATGTAATGCTGCTGACACTACTCTCTCTACGTGGCACCAGATGGCCCCAAATGCACCGGGAAAGGACATTCTGTACTAGCAGTAGCTTTAATTACATAGTCTCTCCTAGTCCTGTCTCATGTTGTGTTGATCTAGACAGGCTCTTGGCGAACCTTCATATGAAATTATTGTTCTATGTTTCATGCAGGATAATGTTCTATATCACTCTATCCTGTACCACTATTGTACTGTGTGTTTAATGGTTGAAACTTACGACATGCTTTACAGCTGATCATTAGTATTCAAATTAACAAATTGCAGATAATCAGTTATTATTTTTTGTATGTGTATGAGTTGTACTTGCCTACATATGTATGATAACCATGCCACCTGGCTCTGTTGTGCAGTGCCTGCAGAGCTAGAGAGGGTGTTTGAACTCCCTTTGGAACTGGTGTTATAGGAGTGTTTTATAGTCTCATGTGGGTGTGCTGGGAATTGACCTTGGGTCTTCTGCAAGAGTGGCCACTGCTGTTAGCCACTGAGCAATCCCTTTAACCCCAATAATAAGCATTCTTAATAAAATAAAGGTAAGGAAAGAGAAGATCCCACATTTTAGCAGAGAAATGGAAATAAACCACCAAAACTAAGTGAAACTTCTAGACACAAAAGGTAAAAAATAAATATGCTAGAGATTAGCTGGGGAATTTAGTGAGAAAAGAGCTTCGACGTGAGCTGGATATTAAATTGGGAGAGACTAAGAAAGACAGTCCGATATCATGTTTGAAGGTTTTAATAACGCTGAGTGGTTTCATGAAGATAGAACGTACACACCTAAAAGTGTTAACATCCTAGAGAGCAAATTGGGAAATGTCAATATCCCCGCACCTTGTGAGTCTGTTTTGGCAATCTTTACTGCTGGTTAAAACAGCTAAAATTTAGAGAAATGCCTGAGTGGTATTGCAAAACTCATGCAGATCATTGATGTGAACGCAGTCAGCTAGCCTGAGAAGTTTGCTAGGATTTGGTTATCTGGGAGGTGGTACTGCATCGGCCTGTTAAATGTCCTTACCATACTCGTCTCGACTCGGGAGGCAGAGGCAGGTGGATCTTTGTGAGTTCAAGGCCATCCTGGTCTACAGAGTGAGTTCCAGGACAGCTGGGGCTACAGGGAGACCCTGTCTTGAAAAGACCAAAAATAAATAAATAAAATAAAAATGAACCTACTATATACCAGTTGTACTACCCCTTATCATATGCCCAAAGGACTCTTCCTACTGCAGAGATACTTGTATATCCATGTTTGTTGGTGATCTTTTCACAAGAGCTAAGAAATGGAAGTGACCTCTGTGTCCCTCAACTGACTAATGGATAATGAAAATGTCATATATTTACACAATGGAGTTCTCAGCAGTAAAGAAAGATGAAATAATGAAATTTGCAGGTAAATGGATGGAACTAGAAGTAACACAGACTCAGAAAAACAAATGATGTATGTTCTCTCTCATTTGTGGATCCTAGCACCAAATGCTTATATGTATATATCCTGATGTAACTGCAGGAGCCTGGAAAATGGAAAGGAATCAGGAAGGGAAAGGAAAAGGGACAGAAGGATCCCGAGAGAGAAGAACAGTAGGAGACAGATGTTCCCAAGGGTGAAATGGGTAAAATGGGGGCATTTAAATTGGAGGGGAAAGGAAGGGTCAAACAAGGAACCATGGTGGTAAAGAGGAAGAGGGAGCTCAAGAGAAGGACCATAGGAGACAGGAATTATTAAGGGTGAAGTGGGAAAAATGAGGATACTTTAAGTGAAGAGGGAGGTAGGGTTAGACATGAAGAGAGAGAAGAAAGAGAAATAATGCTTAGGAGGTATGAAAAACCAGAGGGAAATATATTAGTTCAAAAGCCTACTGAAAAATTATACATATAATATATCCACATGTCCATGTATATACCTGAAGGATATATAACAAGAGAAAGTGCCAGACAGGAGAAACTTCCCTTCCAGTTATTGGTCAGGGTAGTCCAAGAGATTCCCAAAATTATATAAGCTATACTGCCACAGCCCTTGATTGCCTCCTGGAACTTGAAGGGAAGACCCTATTGATGAAGATACGACATACTTTGGGCACAGGACTTGGATCAATGGAGCTGGAACTAACCTGGAAACCACCTCCCTGAAGACTATCTTTCATAGTTTTGGAGAGTATTATGCAAGCTGCTAAGGGAGAACATCAATCAATGGTCCAATCCCAGCTTTAAGGCCTGATAATCAACAATGATCACCACAGCAAACCACGTTGGGGCAATAGTGGTACTTTTGTCTTGGGGGTAATTAGCAGCTACCTAAACTGGAATTAAAATTGATCAATGGGAGGGAGCTCATATGTGGTACTGTAAACACAGACAAACACACATGGCCAAAGAGGTCTTAGATCTTAGAAAAACCCTAAGGGTGGTGATCTCCCGAGAACAGCTCAGGCAAGCCCAGGTAGGTGGAGAGCAGCTGAGTGCTTCAGCAAGGCTGACTGTTGACTGATTTCATCTAGTTAATCTGTTAATCCAGTTGTCTTTGATTGGTTGGCTTTTGTGGCTGTGGGGGCAGTGTTATCCTCCCAGCCAGTATTAAAGGCAGGGTTGTGTGATTCTCAATCTGAGATCTCCCAAGAATAGCTCAGGTGAGCTAAAGAGCCCACCCACAGTCCGTCTCCACCCCTTCCCCCCAACCCCCCTCAAACCCCAACCCCCCCCCCCGCCAACTGAGATTACGAAGGCATCTGAAGGAGACAAGCAAAGAGGCCTTCAACACAGTGAAGAGGCATTTAGGGCCCTACATTGGAATACAGGCAAGAAGAACCTCATATGCAAGGAACACAAAGAAGAGACAACACAGGAAAGGGGCAGGATAATCCCGCATCAAGCTCTACTAACCCTACAGAAGATTCCTACAGTGGGATCCCCCATGGGGATGGCCCAGGACACAGATATCAGAAACACAATTGGGAACATATTTAAAGAACTGCAACAATATAAAGAGTAAATCAAAGAACTAAAAAAAAGAGAATAAAGAACACAAGAAGGACCTAGAGAGAGAGTTCCAGTTCCAGAAGGAACTGGAAACACTGAAAAGATCCCATGCTGAAAAAGATAAGGAAACCAACCAGCGAAGCAAAGAGCTACAGGAAGAGATTGAGAAGCTCCAAAAAGAAGTAGAAATCCTAAAGAAATCAGAAGAAGAAATGAAAAAGGAAATCAAACACTCATCCAATCAAGAGGAAAGGAGTGGAAACAGCCTCAGAAGCAGAATGGAGGAAGCAGAACAAAGAATATCAGACCTGGAAGATAACACAGAACAACTAAAAACCTCAAGGAAAGATTATGAAAAATTTAAAAATACACAAAAGTGGAACAACCAGGAATGGAAACAAACAGGAACGGTGTACACGTGAAAAGATCGAACTTCCACATCATAGGAGTAGAAGAAGAAGAAGAAGCCCAAGAATGGTATTGATAGATCTTCAACAGAATAATAAGAAGAAAACTAATCCCAAATTAAAAAAGACAACCAATACAAATTATCCAAGAAGCACAGTAGAACTCCAAACAGACAAGATCAGAAAAGAAATTCTCCATGGGGCACATCATAGTAAAAATGCTTACACCCAAACAAAGACAAAAATCCTTAAAGCCACAAGACAAAAAACAACAAGATGACCATAAGGGAAAACCATAGAATTACAACTGACTTCTTAGTGCAAATCATGAAAGCCGTGGATAGACCGTGGAGACAAAGCATTCCTCAGTCTTAAGTGACAATAGCATGCCCGAACCCAGGTTTTTAGACCCAGCAACAAAAGTGTCGATTATAATTGGAAGGAAGAGAAAAACCTTCCATGACAAAACAACTTGAAAGATATACATGCTTCCGGAAGACCAACCCTTCAGAGAATAGTTGAAGCTAATTTCCAAAGAACAGAAGAAAGAGGAGAACCATCCCAGGCCCTAGAAAGAGAAATCAATTAAAAGCATAATGATGCGAAGAAGTAGAAATACTAGAACCCCAACCGCAAAATGGGTAAAATGGCAGAAAGGATCTAACACAAACCTATATCAGTATACACCTTAAATAATTAATGGACTAACCTCCCCCCAATCAAAAGAATAGACTTTGAGAGATGGATTAGGAAACAGATGCAATCCATCGATACTGTCTGCAAGAAACACATCAAACAGTTACATTCAAACAGACAAACCGACCATCCTTAAAGTGAAAGGATGGAAAAAATATATTCCACAGCAACTGCAAACAATAGGCACGAAAAGAAAGCAGGGTTTGACTATATATCCAGTATCAGAACATCCTAAATAGCTAGAGAAAAGAACCAGAAGACACAAAGAAAGGCTATATATCTTTATCAAAAGGAACATTTCGCGAAGAAGATTTACAATCATGAGATATATGGTAAATATTTCCGCATGAATGAATGATGAATGCCCCGCCCCCCAAACTCATGTGCACCAAGCAGATAAAGACAATCTCCACGCAGGACCACAGCAGCACAAGACAAGTCACACACACGAACCCCAGTACAAAACAACTCATAAGAGGGGCTCTGTTCAATACCCCACTCTGAGTCCCCCTTGGATCAGGTACAGGACAAAGAAAAACAAGAAGAGAGAACAATCGTATTGAACGATAGATACAACACCAAGAGTGACCGCTAAAAACCTATCTAAAGAACCCTCTACAGCTAGTAGGACCCCGTCTACTCCTACCTCTACCCTCTAAAAACCGAATATTCGGCAGTGCGCACTCTAAAGACTCTCTCTCTAAATCTAGAAGACAACAAAAAGACAACAAATGAGACAAACGCCAAATAGACCCTCTAACCGCTCTAACCAATGAATACACTCAAGAGAAAAGACCTCTACTCATATCTACCGAATCTCCATCCTAACACCACGAAAAAACCAGAAATATACAAACACACTTCTATTCTACCTCAGCACCTCCCCCCCCTTAACACTTTCCTACTTACTCTATCTCCTTAACTCAGCACCCAACCCCTCCACCACCCCATGGAACATTCGTTCCTTCCTTCTCCAAAAAAAAAATCGAATCACAGTCCTCTGATTCGTTCGGGGACACAGAAGAAACCTCCACAAAAATACAAAGATTGAAAAATTGTCATGCATTCTAATCAGCCAGAACCACACACAGTGCAATACGAGGCCTCAACACAAAGACAACAACAACACCCAACACTGAGAGTAAGCCCCTACTTACTAAGCCCTACTACCCTCTGCTATCTAAAAGAACACATGTAGACTAAACAAAAAAATGAACACAACACACACTCTTGAATAATGATTTCAATGAAAGAGAAAAGAAAAAGAAATAAAAGCATGCCTATTCCCTTTCCTTGGAACGTTAATGACAATACAATAAAAATACAACAAAACCTAGAGTGAGGAAATACCTTTAAATCAGAGTCCTAAAAGAAATTTTTATAAATACC